>JAHLJT010009355.1:87899128-88202578 GCA_031308135.1 Acheta domesticus
GCAACTCGCAGTTTTTGTTGATATCAAAGAAAACATGGAGGAGGAGGATATGGAGGTGAGAGCGTCGACGTCTCCATCACCCGATTTTCCTTCTGCATGCGGTCATCCCTGTCCGGTGCATTGCACATCGAAAAAGAAGAAGAAGAAAACCAAAAAGGACGCAAAACCAAAAGAGCGAAAGACCAAAAAAACAACACCATCGCGACGTCGCAAGACGACGGAACGATCGACATCCACCTCGGTCTGCTGCGATCTTCTTCTTCCGATGGACGTCAGCGGATGCGCGCGCAACGCTGTGGAATGGTTAGCGAGAGCTGTGCAGATGGCGATTGCATCGATGACTACCACAACAGACAACCATAACAGTCATGTGTAATGTGTCACCTTTGTAATTTTTTTAATGATCAATAAAATGACGTATTTCTAATCGTATTTTTTCTTATTTCTTAACCTTATCACACACCGAGTAGGGTATCCCTTTCCCCCTCCCTCTCTCCTTTGATGGTGATGGTTATGGTGGTGGTGTTTTAAAACAGTTTCCTTCGGTAGCACGCAAACAGTCTCTCTCTTTCTTCGCAAGGCGATGAACGTTGTTCAACAATCGGTGACACTGCCCGTCGTGAACGTGACGGCCTTATGGCGCGGTCAAGACGATGAGAACAAGAGCCGACACGGACCACTTTTCCCAGATAGCGTGCGCGCTCTTATCGTGGGACCTTCCGGATGCGGAAAGACAAACGTGGTCGTCTCGCTTCTCACCGGACAGTTCGGGCTGGCGTTCCGCAACGTGTATTTATATTCCACCACAGACACGCAGCCCATGTACACGTACTTGAAGCAAGTCTGCGACGGACTCCTTCCTTTTCATTCGTTTTCGCAGCACGACAGCATCGTGCCGCCAGCCGAGGCGTCACCCGACAGCGTTTTCATTTTCGACGACATCGCCACCGAAAAACAAGAATGCATCAAAGCCTACTTCGCGGCCGGGAGGCATAAACACACGGACGTGCTCTATCTCTGTCAAACGTACACCAAAATTCCCAAGCAGTTGATTCGCGATAACGCGAATATGATTGTCATCTTCCGGCAAGACGATAACAACCTCGAGTATATCTACAAAGAACACGTCGGAAACGATTTTAAGACTTCAACGATTTTAAGGCGATGTGCTCCAACGTGTGGAACACCGACCGTTTTGCTTTTGCGGTGATCTGTAAACCAAGTGCGCTTCGTAACGGTCGATACCGATCGGGCTTCGATCGGTTTCTCGTGCCGACGGACGATAGTGGTGCTGATTTTAAGGTTATATAATATCTTTTCTATCGCTATAGAGTTCACTCTACGCCATGGTGTACGTGCGACAGCATTTCAATGCCGCGGGAACGCGACGGAGGGGGCGACACTATCGCGGAACAGGATTTATAGGACGGATGCTGAATCGGGCGATAGACAAACTTCCCTTCGAAATACACATTCCCGGTGGCTATGAATTTTGCGGACCCGGTACGAAGCTCATGAAGAGACTGCAAAGAGGTGACCGTGGTATTAACCCTTTGGACGAAGCGTGTAGAGAGCACGACATCGCCCTACCACAACTACAAAGGAGGTGAGGAACGCAAAAGGGCAGACGAAGCGCTCGCCAAGGCAGCGTGGGAGCGGGTCAAGTCCAGCGACGCGAGTCTCGGTGAAAGAGCTGCCGCGCTCGGTGTGGCCGGTGTGATGAAAGTGAAATCCAAAATAGGAGGGCGCGTGAAAAAAATAAAAACGGCTTCGAGAAAAGACGTGAGAAGAAAAAGAAGAAGAAACGTAGGCAGTGAAACAACTAAAAACAAACAAACAAAAAAAGATCGAACATAGACTTGAAGACGCTCAGCGCACTTGAGAAAGCGAAAAAGAGCTTGCGCGAAAAGACACCGCGTCCTCCTCCCCTTTCCTCATCGCCCGCTCCCCTTCGAGCCGAAACGACGGAAGAGAGGTTGAAAACGGAGCTGGAGAAGGCACGTGAAAACATTCGCAACAAAATGAACATCTTGCAAGAAGCCGAAACGATGCGCAATCGATTACTCGATACTTATCTCACGGCGCCCGTCTCGAAAGCGCTGCACCGCCATCAAAAAAAGGGAAAAAATAATAGCAACCCACCACCATCACCGTCTTTCGTTCAACCTTCTACTACGCGTGTTCCTATCAAATCGGAATCAAGAGAAGAAGATGATGACGATGTCTTTTATCCCTCCTTCGAAACACTCCCAGAGTTGGAAGAAGGGATCGAAGAAGTAAGAAATAGAGATGTTCGCAGTCAACATTATGATCAATTGGTAAACTATTTGCAAAATGCTGCAATCGGTGTAGGAGATACCACGTACGGACCGTACTATATAGGAGGGCGACCTCACATCGGTAACGCCGTCATAGAGCTTTACCCGGACGAGGAAGCATTCTCCGTTCAGGGACACAAATTCTACCCAGAGCCAGGCCTTCTCGAACTACTTTTCGAGCAACGACCCAACCTGAGAGATGTCACGAAAGACGATTTGAAGAAATACAAAAAGATTCTCGAATTGTCTTCCGCACACAAGGTGAATTACAGACCGAATTTACACTTTAACACAAAGGATAATATACTGAAATATCGTGAAATTATCTCGCCTCTTTTCGCGGGGGAAAGACGAAGCAAAAGACTTGAAATGATGAAACGAAAGAAGAAGGGGAGGGGACTACGTTTTGTGACGGCGCCAGACTACAAATATTGGCGCGATCCGAACACGCTCGTGGAGAGGCTGCGTCTCTTACACGCTTCGAAAGCCGCCGGTAATAACGGTCTCGATGGAGAAATAGTAGAAATAGAGGATGAATTGCGTGATGCCGGTATTATCGGCTAGCGCCTCTGAGCATGCAGAAGAAGACGTCCGTGTCGTCGTCGACCGTTCGGCAAGGACTCGCTGCGGAATTGCACGCGCCTGCCCGACGTCGTTACGCGAGACGGCGGACGATGACGAAAGGACTCGATGATCTATGGCAGGCCGACTTGGTGGACATGCAACCGTACTCGAAAAGCAATCGAGGGATGCGTTACATTCTCACCGTCATCGACGTGTATAGCAAATACGCCTGGGCGGAAGCGATAAAGAAAAAGACGGGAGCGGAAGTCGTCAAGGCTTTCGAGCGCATCGTGACGTCAAGCGGCCGAGAGCCCCGCTTCCTGCAAACCGATCAAGGCACCGAGTTTTACAATACCGCGCTCAACAAGTGGCTCCGCGAGCGCGGCATTCATCATTATTCCACCTTTTCCAACGTGAAGGCCGCCGTCGTCGAACGTTTCAATCGAACGCTCAAGGAGCGGATGTGGAGGCGTTTCACCGCCGAGGGGACGCGACGCTGGACCCTCATGCTCACCACCCTTCTCCGAGATTACAACAATACCAAACATCGAACAATCGATATGAAACCGAAAGACGTCAAAGACGATCGCCTCATGCGCTCGGTGTACGGGCAAGTGAAAACGCTCGACCCGCGTCTCCTGAGGAACAATCGATTTCGAGTCGGTGACGTCGTTCGGGTGAGCACGTACAAAAACTCGCCGTTTCGGAAAGGCTACGAAGCGCGATGGGGCACCGAACTCTTTAAAATCGTTCGTGTGCACCTCTCGAATCCCGTCACGTACTCGCTAGAAGACCTGGAAGGCGAATCGATCAAGGGGCGCTTCTACACCGAAGAATTGCATCGCACGCGATATCCCGATCACTATTTAGCAGTGGCGTAGCGTGACTCACACGTTTGGGGATGCTCAACAATAACACACAAAATGTCCACTATCAACTACTTCGTCTAACAGTCGAACGCAACACAAGGCAGATACACTGGGACTACTTCCACGATCTCGATTGCTTACGACGGTGTAGGCGCTTCCCACAAAATCCTCACAGCAGTCAGGGCTGCCGATGTCTTGAAAGCAAATTATACAATGGCTCAGCTTTAATTCTTATACGCGAATGGCAATAAGACCATTTGTTAATTTATACATTGCAGACTTAAATAATATGTAATCTATTTAAGAGGTAATACAATTTCTTGGATATTAATTAAGAAATAGTAGTCAGGCACTATTTCTACAGTTTGTACCCATGACCAAGCGGGGACTCCCGAGTGAGAGAGAGAGAAAGATAATTTACTGAACGCCTGAAGTGTGCTGCGCTCTCGTGCACAAACGAGCTTCTTTCCGCAGTAGACGCTCTGGACGCTAGCGTAAAGCAGTCGGGTTTCTCAGGGCCAGGGATGAAGAGGGGAGAGGGGGACCTCGCCATCTGCGCATGCGTCATTGCTCGTCGCAATGTGGCGGCAGACGCTGAAGTATTTTAGCTTCCAACCAATCAGAGGCCAGCTTCAACAGCCCGCCGAATTCAATCATAGGAAATCAATTTAAAATTAATACAAAACGTGTTTCGCTCAACAGACCACTTGTAAGATTATCAATACAGTATTTAAGGTTCTTATATACGGGGATGCTCAGCATCTCAGCGTCCCCTGACGCTACGCCACTGCTATTTAGTCGAGCGCGTCGTACGGAAAAAGGATCCGCTTCGCCTCGTGAAATGGCTGGGTTTCGACTCACGTCATAATTCGTGGGTGCATGCGAGAGACATTGAAGATTAAGAGAAAGAGAGAGAGGGACAGACTTGCGTCACAACTCCGCCGACGTCATAGCCTCGTGCGACAAGACGACCGCGCTGCGAAATAACATGTCTGCTGACGTCACAGTCATGTATAAGAAGTACGACGACAGCACGACGAGCATCAGTCTCTCTCTCTCTCTTTGCGCGTGCGAGAGAGTCGCTGCTCTACCAGCCTACAGAGGTTTATGGCCGAGACACCATCGCGCTGTGTTATTCAGATCGATTTGTTTCCGCTGTGCCTGTTGGTGCTTGTGTTGTGGTATTTCCGAGTGTGCGGTTACAACCCGTTTGTTGTCTACAGTATTGCATGCGTAGTCATGTTGCGCTACGTGAAACAATCTTTATGTCAACTGTTGAAAGAAAACGACCAGCGAGAAAATTCTCCTCCTCCACCTGGAATAACAATAGAAGACGAATTTCGAGAAATAAAGCTGACAGAAAGGAACTTGATATCGTGGGACGAGGACGAGGAGGAAGAGGTGGAGAAGAAGAAGACTTTGATGACGGCGGCGGCGGCGGGGTCCACACAACCGACCACGCCGTGGCGCGAGAACGAAGCCGGTAGAAGAAGAAGAATAAGAAAAAGAAGCCAGAACACAAAAACAATGAACAATGGTTATTGCCCTGAACAATGGCACACCGGTGGGCTCACAGCTGTCGTTGATCTTCAAGGTTTTTGGATAAGCGGTCAATTCGTTATCAAAGTGCTGACCGTCATCCGCGTCAAAGGCGATGCTGAGGAGCGGGTCGTTCGGAAATTCGTCTTTCGTCCGCCGCGTCCTTTCCGTACTTTGAACACGGACGACAAGAGTCAAGTGTGGTGGATCAAAAGGTGCCATCACGCCACACCGCCGTGGAGTAGCGGGAGTTACGATTACCGAGACAGGACTTTCGTGATTAGGAAAGCTTTAGAAGGTGTGAGAACTCTATACGTCAAGGGAGGACAGAAGGAAAAGTGGTTGCAGGAGTATATATTCGAGGAAAAACAACGCATTATCGATCTGGAGTCGTTCGGGTGTCCTCCGCTGAACGAGTGCTTACGTGCGTACCGCGAACTCTACGCTTGTGATGACGTCAGCTTAGCAGGACAACATGTCATCGCCCTGTACGAATGGATGAGTGTCAATCGACCGGACTTATTACGTCATCAATCGGAGTGGAGGGAAAGGGAGATTGCGTAAGCGGATTTCCTCTTCCGTTATAATCGCGCTCTCCGTGCCTTCGCTCGTCAGTACGATGCAGAGTGCTCCGTCGTTCGCATCCGCTCATCCGCTCATCCGCTCTGTTGCCGACGTATTGGAGCACACCAGTCAAGAGATCGAACGAGAGACGCGCGAAAACATCAATCGCGCTTTCAGAAAGTTCCGTGAAGCCGATTACACGCTTACACTTCTCGACTCACAAACACTGAGTCAATTGCCAGTCGAATTTTTGTGCCATTGGCTGCCGTCTCACGAGGTCGAGCGCGTTTTCGAGAAACTACCTGAAGACATCAAAAAACTACCGTGTGTTCAAGAACTTCGTTCGTGTAAAGAACATTGGAATCGCGGACGCACGCGCATCGACGGGCCGCCGCCGTCGAAGCGGAACTGCCGCTTTTGCATCACTCTCCGCCAGCCCTGCAGGCAACACTACTCGGAGGACGACGCCGACGCACCGTCGAGGAACGAGTGTCCTTCGTGTCAAATCAACGACAGTCTCGTCTGCACGCAGCACACCACCACCACCTCTCACCACGGCAACGGAACTCTGCTGTTAAAAAGGGATTGTGTGTTTTGTAAGAGGAATATCGTTGTGTAAGTGTATGTGTGTGCGGCATGAAGTGTATAGATAGCGTCATTATCGGTCTCACCCTTGTGGACTTTCCTTTCGTCATCGCTGCTTTTATCTGTCTCATGCTTTGAAGTGAAACAAAAAAGAAGAAAAAATGGAAACATCACCCCCTTTTGTGGAAGTTCATGTCACTACATCAAACCCTCCCCCTCCATCTTGCGACATCTGTCTAAACGATGACACTCCTCCACCTGTGATGGCACGCACACCTTGCAACCACTTTTTTTGTGTTGAGTGTATAAAAAGGTGGTTAGACGTGGGCTACACGTGTCCTGTGTGTCGTCATCAATTAAAACCTCCTCCTCCCCCACCCGAACAGGAAGCTGAAGAGATCATGGCGTCGATGGTGGATGAAAGAAGCATTATGCAAGCGTACATTTATCTCTGCAACGTCATGTGCACATTCGCGCCAACGAGAGAGGTGCGGTTCTACAGGTCCTGGACGCTCTCAATCGTGTGATAAGTCGGCGGCATGCCGAGGAAAGAGCTCGACGACGACAAGATTTTTCCATTTTCCATATCCGACCCTGGGTGTATACCCCCTTTCAATATAGTCCTTTTTCCATAAACGATTCCAGCGACGAAGAGTCATAAATGACCGATAGTGAAGAGCGGGATGTGACGTCATTACTGATAAGCTTATCTCATCCACCGCCACCATTGCCCACGGCGACCGTTTATGTAAAACGACGTGATGCGTCGAAGCGTTGCAGTCAAACAGCCTACGTCGACCGCAACATCAAAGACGTCAAGACGCAACTAGAAAAAATTCCAAAACTCCGGTGCAGCAAACTGGGAAACGTCAACGTGCTGAAAAAAAAACGCCTCGTCAACATGGCGCCGCCCATCAAAAGGAAGACGGTGCCACAAAAGGGTACGTGGATGAGAAAATCAAAAACGAAATCGCTAAATTACTTCACAAACAAACATGAATTGATTTTTTTTCTATATCGATTTACATGTATTTCTGTATGGATTTAATTTTTTATTCATTTGATTTCAATAAAAAAATATTTGTTCAATTCTACCGTTTTTTTCATTTGTTTTTCCCTGTCACCACCTTGTAGGGTTTCCTTTCTTTTTTTTCCAAACTCGATATTTACAACAACTATTCTATTATGAAAATACATAATATATATTATATAGTATTCAAAATGCGCACCACCGTCACCGGGGCCCCCGACGACGACGCAGCGTACTATCAGTACTCACAACCACGCAACTCTTTCGACGCTGTCACCGTGGCGCAGTCGGTAGAGGTACTGCCGCCGCCACTCTTCGTCACGTCGCTGGTTCGATCCCGAGCCCATCCGAGCCATTTTTGAAAGCACGCCCGCCGTCTACGCACACACCACCCACCCCTCCCACGTCTCCACACCCTCACGACCCCCTCCCCCGCGGCCCACCCCACCATTTCCCTCCACCGCTACCAGAGCGCGCCGCTAGCGCACACGCTTACGCACTTCGCCACCAGAGCGCGACACCGGCGCACATCCTACCGCCAGCCTTCGCCGCCAGAGCGCGCACGGGGGGGATGACCCCGGATGTCCACATCCGGCCGGGGCATTGACCCCGTTGTTGACACTCGGCCACTGCGGGTCCGGGGACAGGAAGTGACGTCACCCAGGGGGAGGGGCCCCTCTACGGGGACAGGAAGTGACGTCATCCAGGGGAAGGGGGAGGGGCCCCTCTGACGTCACTTCCTGTCCCCGGACCCGCATATCTCCCCTACTCTTGCACCCTCTTCACGAAACGGCTTTGGCAAGGAAGTCTCCGCAGGCAAAACCAATTGACGAGCGTAAATTAATTCAACGGAGAGAATCTCGCACTCGCATCGTTCATCTGTTCTAGACCCCAGCCTCCTATTTTAAAAGCAAAAACTGAAAAATGAAATTCTGCTTCCTTCTCAATTAGCTTAAAACACTTAATCCGTTTTCGCGTAAATTAGAATGGCATCAATATAAACGCAAGGACCCTTCCTTCGTAAATCTGCTAACAGCGTAGCAGATAGCAGTGAAACTGCGCCGGACAGTTAGACCAAAAGGACTACGAACCTATTCGTACAGGCCATTAGGTGTGTGTATCGCATTTTTCATCTGGTCATTCTTATATATGAGAACCTGCCAGAACGATGAATACGTGTCTAAGGTAACACAATATCATGCCTCGCTTAAGTAACTCAGAGTATCTTCAATTAGCGGCAGTGGGTAGTTCCATTTTATCTGGCTTTAGAACTAAAAAAAGAGGTGAAGACCAAAGGGAAGTAGATGGCTAAATGATTCCAAATTTAAGGAATTCATCAATTTGTTCCTGAATCTGTTTTCAGTAAGTGTGATACGCGATACTTGACGAATGGGCAATGCTTCACCCGTCTCAATTTTAAAAGTAATACAAGAAGTTAAACCTAATACTGCCCATGAAGTAGCAAAGCAATCGCAATAGCAATTAAGTAGACTCAAAATTTTTACATGTTCCGATGATGATAACTCTTTGTTAATATTGAAATCAATGGACTCCGTTAAATTCATCGGGGAAGTATAGACCTGCCTTTCTAGAGAATGTGTATTTGAATTTAACAATAATTTACGTACCATCATGTCATCAAAAACTAATTTAGACGCAAAAACGAGTGATTTCCAATAGCAATTTCCTTTACCGCCTTGTCTCCACTATATTGAATGTGTTCTAATTCTAACTGTTGATTTTCTAACAGTTTCGGTTCCGTTACGACCGTCCAGGAAATTCGAGGTTTCGGAAGAATTTTTTTAACCGCGACGCAAGTAACATCGCTCTATTTCAGCCTCGTGGTGTGCTGAAGGGAAGCAACCTCTGCATCAGCTGTGATGTGGTGTGGAGTGAATGCAAAAAAGAGAGGAGTCGTCGAGTTAGGCGTGCGAAGCACACAAGCCTCAAAAGCCAATTTAGCAGAATGTGCATTTTAAAATTTGAAACGTATTAAAATTGAAATAAATGTTTAGCCTAAACCAAAATTTGAATTGGTACCTTTACAGAATATATCTCAATAATCATATCTGTTGTTCTTTCCACCGCTAAATCCTGGCCGACTATGATACGATCCCTGAAGCAGAATTTCGTATGGGAATTTTTAAGTTCTCTGAGAAGAAAATGGCTGGAAATAATACTTACTGCAGAACCTGTATGAAGAACATTTGTGACGGAGTAATTGTTAATATGTAATGTAATTATTGGATGCGAACCAAAGGACGTCGATCGCGAGGTAGGGTCCGATTTCCTGTCGCATTCCCATTTTTGGAATTGCGTTGTTCCGTAATAGATGATGTATTAGGGCAAGATGCAGCATAATGTCCTACATTGTTTTATCGAAAAATACAAACAATTCTTCCGTGAAGGTTTTTATTTTGAGTACGAGGACTATGTTGTTGACGCGACCAGCTAAAACCGCCCGAAGCTCGACGAAAGCAGCGAATGGCTCTGCCACGAAGTCTACAATGAGGAGACTCAACTCCGGTGTTGGAGGCATGGCGGGGGTATGTACGAAAAACGTCGGCAGCTATTTGAAAAATAATACAAAAAAAAACCGAGCCCCTTCGCCTTCAGCGACATCACGCGGCAAAAGAAGGAACTTATCTCGGCTTTTCTCGGCCACCAATCGTCAAAATTCGTTTGGTCCAAGTGGCGCCCACGAAGTCTACAACCAGGCGGTGTGCGGATGTGCTTAACAGAAGACAATAAGTGGAAAAGGAAGTAGTAAGTAGTAAATAATTTTGTAGAAAAAATGTTTGAATTAAATTTTGTATACGATGCTTTGCTGCCGTTGGCTGTTTTGAAAGCCATCGTAGTACTTTCAATTGCCACGTGAGGTCGCTGAAGGCGAAGGGACTCGTTTTTTTGTATTATTTTTCAAGTAGCTGCCGACGTTTTTCGTACATACCCTCACCACCGGAGTTGAGTCTCCTCGTTGTAGACTTCGTGGGCTCTGCTATCGCGGCCCGGAAACCACGTGACTTGGCGGTGCTGTCTGTGGTTGTACATCCGAAGGCGCAGGGTTCTGCTGCGACAGCTGAAGGCCTTTTAAGAAGCGAATTACTCCATCCAATTGGGCAGGCTGATCTCTCAAAGGCCGAGGTGGTTTAGGCGCCGAAGGTGGAATAACTGCGTTCACACTCCGAGTGACGCGATCACGAGCATCTTCTACCAGTTGGCCACTCTCAATTAATTTGGCAATTGCAGTAGCACTATTTTTCAACAATATACGGATTTGCACCGCGTAACACCTAATCTACCTTTTCGGCTTGTGACATATACCGATTAGTCTGTTTACAAAGCCATAACATTTGAAAACCATAGGATTGGATCGTCTTGTTCTTCTGCTTTCGCTGCCTGAGGGGTAATGCTTGCTCATGCCTACCAGAACCACGGAATACATTAGTGAATGCGGTTTCTGCTGCTGTCCAAGGTGGTAATGAAGCGTCCTTGAAAAAAACGTCGAACCATGCGGCAGCCGGATCCTTAAGATTAAAAGGAGAAGACTGAATTTTCTCTTTCTCAGTCCAATGAAACAGCTGTGCAACACGAGTTTACCGATTTAAGAAACGATCGCCATTAAAAACTCGAATTTCGACTTTGGGAACCTGGAGTGGTCTGGAAGGACGTTCTGAAACAGACGTAGCGGAATCATGAGGGCTGATGATTACAGTTGGACGTTCAGAACGTGGCGGTGGTTGAGCTGGGTCCAAAGGAGGACTCAAAGCTGAGCAGCGAATTGTGTTTCTTTAGCAGAATCTGTATCTGGAAACTGAGTAATCTGAAATAGGGGTTCCGAAGTACTGGCCAGTTGTGCAATAGGGCGACCTTGAGCATCAAGAGATGGAAATAGAACCCATTGCCTGGACGCCATACATAAATACTACGAGGAAAAAAGAAATTGAAAAGAGTTATTAAAAACCATTAGCAATGGAACAAAAACAAGTTACCGTCACAGGAGACATAAATTCATGCAGAAAGAAGTATAGTTCAACATATCAATTGTATATACATGCTAACAATGCGCCAGCGCCAACAATGCCACACGTGTGGCTAATTGTTGCCCTATTGACTGGGGTCTGCTCACTAATTAAAGGGGTGTTATTTTACAACCGAAGAGAGGGAACCCTGGTCTTTGCATTTGATGGAGGACACACTCTTCATATAAAGTACCCTCCAAAATCAAAATATCGGTTTCAAATTCAAGGGGCTGCGAGATCATTCAGATCGATCGGGGAGCATCAATTTTGGAGAAAATCGGCTGAACGGTTTAGTCGCTAGCCTTGTTCACAGACAGACGGACGTTTTGCTTTCAATTGGTTGTTCGGTGTCAAGGACCCACAAAATAGGGATTCTGGCTGCACCACGTGTTAGGGGATTTTTGTTCTTAATTAAGCAACTGTTTTTATCCAATTTTTCGTTACCAGGGCCCTGTAATAAGAGTTTTTTCTGCCAAAATACCGCCGTTTTTTTCTCCCAGCATTACATAACTTTCCCTATACTATACGTAGCTACATACTTATAGTATACGGGAAAGGAAAAAGAGTAGATCAAGTTGTGTATAAATATAAGAAACAACGTGAAGATTATTTGTAGAACAAATAAAACTGCATCTGCGAGAAACAAAGGCAAACTTTTTGCGGGGAGAGTGTACTATGTATACCGCCCATATTAAATTTGCAATTATTAATGAACTTCTTCTAGAAAATGGTAAACTAGAAAAGTATGACACTTTGTACACCTAAAGATACAGAGTTTGTTATTGTTTTGACATTTTCTGAGTTGATTAAAAAATAATTAGTATTTTTTTCAGTTACAATGTTGCCCTATATTTTCGGCATTTTTTGATTAACAAATTTTTATATATTTTTTATAATTGAAAATGTTTATATAAAATGTCGATTTATTGTCAATACTATAATAAATGTATTCTGTAAATTTTAATGGTTTCTGAGAAAAGGAACAATAATTACAGAATAAGTACATTTTCGGCAAATGACATTTCAAAGAAGTATTTTCCGCTGCTCTACTAGAAGATTCCTGCACCATATTCTGAATCATATTTTTTAGCACACTACATAATAATCGGAGCACACTACATAATAATATAATAAATAATATTAATTACAATATTTCTGGGGGGACAGCGGAGCGAATACGGCTCCTTAAAATTTTAAAAAGCACGTCTGTAAAATAATTGAGCAATAACATTCATCAGCTTCATTCCGGCACAAATCGAAGACAACAATCAAACAGCCACAGCGATTCCGAGAAATCGTAATCGCTGTCATATAAAATTACAAAATCAAATCAAATCAATAATGCGTTTAAAATAAATTCACTAGGTTCAAAATTCACCAAATTCAAAATCTCACGTAAAACATTCATTAAATTTATAAAACTCGAACGTTTTCATTTTAATTAATAAAGCTCAATTTCCAATGACACTCGCTCATTGGCTGCGAGTTTTTCTCCGTGCGTCACCCGACGCATCCGGAGTTCAGTCTTGTGTGAACCTCCTGGCAGTAAGCTTCGTGATTGCAATGCTCGTAAAACGTTGTTTTCGACATGTGCTACATGTTCAGTTTAAAGTGCAGTCTGGTCTGAGCCTCGAGGCAGCAAGCCTCGTGAACGTTGTTTTCGACACGTGCTACGTATTCAGTTTAAAGTGCGGTCTGCTCTCAGCCTCGTGGCAGCAAGCCTCGTGAATGCAATGCTCGTAGAACATTGTTTTTGACATGTGCTACATGTTCAGTTTAAAGTCTAGTCTGTGAAATGCTCGTAGAACGTTGTTTTGACACGTGCTACGTGTTCAGTTCAAGGAGCAGCGTTTAGCAACAGTAAGCTGCAATCTCTTCATACGAGCCTCTCCCTTGTGTTACCTAACGCGAGGGGAATCCATCAACGCTGCCTGAAATGCTGCCTGTGCCACGTGTTATGTGATGGTGTTTCTGGCGAGCGCCAGACAATGACAGTTTCTTCATGGCGAGCCTTTCTGCCTCGTGTCCTCTGACGCCAGCGGAAGAAAATGTCCGCATGTGTAACTGTGCAAATGTTGATCAAACAATGTATCTCTTACTTGCCTATTATGCTTGAATTTAATATATGCGTTTTATGTCACTCACAAATTTACTTTCCTTAAAGTACAATAGCAGTAATCACAGACAACAGATGCAACCTGTCCAAAGCTGGTCCTTCGAATCCCTCTAAATAAGTTGAACTATTGAAGGTGTTGGGGGAAGGAGAACAGGATATTCCCGGAATACAAAAAAAAGGGTCCGCTGCTCTCTCTCACAACCTCATTCTCCCACAGAGTACGAGTAGATCAAGTTGTGTATAACCATAGACTAAGGATGTATAGACAGCTCACTGCCAGCAGCACAGAGGTTACGCTTTTGAGGTGACTCATTCAGAGATGGCACCACCGTCGCATCTTAGTTCCGTAAAATGTGGTAACCGAGTAGAGTGCGCACAGGTCGCGACTCTGCCCCCACTACCGATTTCACCCCTCCACCATTCACTGGCGGTATTTTCAAATTATTGAAACTATTACTGCCACAAGATCTTTCTACGGCATTTATATTTAGGGAGCACATGGTGGGCTGTTGCCCTAAGCCTGAGCACGCGGGAACTTCCGCCTACACTCTACCAATTAACTGCATCCCAACAATGACGTGATCCTGTGACCATAAGTATTATAATCATGCGAGCACTTCTCTTATCCATTCATTGCAACGCTTTTTAAAAACAATATTATTTATCATATAGTGGTGAAGTGTCCTGCGTTGCTCAAGCATTTATTAATCAGGGACTGAATATAAATTATCGTAATCTGTGTTAAATTAATTTATTAAATAGGGACTGAATATAAATTATCGTAATCTATATTAAATTAACATAATTTCCGTTTTACTTCTCACCAACAGGGACATCAATAATTGAAAAATATATTAACCCTTCGTTGCACGATTTTTTCTTTTAAGGTCGAACTTTTTGGGGGAATAATTTGGATTGTGGAGATATTGGGAAAAATAGATAAAAATTCTAATTTACATCTGTGTCGTAAAATTGAAATTTTTTGCTTCTTTGCATATATGCAAAGATGCGCTTTAAGTTATACATTTTGCCTTTGCATGCAGCAATATTGTGGAATAGTGAATATGACACGTATAACAAAGTGCTTGCAGAAAAGTTTATAATAACCCATAGTAATTTTATTCGTTATCATATTATATTTTATCTATTCAATCATTTATTATATATAATATAATTATATGTATATAATTATATATATAATTATATGTATGTATATATATACATATAATTTATTTGATTTTTACTATTTTTCATGATTACATGTTTTACATCATGAAAATTAGTAAAAATCAAATAAATTCGAACACAATACGTAATCTCCAAAAACACTCCTGATGTCGCGGCACGATATATAATACAACTTCTCGAGCTTTATACTTGGCACAAAAGCTTTGTACTCCTTATAACATTTACTTATCATCTGGCAAAAACGTACATTGTTGGCAACAAGGAAGCGGCCAGGTTTCCAGATTTCAGTGGAAGAGATAAGACAAGAATAGAATGATCTCACGAAAGATATCTTCTCGAAAGGTTGGCCAAGAGCAACAATCTCATTGAGTGTTCTCAATGCGTACAACACCGCGACCACTGGAGGCTCAATGCAAATTTACGTGCACCTTTGCAGATATGCAAAGTCCAAAAATCCCTCTTTAAAATTACAACTATAAACAGAAACTAGATTCCAAATAATTCAATTCTTACAAAAAACTTCACTTTTAAACCATAAAAATCCCCGTTCAATTAAAGTAATTAACAACCACAAAAAAATAAAAGTAGGGCGACAAGCACTCCCGGAGTGAACAACTACCGCAGTACAGTTTGCGAATGCTTACGGACGACATACAAGCGAGGTTTCTCGAAGGAGTTTAAGTCGAACGGAGTATACGCTATATTAATTTTCGACCAGAGAAGTAAGTTCACATTGTCTTGTGGAAGAAAATGTTCGTATGCCGATTGTGACAACAGTTATCGAAAACATCCAGGAATAAGTTTTCATAAATTTCCAACAACGAATCCAGCTCTGTGTGAAAAATGGATTCTTCATTCTGGTAAGTACTTATCATTCCTAAGAAGAAAATATTTATTTCGCTTACTAATATTTAAAAAAACGACTCAGTTTATAATGAGACGCCGAATTATTTATTATTTAAATTAAGGCTAACTTTTAGCGCTAAATTGAACGTTTGGCACGCCGTGGAAGAATCGCTTTTACTAGTGACTGTCTAAAATATATATATATATATATATATATATATATATATATATATATATATATATTGAAACGCACCGCGCCTCTAAATAGAAACGCGATACATTTCAACTTAAACAACCAGAGAACATACAAACGGCGCGAGCATAACTAGGCAGCATGACAACACGGAGGGGAAGGGGGGCGTCACGTGGAGCGCGAGACACGAGGGGAGGACAGCGAGAAGTCGGTTGAGAAGGAGAGACGAGCGGAAGCCACGCTAGCGGACGGAGGTGGTGCGCGAGCGGTGCGAGTTATTTGGGGAAAAGTACCCCTAAGTGCTGAATAACTTAATAGACTTGCATAGTATTACATTTCGGACCGTTAAAGAAGTGTGATGCAGACCGAACAGCATTGGGAAGTCAACGGATAGAGTGTATGGTAAACCGAAGAGTGTGAAACCCGCCTGTAGCGTGAGCACATGCATCGCGAACGTAGGTTTTGGGGAAAGATAGAATGTGTAGTGCACAAGACAGTGACTGAACCAGTGATCATTTGTGAGACCGATCAAGCAGTGTCTGACGGGTTTTCAGCGTATAGGAACTTTCCATAATGAAACTGTATGATGACGCGTGAGGAGAACAAGAACACGTGGGTATAGGTTACCGATATTTCACCGGTGATTCAGAGAGTAATATAGTGTAACGTGTTTAGCATAATCAGTTACAACCCAAATCTGGAGTTCAGACTGTCAGGACAAGCATAAGTTAATTAGATGCACTAGTGTAGAATATACGCGTGGAGCAGCGTGAGGGGCGAACACTTGCCTACTCATCTCCGGCTGGGGGCCGAACGGCTCCGGGACCTCGCGACGGGAGCCGAAGCCGCCGCCACCATCGGCGCCGGGCCCCAACGAAGCGACGTGACCCAGGTGGTAACAGGTATGATGCTAGCATTGAAGGTATTAAGTTTTGGTACCAAAACATAGTAATCATTGCATAGGGGATCAGTGTTCGAAAGTGTAATAGTGATATTAGATGAATAAACATCAAACTGTCGTTGTATAATAAACTGTATGTATTTATTGTACCCCGAACATCCCAGGGTCCACATTCGCGAAAAAGATCCCGAGCCTTGCCTGAAACAAACAAATTTATTGTACCGTGCCACTTCACGGGTAAGTCACGATTGACCCCGAGCAGTCGGTCCGTTACAATATATATATATATATATATATATATATATATATATATTATATATATTTTATATATATATTTTATATATATATATATATTTGAACTATTTTCACTTTCTCGCTACTGCTTACGCAGTATAAAGAAAGTATTGTAATGCTGCGGGGGAGAAAACGGGAATTTTCGGCAGAAACTCTTGTTGTCGGGCCTGGTAATGAAAAAGTGGATAAATCTTGTCCCTATAAATAGTAAATTAATTTCTCTAACATGTTGTGTAATTCATGTATGGGTCCTTGAGACAGTAAAATCGATTGACGGCAAAACCGTCGTCACGTCCCTCCGTCTGTCTGTGAACAACGATAAACTGTAAGCAAGATTTTCATCAACGTTGATGTCCCCAATCGATCTGGCTGTTGTCGTGGCCCCTTGCATTTGAAACTTATATGTTAATTGTTATTTTTCCTTTGTTACACCTCAATACTTTTGTCATTTAAATTATTGTATTACCAGATTAGCAGGCACATTGTGGCCCCATCATCCGGTATAAACTGTAATACATAAAAATTACACATAAAATAACAAAAAGATAGTACAATATTAGATATATAAATTTAAAATAATAATATTAATAATAAATATTTTTTGATCAAATAATTCAAGTTGAATGTTATAATGCAGGGAGCAAAATCACCGTTCATAAATACGAATGAAACTCCAACTCACAACACATATCCACAATAAAATATGGATATTTTTATTGTAATGTATTATATTATATATTTCAATTTTGAGGGTATTTTACCTAAAGCCCCTGGAATTATTTTTTTAATTTCTAAAATATGCCGTCAAATGTTTTGGTCAAGGTCTAACGGAGAAGATCTTAATTTTCTTTAACAATCCCAAATTTTCGAAAATTGCAAAATCAATATTTTTAGGCGTCTTCCTACAACTACAATTAAGAAGAAAATTTATTTTCTTATTGAAACGTGTTCATCGGAAACATATCTTCAAATGAGGTAACGTTCAATCTTTTGAAAACATGAGTATTTTTTGTGTAATTTTGCGTGAAACATAGGCAATTTTGAAATTTCAAGCAATTATCTTCTCAGAAATGGCTCCAATTTTTTTCTTTCATTTTCTTCAATTTTTTAAAATGTAGAACTAACAAATGCATTTCTTTTATTAACCCTACGTTAGGCGCGCATGAGTCTAGTAGACCCATTGCATTTTAAGAACTCAATATCTCGCTGAGCTCTTGGTGTAAGATAATGAGTTCTGGTGACATCCAATGTTGAACGATTCTGCATCCGCTGGTGAGGTTACCCCAAGATAAGCCGGATGACGATAGGTCACGTAGCTCGTCTTTCTGACCGCGCGCGACGCGTGGGATTGCCAGCCCCACGCGCCAAAAGGCGTCACATACTGTTCGCAGAATTTCTCGGTGCCGTTGCGTTGCATTCCTCTCACGCCAAATCTTTCGGGCTTGATTCTTGTGTTCGTGTGTGAACGGAATATTCTCTCTGCACGACGTATGTAGTTCTCAATATGAGTGAATATGGTGATCTCCAAAATGCTGATAACTCCATGGTTTGTTACTCAAAGAAATTCAAAGATCCACAATTAATAGTCTTCCAGGAGAAATTCAACAAATGCGAACTAAATCCAGAAAACAAAAAATGAAAATACGATCCTATGGAACCACACAGTACAAAAAGAAAAATGTGTCAGTCTGCTACAAGGAAAAAAATTGTCGCCCAAAATATGCTTGTATAAAATGTGATAATTTCTTATGTTAATACAAACATCACCACAGTCACTTCATTGAAATTGGTTGATTTGGCCTTTTTCAAGTTAAAAAATTAGTTGTTATACTAAAAATAATTATATATTTCATTATTATGTGACTATTTTCAATAATGAGAGAAATTTGTGCACCTCTTGTTGTAATTGACATAATTGTTTTGTTCGTAAGCATTTACTTCAATTGTACATGCGGAATTTCATTCAAATCGATTTGTTGTGGAAGACTGGTAATTGTGGATTTTCTTTGTCTCCCGGCCGGTTTACATCTAGCATTACTGTCAATATTGATCCGAAGCCGGCGGTCGGGAAAATTTTACGTGCTGCCAAAAGTACTTTTTATGTAAAATTCAATATTTTGTCACAAAAATTCAATCTTATTTTTTCGATGATCAGGAAACCCAGTTTCATATACAATACCGTGGATTTGTTAATGCAATTTCTTTTCAAAACGTATATATCTTTTACCCAGGGTCAACAGCGAGGCTAACAAAACAATTACTGAAAGGTGTCAACCCTCTATGAATATATCAGGAAATGACGGAAAGAATATGGTCACTCTAAAGACAGTCGTACCAAAGGCACACATTTTTCGAAGTGGTGATCTCCAAACTTCTTATTATTTCAGGTCGCATCAACGACTAGGTCATTAGCGACCATTATTGGATTTCACGTTATGGTATGAGGATGAAACGATATGGTGATGATAGGGGGTGAATTGACTAACACATACAGCCATGCCCGAGGTGGGACTCGAACTCGCGACTCCTCGGTACGAGATCACTACGGCACTACGTCCTTAGCGATCTCGGGCACGGCGCCGACTCCAAACATTGTTATATCTATTGTAGTAACTTAAAGGGCCTGCCTCCAGTATTTTCACCTTAGCTGAATTCTCACAGTTAATTAAAATGAATAAATGCATATTAATGAAAAATGCTGCAAATATTTCAAAATAATTCCATTATTCGAATAATAATTATCAACAAGAGGAAATAAATACAAGTAGAATCAGTACAAATAAAGGAACTGTATAAAAGAGGTTTACCATTCTAAGAAATCATTTTTTCTCAGAAGTGTGATATGTGACACAATGTGCCGAAGCATAGAGTAAAGACATCCTTAGTCTATGGCCGAAGTAACGAGAGAGCGTCGCTTGCAACCTAGGCAACTTCCTGGGCACAGGACGCACGGGCTGGTTCAAATGACCACGATTCAGTTTATTTATTTATTCACAGGTTATTGTGTATAAAATACATTTTCCTGCATCCAGCGCTTTTTCAAATACATCAACCACTCATTATGTTAAAAAATTTATAAAGTCGACATCTGTGTAAGGAACTATTGTGTTGTTCTTTTTCCACTTATCTATACCGGGTGTCCGGGGAGGAAACGTCCAAACTTCGAAAATAAGCTCGTAAGACAATTCTAAGCATATTTTGTCTAATAAACTACGTGGATATTCCGAATGGTTGGGCCGAAATGAGCACTCAAAATGTGGTTTGAAAAAATGAATTCCAGGCAAAAATTTGTATTACGGAAGCATAGAAACACTCCAGAAATATGTAAATTGTTTATTATTTACAAAGAAATGAATATATTAGCTCAGACAGAAAAATTAAGTGAGAAATAAGAGAGCAGTCGAATTGTGTAAATTGGTTGCTTTTTTATTTCTTGCTTAATTCTTCTTTCTGAACAAATATATTCATTTTTTTGTAAATAATAAACAACTTCTATGTTTCTGGAGTGTTTCTATGCTTCTATAATGCAAATTTGTGCCTAGAAATCAATTTTTCAAACCAATTTTTGAGTGCTTATTGCGGCTCAACCACTCAGAATATCCAAGTAATTTATTAGACAAAATATGCTTAGAATTGTCTTAAGAGCTTATTTTCGAAATTTCAACGTTTCCTCCCCGGACACACTGTATATTTTCATTATTTCTCTTGTAATTTTTTCCTTTTAAAATTTGGATCATTTCTTTATTCCATGTATGTTTTGGTCTCACACAAATAATTTTTCTATTTTTGCACCCTAGCAAGTTGGCACCCTGAACTCTCTAAAACCCCCTCTGTTCCTCATACAAATCAAAGAAATTCAAATAATATTGCAAAGAGTAAGGTTGTACTTGCTCGATCGGTATTACGCACTACTTAACTTTGCTTTGCTTTCTGAAGAGTAAAAACCTTTTCTATTATGTTTGTGACTATCAAGGAAAGCAAAAGTTAACTCTCAAGGAGGAGTGAATAATTTGTTCAAAGTTGTTTTTAATGAATTGTTCCGAGAACATCTCTCTATAATGCTGAATAAACTTTTATTGAAAATTAGTTTCCAACATCAGTTGTATTGTTATTTTTGTTTGATATTCTCCAAGTACATTAGAAGTTACATTTATACATTAAAAAAATTAACATTTTTCATTAACAACTTTCCTTCTTAATTGAAAGCATAGACAATGGATAGAGAAAGGGTGGGTTTTAACATGCGAGAGTTCTCGCACGGGTACGCTTGTAATATTTAAAAAGTTAATATTTCAACAGACCAATTACATACTCATTTTGATTTTTCCCATAGTCCAGTATCTTGTATGGAAACTAGTGGTGCTACAACAGCACATACTCCCTCAGATTTTCATGATTTACTCCCTCATGATTATTGATATTTTGAACAGTGTTTCTGATATCTGGAAATATTCAATTTGTCGTTCCCCGTATTATTACGGCAGATCCATATTATAAGGGCAGGGCGTCCTCGATTTCTTCACGCAAAGGGACAGTCAAAATGAATAGCTGATTTGCCTTTGCAAATAGTTTTAATTACCGTGGAGGAACTTTCTTATCAAGTCTTGCCAAAAATGCACATTTTAGTAGGTATCCCCGAATTTCAAAAAACCTGCACACAATACACTTCTCCCCACAGCAAGTCACACACAGTTTTTAACTGTATTTGATGTTCAATAAATAAATGTAGTTAATTGATTTGGTCAGCAACAATAATACATTTTTGCACCGACATCAATTAGTGTCACAAACAGCATTTTTCTGTGTGTGTGGGGGGGGAGGAGGTATATTGTGCAGCAGACTAGATGTTTCCATACAAAAACTGTTCCTGTAAGCTGAATTTTAATTTTTTTATTGGTTAATTTATTTAAGAGTTTTCAAGTGTCATATTGAATGTCTTTCGTTTCTATAGAAAATGAGTAAATACTGATTTTATGATGAATGGCATCTCTAGCCGATTTCCTATTCTGAAGGGGGTAAGTACTATGAGAGACCCCTCCCCTATTTCCGTTATTTAACCACCTTTGGTCCACACCTTTACATCTTAGGAACAACTCTGTCTTTGAAAGGCAGGCCAAAGACTTTGCCAGTGCGGCTTGTCCTGAACGGCGATCACGCTGCAAACCCATTCACAGCTTCGTAGAGGCAAATGGTGAGGTTTCCGTTCCAGTCGGCGGTGCGAGCGCGGTAATCCGGGTCTGCGGGGCCAGGCAGACTTGTGTCTCGGGAGAGCAAAGTGCGGAGCCACGAATGTCCACGAAGACATCCGAGCGGAGTCGAGCGAGGCGAGCGAGGCGAGCTTTCCGTCTAATATGCATAATTTCTGCAGAAGAGTGAAAATCATTGCTCGCAATTGTTGGCACCTTTTGTGTGTTCTTCCAACATACTCAAAATTCCAGTTACAGATAAGCAAACAATACTTTTTCATTTAGAAGCTGTTGCTTGAAATATAGAGAGAAAAGACGTAGCCATTCTGAAATACTGTATTGCAATGATAGGTGTTCCCTCCGATATTTCGGATCACGAAAATTAATTTGAAATAGTTTTAGTAATTTATAATTATTTTCTTAGAATACCAATTCAAATGGAAAACACAAACCTTCATTATTTCATGTCGTACAAAATTTGTTCGTATCAATGAAGGTTAGATATTATAATTATATGAAAACTTACTAGCTACGTGAAACAACAAGACTGTAATGCGTCATCTTGCATTCTAATTGCTATAAATCTAAAACTTCTGAAAGTTGCAGCATATACATTTAATTTATGACTTCCAACAATGCGAAAGATGATTCTTGTACATCTCAAACAGATAAGTCTCCAATCACAGGCATTGTTGACGCTTTTCTTAGCATCCGATTTATCGAATCACATGCACTAATGGGTTAAGGCAAAAATACTACCATAATTATATTAATCTACAATCTCTTAACAAGTTCCTACATTATTACTTTAATTGATTGAAAATTGTGAAAGTTGGAACTTTTTAGATATGGGAGAATTTAAGAAAATTAATTACCGGGAAAGTGAAAAAGAAAATTTAAGATAGTGCATTTACAGTTTATTAATAAAATTTTTCTTTAAAATTACCCAGAAGCATACATTGCATCTTCATCTTTTTTCTTTACTTCTTTTATTGACTTGACAAACCTTCCTTCTTTTATTGACTTGGCTTTTTTAAGCACTTTTAAAGTTTAGTTGCAATGCCATTTCACTTTTGTGGAGACGACGTTTGTCTCTCATAATACTGTATCTTTATTTTCTTAGGAGATGTCACTTTGATTCCTGAAGTATGCTCTTTCACTGGCCTCACATCCCATATTGAACTGGGACACTGCTGATGTCAGCAATTTCAATCTTTTTTCTGGAAAGAAATGTTTCTTTTGGGCACTTGCTCCAAACAAAACTATGCAAATATTCATTTGCATTCTGTGTTTTCCCATATACGCATTCCAGTAATTCATTTTTTGCAAGCCTCTGATACATAGGAATTATTTTACAAATAACACTGGGAGACTACAGTTTCTTGTTGTTTTTGCCATGTTTTGAAATTTCATTCCCTTGAGCTCGATTGTAGAAGCACCATGAATTTTCTTCTTTAGGGCATTTAAAATGCTATGGCTTCAAGTCTGTTGGCATTGCATGGTATAAGGTGGCAAGTATTGCAGACTTCATCTTCTGCACATCTGGAATATTCTTCTGGATGGCATTGTGATAATTTGCTAAGACAAATAATTATGTCATCCTTTAAATTCACTTGTTTTTTTACCAAGTGTAACACCCTTCACTTTCTATTCTTGTATTATTTTTTGTAAGTCTGTTTTAAATCTTTACATCACATGTTTTATACATTCTTCTTTTTCTAATAATAAAGTTGTCTCCATAGATGTTTAGTTTCAGATGGTGATTGAAAGTCTTTGCATCACCATCTGACAGTATTGTTGTATATCTAAAATGATGAGCTACATCCATTGCTTTTGAAGATCCATTAAAATTACTAACACACTCTCCACTTAAATCATGAATTTCTTTCCATTTTTATATTCACAGCTTTTTTTCTCATAATTTGCTCTTGTTCTTTCATAAGTGCCACAGTATTTTGACAAAACATGAAAATCAGCCACATGACCAGTCAAGATATCGATAACAATTCCCATTACATAACGACATGTAGTACCTCGTTTATGCCATGTTCCATCATACAATACTAAAAAATTTATAACTTCATCACTGACTGAATCTAGAACATCTATGTAAGCTTTATGTATGGCTACATATGAAAGTCTCAAAATTTCCTCTTATTTTGTATTATTTTTAATAACAGAGAGAACATGAGAATTGTAAGTTGAAACTTTTATTCATGGTAAACCATTACCATTGAAACTGCTCTATTGCTGAATGTCCCCTACCTATTTGCAAAGAAGCATCCACAATTTTTCTATTTACTTCATGTGGTGGCCTACTACAAGATGATGTTAGGGTAGACGATGGCTATTTGAAATTTTATTTAACAATTGTTCACAATTATTACGCTTGTTCACTAACTGAAGAGCACATTACATTCATTGTTTTACTTAATGCATACATTTGAGGATCCACAGACAACACTCACACGCATCCTTTCAGTAAATGTTCCTAAACACACTTGTGAAGTAACATGCAA
This sequence comes from Acheta domesticus, assembly GCA_031308135.1. Classification (NCBI taxonomy): domain Eukaryota; kingdom Metazoa; phylum Arthropoda; class Insecta; order Orthoptera; family Gryllidae; genus Acheta; species Acheta domesticus. Next base: position 87,923,863 of record JAHLJT010009355.1, read on the forward strand.
GTGCAATTCTCTTCTTCGGATATTTCACTGTTCAGCAGGAAAAACATCAGTGAACTTGGAAAGAATGTTCGCACTGGCTGATGGCTTGACAGGTGAGATTTTGGCTGAAAATGAACAATGCTTGACATCTGATACTAAAAAAGTTTCTACTTCCTCAGCACTGGCATTTGTGACTGCAATCTCCTACCGTTTCTTCTTTACAAAAGCTGCATTTTTATTACCACTGCACTCCTTTGCACCAAAATAATTCTAACCTGAACTAGCCGACGGAAAATAAATTGAGAATATTAAATACTTATTAAAAACCACCTACCAAATAACTAAGTTATAGAAAAGTTAAAATAAAGAAACTAATGTGACTAATAGTTTGGAATTATTCGTTTAAAACGAAAGTTCGCAACAAATCTTGTTAATGGCGTTAACGACCACTTAACATTAGAAACATTAAATTTCTGACAGATTTCGAATTGAAGATTTGCGCCTTGGAAGTCCGTTCGGCTCGCGATGGGCTCGCTCGACTCCGCTCGGGTGGCTTCGTGTACGTTCGTGGCTCCACATTTTGCTCTCCGAGACACAAGTGGCCACGCAGGCCAGCTGGGGCGACGGCGGCCCGAGCCCAGTGCATGCCGTCGCCATGGAAACAACTCCCCTCCACCATGTCCCCCCCCCCGGGTGATATTTCCAAGAAAGCCCCCACCACCAACAATAAGCCAGACAGCCCTTCACACTTCCCGACGTTGGCGCATCCTAGCGGTCGACGGGGAACTATTCAAAGGATGTAACTAAAAAACACGCCTGGTGAGCCCTCTATATACATCTTTACTCTATGCTTAGGCTGAACAAAGATTAGAAAAGTTTGTAGGCACTCAAGCCAAACTAAATATATTTTCGCCGAAACAGTTAGTGGAAATCCTGGACATCGACGAAACAGTAGTAGTCGAAGAAGTGGTGGAGGCAGTCACCCAGAAAATACGTATACAGAGAGAGAGAGAGAGAGAGCAGATCGCTGACTAATGCCGCTTGAGAAAGGGATATGGCAGGGCACAGATAGTGACAATCGTTCTGCCAGCAGATCTAGCCCGGAAACTGGTGGCGAAGGAGAAAGTAAAAATCGGCTGGGTTCATTGTCGGAACAGGGAGAAGCAGGAGCTCAAGTGATGCTTCAGGTGCCTGGAGTATGGACATATAAATTCCATGTGTTCGGGCCCTGACAGAAGTGAAACGTGCTACAAATGTGGCAAGGCAGGACACATTGCAAAGGACTGCGGAGGTGAAATGTACTGCATCCTCTGCCAGGAGAAAATCCTTAGCGATGACCATATTTTAAGAGGTAACAGATGTGCCTCATTCATCGCTGCGACTAGAAAGCTCAATAAGTCCAAGAATGCTCACAGTCATACAAATTAACCCGAGGAAAAGCAAATAGGCACAAGACCTATGAACCCAGGCCGCTACTGAGAGGAAAGCTGACTTGCTACTAGTCAGCGAACAGAACCATACATCCGACGAGGCCACGTGGTACCAAGATTCTTCTAGATGAGCAGGAATAATTATTTTCAATAAAAAGCTTAGGGTACAAGCATTCAAAAGGACGCAATTCAGGTTCTTCTGGATGGAAGTAAATGGAGTTAGGATTTACAGCTGTTACTTCCCTCCAAGTGACCAGAACGAGAAATTTGAGAGAGACATTGCTGAGCTTCAAGGTAGCCTAATGACAGTAAAAGGCAAAGCTATTATAGGAGGTAACTTCAACAGTAAATCTCCAGAATGGGTAGAGCCTAGGTCACATAAGAGAGGAGTAATTATCTGCGAGTTTGTCGCAAGAAGCGACCTAGTGATCCTAAATAAAGGTGACAAATATACCTTCCAATGAGGGAATGCTTTCTCAATTCTGGATATCAGTATAAGCACTACAAAGCTGAGTAGTAGTGTCATGGATTGGGAAGTACTTCAGGACGAGTCACTTAGCGACCACCTGTACATTCAATTTTCCGTCACTACAAATCTGGGGCTACAAATCATCCTGATGTGTCTAGATGTAACAAAGTCAGGACAGCCTAGAATGTAAATAGGTAAAATGTAGACAAGGCCAAGGAGTCTCTGGACGAATCTAGGCTGATGAAGAGCGTCGGCTGGACGAGAAGCAGATTCAGTGGTAGCTGCGTGCAATACCTCGATGCCCAGACGCAGAGGCCTTAGGAGCAAGCTCCATGTCTACTGGTGGACGCCAGAAATTGCGGAGCTCCTCAAGAACTGCACCAAGGCAAGGAGAATAGTGACGAGAGTCAAGACAAATCCCTCCAGTAAAGATCAGTACAAGAAGTCTCGAAAACTATTCAAGAGGGAGATCAAAAGAAGCAAATCCAGATGTTGGAGAAAACTTATAGATGATGCCGAAAACTTATAGATGATGTAGGCCATGCCCTTGGGGCATGGCTTTCAAAACAGGCTTGGCCCTTGGGCCTACAAAACAGTGACGAAATTCAGGGCGGACTGTAAGACACCTGGACCCCCGCTGGGTGAAGAAAGTAATAGACGATCTCTTTCCTACTAGGGATCACTGGGAAAGACCGAGCGGCTTTTCCTTTGACGAAAAAGACCTGTTTACACCAGAACTGCGGAATGCAGTGGCGACCTTGAAATGCGGGAAAGCGCCGGGCTTCGACGGGATCCCGAACGAGATGTTGAAGATCCGAGATTAATAACCGGAATGCTTTTTATCGGGGTTCAACTGCTGCCTTGAGAATGGAACATTCACCATGTGGTGGAAGAAACAGAATCTCATTCTTCTCCGGAAGGGCAATAAGCCTGTGAATCAGACTTCCTCTTTCAGACCGCTTTGCTTTTTGGATACCATGGGGAAGGTACTTAAGGGTTTAATTCTATCAAGACTCGAGGAACATCTATAGACAGATTTATCTCCCAGATAATACGGCTTCCGGAAGGGACATTCGACAACGGATGCCATCCTGAAGATGATCATTATTGCAGAGACAACCGAGCGCGGTGATGGGAAAAAGAAAAGATTCTGTGCGCTAGTAGCCATATATATAAGAAACGCCTTCAACTCGGCCAGATGGAGGGATATCATTGAAGTACTGGTTGACAAAAAGTCCCAGAATACCTCCTTAGGATGATCGAAGATTACTTTCATGAGAGAAGAATAGTATACTCGGACTCCTTCTCAATCGCAGGCGAGTTGACTTGCGGCGTGCCCCAAGGCTCCAGGCTAGGTCCACTCTTATGGAATGCCACATACGGTAGTCTCTTACAAATTGACACTCCATCAGACACCCACCTTATAAGCTACGCAGATGATACCCTCATCATCTTCCATAGCAACTTGCTAGACACAGACTTGCTGGAGATGAAAGTGAACGAAACTCTTTTTAGGGTAAAAGATGGCTTGACAAGGGACTTCTACATATATCTGTGGGGAAAAGTGAAGCGGTGTTAATCATTGACCGGAGAGCATTTCGTTCCCCGAACATTCGACTGAGGAACGGAAACATCAACTGGAGACGTCAGATAACCTATTTGGGAGTCGAGATCGACCACAGACTGAGCTTTGGTCCGCACTTTAACAAGACTGCAGACAAGGCAGCGAAGACATGCTCCGACCTTTTCGGATTGATGCAAAATGTGGGGGTTCAAAAGAGGCGAAACGGAGAATGATCGCTTGTGCAGTTCATTCCCAACTGTTGTATGCGGCCCCAGTGTGGGTCGATGAACTTGGTAAAGCTTGCGTGAGATCAAGATACATGCAAGTACAAAGGAGGGTGACGCCTGAGAATAGTGTCAGGCACGGTCTCTGACAGCGCAGTAGGGGTACTGGCTTGTGTACTTCCAGTAGACCTGTTGGCGAGAGAGCAGAATGAGACATACGAAGAAGTATAGCTACCCAATCCCAAGTTCGAGACGGATCTCGGCGCAGGTCGAAAGCGGATATCAAGAAGAGAGCTCGGGCTTCCCTCCTGACAGACTGGCAAGTCGAGGTGGGACGACACCAGAGGAAGGTAGACCTATATGGTGATATCACGTATCAAACTCTGGTTCAGCAGAAGCCATGGGAGGTTAATTACTATCTCTCTCAAGAGTTCGCAGAACACGGCTGCTTTAAATCAATGTGAACCTTGCGTGCATACTATATTATTTGCATGGCATGGGATACCCAGAGAAGACATCTTAATAAAGCCTTGGGTGCGGATATCTCGCCGTCAAACTTGGTCGAACTTATGCTTAAATCAAGCAAGGAGTGGAGCATAATCCAAGAGTTCCTCACATTCGTAATGAAAAGGAAGGAAGAAATGGCTCCGTAACTAAGTGCGGTTGCAGCCCAGGTGACCGCCTGTCTCTCTGCCATGAGGTATGTCTCTCTATGGTTTCTGTGGAGAGAGGCATGGGGCACAAAAGGAGAGTTTTTTTTTAGTGAGGGAGGGTCCCACACACCAGGAATAGCCCGTATCATTGAGAATTAATTTATTAAAGACATTATTATTAACAGTGCCTAATGTATCTGGCAAATTAAGGGTGAACCAATTAGAAAGTTTGGTCAGGGATTCTCTTTCTATATCAATCCAACTGCAATTTCATACGGCAGGACGCAGGACGGGATATACCAGTTCTTTTTACTTTCCCTTATACGTACGCATATATGGAATAATATACGTAGTGTAGGGAAAAGTTATGTAATGTTGCGCGGAAAAATTGCGAATTTTCGGCAGAAAAAAAATCATTGCCGAACACTGATAACAAAAAACTGGATAAAACCACTTGCTAAATTAAGGGAAAAAAATCTCTAACACGTAGCGTAGCTAGAATCCCTTTTCTGTAAGTTTTCGATACCGAAAATCACTTGAAAGCAAAACGTCCGTCTGTCCGTCCGTCTGGGAACACTTCTAGCGCCTAAACCATACGAACTTTTTTTTTCAAATTGAAGAAACCCCTGTCGATTTTTCTCGACTCAAAGCTTTGAGATTTTGAAAATATTCTGTAAAATTGGGGGGGTACTTTACTGTGAAACCCCCTCGGACCTTTTCAAATTTTTTTCAAAAAACCAAATTTTTTCTTTTAAGTTCTTGAAAGAATAGAGTAAAATACACTTCACTCAAATGGCTCACAATGTTTTCTTAAAATTTTCGAACGGATAGTGTTAATTGCACTCTTTAATATGAGTAGTTAATTGCACTCTTAAATAGAGAATAAAGTTCAATTTGGGTTACTTTTTTGTTTTTTCAAATATTACACAAATGTAATTTTTTTGAAAGATCTCTCACGACGTTAATAGGAACATTTCCAACATTTTGTAAACACTATTGTATTTGTGAGTGTAAGTGCTTCAAATGACTTCAAATGAAGTGGCATAGATCCTAATTTCACGGTTAGCTCTGGATTTTCGAAAATTGCAAAAGTTAAAATTTTTTTCGGTGTCTTCCTCCAACTACAAAATTGCTGGTAGAGATTTATCCTTCAAATCAAAATTTGTTTTTCATAATGAGTTCTTTCTTTAAGGTCCTGTACATCCTTTCAAAATTTTAGTAGTTTTCTCAATTTTAAAAAATACAAAAAACAGATTTTCTTCAAAACGGCTACAAATTTTTTCTTTAAACTTTTGGTACGTATAGTGCTAAATGTGCTCTATGAAATGACATAATTGCATATTGCTCTATTCTTTTGTTTTTCAAAAATCCAAATATTAATTTCTTTGATTTGTCTCCCACGTCGGTAATATTTACATTAGCGGCGATTTGTCCCCATTATATATTTACGAGTACATATGTTTTAAATAATGTCAAGAAAAGTTTCTCGAGAATTCAACCGTTTTCTGTGAAAACTAGCTCAAATTTCAGAAACGCTAAAACGCCATTTTCTCAAAATTGGCTCAAAATGTTTCTTAAAATTTTCGAACGGATAGTGTTAATTGCACTCTTGAATATGAGTAGTTAATTGCCCTCTTAAATAGAGAATAAAGTTCAATTTGGGGTACTTTTTTTGTTTTTTCAAATATTACACAAATGTAATTTTTTTTAAGATCTCCCACGACGTTAATATGAACATTTCCCAACATTTTGTAAACACTATTGTATTTGTGATTGTATGTGCTTCCCCCCCCCCCCACAATGACTTCAAATGAAGTTTTTCGAAAAACTCAAAAATTTTCTGTAAGAATAGCTTCAAATTTTTGCATTTTTAGTAGCGCTTCAACGCCATTTTCCTAAAAGCGGCTAAAAATGTTTAAAAGAAAATTGCCATTTAGGGCGAAGTTTTAATGTTATTTAATGTTCTAAAATTAATATTTCCGGTCTACCATTAGGAAGCCGAAAAATTATAAAGATTTTAAAAAAATGTACTTTGGGCTGCGATAGATGGCAGCTGGCACAAGTATGTTGCAATTTCGAAAAGCTAGCCCAGACCCAAGGAGATAGATAACTAATACGAGAAAGTCTGTGCTATTCGAAAGCACCACTAGTTTTCTTTGCTTCAGCTCGAAGAGTCAACATGAAACAGAAAGTCAAATGGGATACGAATTTTTACTTTCCGTATACTTACGTATATTCGGAGTGATATACGTAGTATAGGGAAAGTTATGTAATGCTGCGCGAAAAAAAGGCCAATTTTCGGCGGAAAAAAAATTAATTGCCGGATCGTGAAACCGAATAAGTGGATAAACCAGTTGCTAAATTAAGAAAAAAATCCCCCAACACATGGAGTAGCCAGAAACCCTATTGTCTAGGTCCTTGATACCGAAAACCCAATTGAAAGGAAAACGTCCGTCTGTCCGTCTGTGAACACTGCTAGCGCCTAAACCATAGTACGATTTCTTCCAAAATGGATATCCCTAGTCGATCTGATTCTAGTCGAAGCTTTGAGATTTTGAAAAAGATTCTTCAAAATTTGGGGTACTTTATATGAAGCCCCCCGGGGATTTTCAAAATTTTCTCAAAAACTGCTCCAATTTTTTGTTTAACTTCTTGTACGAATAGAGTAAAATACACTTATTACATGGCATAGGTCCGATTTTCACGGATAATTGAATTTTCAAACATTTTGAAAGTTTGGATTTTTTTCGGCGTCTTTCTCCAGCTACAAAATTGAAGATAGAGATTTTTTCTTCAAATAAAATTTGTTCTGCATATTGAGTTCTTTCATAAAGGTCATGTAAATGTTTCTCAAAATTTTAGTAGTTTTCGTGCAATATGTGCGACATTAAAAATTACAAAAACAAGATTTTCTCAAAAACAACTCCAAATTTTTTCTTTAAATTTTTGGTAGGGATAGTGGTAAATTTACTCTACCAGATGACATAAAAGCCCATATTGGTCTATCGGTTGGTTTTTTCAAAAATTACAAAAATGTAATTGATTTTACTTGTCTCTCACGTCGTTAATATTTACACTATCGGCGATTTTTTCACATTATTATATTTACGAGTAGATATGCTTTTAATAATGTCAAGCAAAGTTTCTCGAAAACACTGCCGTTTTCTGTGAAAAGAAGCTCAAATTTCAGCATTTTCAGAAATGCTCAAACGCCATTTTTCTCATATATGGCTGCAATTTTTTTCTTGAAACTTTTGTAACAGATAGCGACAATTACACTCTTTAATATAACGTAAAGTTTATTTTGAGTTATTTTTTTTGTTTTTTCGAAAATTATATAATGTAAATTTTTTGAAAGATCTCTCACATCTTTAATATGCACATTATCCTCAATTTGTAAGATTATTATATTTGTGAGTGTAAGTGCTTGAAATATCTTCAAATAAAGTATTTTGAAAACTCAAAAATTTTCTGTGAAAATGAGCTTCAAATTTCGCAGTTTTAGTAGTGCTAAAACGCCATTTTCTCTGAAACGGCACATAATTTGTAAAGAAAATTGCCATTTGCGGCTAGGTTTTTCTGTACTTTAATATTCTAAAATTAATATTTCGTTCTACCAATAGGAAACCGAAAAATTAAGAAAGTGACAAAAAAATGTACTTTTGGCGGTGATAGATGGTAGCTTGGCAAGAAAGAGTATGTGGCAATTCCGAATAGCTAGCGAAGACCCAAGGAAATTGAAAACTAATCCGGGAAAGTCTGTGCCATTCTGTTGCACCACTAGTTGTTTATTTATATTTGTTAAGGGATGTAGTGTTGTGATTTGTATCTTCCTTTACACTGTAGAACATTTGTTAAGCAGGAAAGCTTTTACTTTTAAATGTACGTATTGTGTTTATGTCTTTAATATCATGGCCTAGCTTATTGTAAAGTGTAATGCCCTCTATTACGTTACAATATTGATTAAAGTCATGTTTGATTTCATATTTTATTTAAATGCCTTGAAATACTTCACAAATTATGTCATGCAAAAAGAAGAAAAGAACCTTAATAAGTTAGGAAAAATCATTATATTCTAGAATTAGAGGTCACCCTGTTATTCTTGAAAGTGTGCAATGTAATTTATCTTGATCTTCTATTTCGTTGTTTACATAATATTTCTTTGTAATACGTTTTGCCTGATATACTATTTAGTTGTATTCAAATATACAATTTGGTCTGAAATATATTTAGGATGTCCTACATTCTATTGTTATCCTTATGGCAACCCCCTAGTCTGATCAATAAGGTTGCCATAATTAAGGAATGTAATAAACGTGTAAATATAGAAAAGAAAATCTGTTGTCGTTTTCTAGTGAACCTTCCATGGAATCTATTTTTTTGAAGAAATATAACCTATGTACATACATTATTAATTGCTATTTTAATGTTAATTTAACATGAACTAAGACAATAATTAGTCAATGAAATCCGGTGGTGCTACAGAATGACACAAACTTACCCGCTCCTCTTAGTTTTCTAATTTCTTTAGTCTACATTTTTTTAGCATTGCCCCCACTCCCTCGTCACACTGCTATCTGTCGGCGCCAAAACATTTCCCCCCCCATATTTTCTCGGTTGCGGGCTGACAAGTACATTCAAAATATCCGTTAAACCTTAGTCGCAAAATCAAAATTACTCAAAAAAATGCTTATCTAACGTATGACAATATGTATATCATTGGATTCGTCTTTTTACGCTCGTCACGATAGGCTGAAAAAAATATGTATAGTTCCATTTGAAAAAACAAAGTTACTTCAAATATCTCATAAAATACAAGTGATAAAACATAAATGAATTCACGTATCAATTAGCCCCATTTCCTAATGCACTTCTGTGAAAACTGCATTGCAATTAGGGATGTGCCTTTAACAGATAAACTGTTATTCTTAACAGTTAACGTTTAGTTACTGTTACGCGATATAACAGTTATGTCACGTATCCTGTTATTGACTGTTATCGGTTGATATTCATAGTACTCCAATAATTGGGCCAAACCCGAACTACTACAAGCTTTCCCGGCAACCATTTTGTACGACAACAGTTTCACTGCATGTAATCAATCGTGATTAACAAGTGTTGAAATTATAGATTCATTACATTACATTAATTCGTCATTATTACACACCAAGTGCCACAATATTTTTATATTTTATGGTATACGTATGGTATACTACTATAAGAAGTTTGTCCTTTAAATTAAATTCGTTCAGTTTGTTTGTTAACTTCTTTCTGCCCCATTACAATTTATGTGAGATACACTAATATTTCCCTAAGTGCGATAGAATACAACGTGTTACGGTCAAATAATTCGCATTATAATATTTGATATTCAATAGTCATTTCCACTTTAGCTGTGGGTAAGCAAAACACAGTTACTACTTCTCATTATTTTTGGCATTCGTCACTTCACTATGAACATGTGTCATATTCGAAAGAATATTTGCAATCTGATCACGAATCATTGTTATTTTTAGTAATATTCTATACACATTAGCTACTCATCATGTTAACTATTATTCTTCCTTGGCAGTTCATGGGTTCTCGTTCATATCAGCTGTTTCTCTGTCCGTCCCTGCCCAAACATGTTTGAGAAAGTAGTGCAAGCAGCCGCCGTAAGGTGCCTGCACAAGCGTTACGGTGCTACCAACGTTATTCGTCTTACCTGGTTTAACTCTTAGCAGTCGCCACAACTAATTTAATTCTTAACAGACGGCCATGTTAGGTTGCTGATCATGGACGTGTTGTTTTTCAACTGTTATTAATAACTGCTATTACGAGTCCACTGTTATTCCGATAACAGTTATTGAAGAAAAGCCGTTAAGCCCATCTCTAATTGCAATATCTTGAACCGTTCAAAAGTACAGGAAGTGCTAAAGTTACGTGACTCACCCTGTATATCTGAATGATATAATTGAGAAGTAATATTCTTGAGAAAATGTGATTTGAACGTTTCTGAAAATGCACAATTTTTGAGTTCATTTTCACAGAGAACCTTCGAGTTTTCGAGAAACTTCATAAGGAATCATTTGAAGCACTTGTGCTTACAAATGCAACAATGAATAGAAAATGCCCATAATGTAAATATTAACGGCATGAGTAATCCATCTTCTATATTATGTTATATTACTTATTATATTATATTATATTATTAATTAATATATAAAGACAGACGTGCCTTGACTTACAGCGCGATAATCTCTGAATCTACTGAACCAATACTGACGAAACGTTTGTGCTCGCTTCCTTTAAAGGACTGGAGTACTATAGGCTATGATTTACAACCATAAACCGTAACATATTCACAAAATAATTACTTTTCTGTCCATTTTTCGGCTAGCATTGCATCATAGATTCATGAGTGCATCAATGTCAATAGTTTAGCTGCGCGCCACCAGAAGATGACGTCTGAAATCTACCACTGATTTCATCAATGTACAGAATTGCGTACTTAGAGGACTCTTTGTTCATTTTTCACAGTCAGTTGTCTAACCCGAAATAATTGTTTTCCGCCTTATTTATAAAAGTAACTCGAATATTGATTTTATTTGCGTGTAGGCGTGGGTACATTCAGTGTTCAAGAGACTAAATGTTTGGAAGAGATAATTTTCTGATGGATGTGGTTAACATTGCCTTAAGTTATGAATGCACACAGGTTTATTTGTAGTAAATTAAGCTTAATTATTGAGTATTTGCAGATTGGACGAGCGAATGTACGATTTACATGTAATTCTTAAAACTGACGGAGGGATGCATGTTTTGGAGAAGTGTTTTAATATAATAGAAAGTGGGATAGTAGAGAGTTCCTTCGGGTGTTGAAGGAATGATTAAATTGTTAAATTTACGCAATAATATGTTTAGTAAAACGGCAGTATAATTGAAGTAAAACAGTATTAGTAAATGGCTTTTTGGAGTAATTTAATGTGTGACAACGCTGGTTTTGAAGGTTGTTATTTTAAATAGAAAAAGTGTTGTCAACAGTGGCGTCTCCTGGCTGGTAGATGTGGGGATGCGATCATGATATTACAGATTGAATGCATAATTCCAAATATTTAAAGTCTGCGTCATTCTACTTTACTCTGAAGTATTTTAGAAGTGTATGTTGCAAGTTAGACACATTCTGAATCTTCCTTGAAAATCATCATTTTCTCATTGCATGCACTAACTTACAGCTAAATGTTTCTAAGGTGACCGCTGAGATTCGCGAGTAGAGGGGGAAGCTGAAAGTGATGGGGAGAGGGCCATAAGATGGCGCTCGCTCGCGTCTGGTTCGTCTGTCAAAACCAAAAACATTAGCCTACCTTTGCTATAGCACAAGCTAGCGAACAGCCTTCGAAATCAATTTGCTGTAGTGTCTATGCTCGGTTAATGGAGAAACACCAAATTCACGAGATGGCCTGGCTCTGTTTTCATCCATATGTTTTCCACTGTCACTGATACCCGTTTCCTCACAATCATAAGTAATATAATTTTCACCGTCTTTACTATCGCGTCGTTTCCTGTAAAAATAACGATTTCTTGATATGGTGCATTAAATCATAGTGCGATGAAACACACTCTCATTGAAACTGTCGAGAGCAGATTCCACGTCCTTTCACTTTTCTTAATTAGGAGTAGAAAATGAACACGATTCTTCTGATTGAATACAATTAATTTCCTTATTAATTCTGCGAATAGATATTTTCGAAACACCCGAACCAGGAATTACTGCCTTAAGAACTGTTTTGATATTTTGAATGCCTTCTTTTGCTTCTCTTCATAAATTGATATACTTTTGCAACGACTTCACGCGTCTGACTGTGAAGGATGTCTATATGTAAGTTGCTTCGAACAGGACGCATTGCAATGATCACAACAAAATAATAATCACTTGTACAGAACTTCATACAAATAGCTGTACTCTGTTAGAGAAATGCAACTGAAAACTGTCACCTTGCGGAGACGAATAGTCAGGGTCAATGTTTACTGAACTGGAGTAGGGCTGTCAACACGTCCTGGGAAGGGACGCGCTCCCCCCTAAAGCAATAGTTTTAAGGACTGGAATCTTCCGGTAGCTCTGAGGTCTGATCTTGAGCGGCCATGCTAAAATAATTTCATTGTACATAAACAAAACAATAAAACTAAAAAATAACCACAAACAAGTACATACCTAATTTTTGAACTCGACATCTATTCGCGTTGTCTTGGTTCAGGGACGTCGGAAGTATTTTTCAAATAGGGGGGGGGCGATTACAGACTCACTTTAATCCTCACCCCTCCCCGTCAATCAATCAATATATATATATATATATATATATATATATATAGATTATAAATTATATATAAATAATATACAAAGTATTGTAACGGTACGACCCGACGCGAACGGGAGACGATGAAAATAATATTAATTTTACCAATTTAATGTCAGTCAAGGCAGAATCGACGACGGATGCGAGCGCCTACCTGCATTGGGGCCACGGGCGAGCTGAGAGGGGCTGGGGTCTCTTTTTTTTTACGACGCTCATCCGGTCCGGCGGCGAGGGGTGCGGAGCCGAAAAGAGGCAGCGGGGGAGTAAGAAGGGTCGCTTTGTCTATTTGGCGGCGCGAGCGTCAAAGCGAATGACCACCCACTCCACGTTTATGACCAAACGTATTTTTTCACACGGACCGCGGAGAAAGTAGGCCAACGAATTTTTCCAGAGCCGCGAGAAAAGACGCTTGCCGGCCAACCGACGCCAAAGCCAACGGATATTTTTTTGTACGCGACGAGTGCGGACATTGGTCGGAGGTTCGCCCCGCCACTCCGCCAAAATTTCAATTTCATTTCGCAATCAGGGCGACTTGGAAATGTAATGGGGGGGGCATGAGAGCTCTCGTCACGACGGGAAAGCTACAATTTCAATTTCATTTCGCAATCAGGGCGACTTGGAAATGTAATGGGGGGGGCATGAGAGCTCTCGTCACGACGGGAAAGCTACGGGAATGGAACTTAGACGAAAGACATCGGAGAGGGAGGTCGATTTTACTTAGATGAGAAACGTCGGAGAGAGATAGACTTCGAAGCCACGCCACGGAAGTTCGTTTCCGCGTGAACTCCGCGAGCCGACACCGCTCGTCGAGCTTCGCGAAACGCATTCGTCGACCGAGTCGCATGAAGGGCCAGTACTTGCCATAGCTAGCGGTCAGTTATCCGCGACTTATTAATTGCGATCTGTTACCGACGCGATGTCCGATGATAGTCGGAGCGGTACACCCTACGCGTCTGCAGAATCCGCTTAAGTCAATTGCGAGGCGGAAGTTACGAGCTGAGGCGGCACGCGCCACGGCCACCCTACAAAGCATTCTCCCCGGGTGCCTGGATGCAATCATCGCTGGGTGCCTTGACCTGCCGGTGGCCACGGAGCAGCTGAGAGGGGCGGCCGACTCCAGACCAAAGCTGGGGGAGCACCCGCTTCACCTACCTGCCTGGCGGCCGGGGCCAGCTGTGTGGCAGCCACTCCAGACATCAACGAGGGTAATGTTGTTATAACCGCAATAATGCGGAAAGACTGATACGTCAAGAAGAGAAGAGTGTCAATACGCCCTCAGCGTAAAAGTGAAAAGGGAATTTCCAGCGGCATTAAATGTTAATTGTTTTTTGTAAAGTAATTTGTTTGAACATGGCAATCACTAATTGCTAGCTAATAATAATTAAGCCGCCAGTAATAAATCATGTAAAATCTCTGTAAAAAAATTTAATCATCATTCATCTCATATTTTTTTATAATTAAATGGTTCTTGTTAAATTTAAATGTTGTGTTGTGTGTGTGTTATAAGAACCCCTCACCGGTGCTACCACCGAAAAGCAGCAGTTCAAAAAAAAGGGGGTAGATTACAGTATATAATAAGAAACTCAAGGGTTAGGTAAAAAATTGCTACTAAACAGAAAAAGTATACATTAATTTTCAGGTATGATACTAAAAATGACTTATTCTTTTATAATCAAATCTATACTGTTTTGGGACTGAATGAAGGTTCAAGTAAATATGTGTATTTCTTTTTACCTTAAAGTAAATGTATATTTTCTCTTTATAGTTTTCATCTATACTTTGCCTTAGATTTATATATTATATCAATTAAATATACACTATTAATCGATACATATTATTTAGATTTTAACGCCAAATATTTTTCTTCGTTCCTGTGTTCGCAATATAAATTCTTCTAAAACTTCATTTAAATCAATTTGCCTTGTTAATTCTTGGTGAACATGAAGAATTAGAAGATTCGTCAATCTCTTTTGCGTCATATTTCCTCGAAGATATGTTAATATACGCCGAAGAGCACTGAAGGATCTTTCACATGAGGTGGAAGTAGCTGGAACTGTCAGGATTAGTAGCAGAAGCTTTTCAACCTCTGAAAGCATTCGACGACACTCATTCGGCAACAGCTTGAACGCAGCGGCAAATTGTTTAACATTATTAGTGTCTTTTATGACAGTAGGTAGTAATTTTAACTGTGCATACAAAGTTCCAACGTCGAAATCCGGTCTGTGAATATTTAAAGAATCTTCTAAATGTTCTTCAGATGAAGGGGGGTTTAAAAGTATTTTTTCTAATTTTATAAGTTGATTCATGCCTGGCTGCTCAAACCTTCGATCTAATTCATTTTTCAACCAGTCGATCACGTGAATATACTTTTGCCGTAGAGAAGTTTTTGCATCTATTTGAGCCGGAGTGCTTCCTTGCTGGAACCTTTTTGGAGGCATCCTTAATTTTGGAGGGCGTGGCATTTCAAGATGTAAACAGTCGTTTGATTCTTTCTCACAAGCATTCCATACTTTGTTGTAGTCAGCTTCACTCATGTTGTTGTAAGTATTCCACAACATTTGAGCAGCTTGCTTTGCACCGGTTGCTGTAAAGTCTTCACTCTGAAGTGCTTTAGCCAACATTTCAGCAGGTTCACAAACTAAAATTGCAAGTTTTAGCGATAGCAATGTTTCAAATTTACCCATACATGTAAGGTACCCTCTCAAAACAGATTTTCTGTCAATGCTAAGTGCACATGACTCATCACTTAATATAATTTTTAATGTCTCCATGACTCGTAAATAATTATCAACAAATCTTTTCATTGATTTAACTCGAATGCACCATCGAGTCGGACAAAGGGGGAGTAGTCGCGAAATACTATCCTCAGTACATGGTGGCAAAACAATTCCGCTGTAGATGTTTTTCCGCTTAGATGATTCCAATATTACATTAGAAACAACTTTTACTAGCATTAAACTATCTGCAATGAGGTCGCACCTTTTTGCTACTTCTTGAATTACCAAATCAAGTGAATGATTAGTACAATGTACAAACATTGACTTAGGTTCTTCAGCTGAAAGGCGCTTTTGAACTCCACTTATATGACCAGACATTGTTGCAGCGCCATCAAAACAATGACCTCTCATATCATGAATATTTAAATTTAATCGAATTAAAAGATCGTTGATTGCATTGTATAGAATCTCTGCTTTAGAATCAGGAAGACAATAAAGACCCAAGAACAACTCTTTTATTTTGAAATCTACAGGATCTACAACACGTAAACAAGTAGAGAACTGTTCACAACCAGTCGAATCTGTGGTTCCATCTGCCATAATAGAAAAGAAAGGGCTTTTCTTGATTTCTTTAACCATTTTCCGCATTAAGTTACGAGACATAACCTCTATTATTTCATTTTATATATCTCCACAAAGCCATTTATCTCTTCGTTTTAGCCATGAGTCAAGTTCTACCGAATCTAGCGATCTTTCTTCTAATAATTGAATAAGATTACCTCCGTCATTATCATTTCCTCTTAATGCTTGACCAGAGCGGGAGAGATAACGAATTGAACTAATTATTATGCGTAAAGATGTACGGGCATCTTCTTGCTCTTTTCGTAAATTATTATCAAAAAGTAGGTTTATTCGATTTCCATGTTTTAAGTGATGAAT
The DNA here is from genome assembly GCA_031308135.1 of Acheta domesticus. Lineage (NCBI taxonomy): Eukaryota > Metazoa > Arthropoda > Insecta > Orthoptera > Gryllidae > Acheta > Acheta domesticus. The sequence goes on from JAHLJT010009355.1 coordinate 87,940,168, forward strand.
ATAACTTAAACTATCGCAATGATGCTGACTAGTTGCATGTGTTTTCAGTTTTTCATTACCCTTCTTCCAATTGCAGAAACCAACAGTAACAAAAGTTTCTTTATTACCACGTGATGTATATTTTTTTCCATGATGAAAAGCTTCAAGACATATAAAGCATAGGATGTGATCTTTCTGTTCAATATAGTGCATCCATGGATATTTTTTGAACCATTCACGCTGACAGCAACGACCGTCTTTGTCTCGGGGAAATTTAAATTCAATTGGAGGTATATTTTGCTTATCGAGACAACTGCTATTATCAGAATTATTTAGTTCTACTCGTTCTTTGGGAGATTCTGCCTTTTGAGGATCCGTTTCCGTAGAGTTTATGTCGTGCTGCAGATGGAGTTTGTCTGTTTTAACTTCAGAGGTTGATTCTTTTGATGAATCTGAAATATTTTATTATTAATTATTATTTGAAACAAATAATATAAAATGATAATTATTACACGAAAAAATATTTTACTAATTGAAAGTATAGACAACTTGAATACATGACGTAGCTTAGCTGAACTATATCTATAGTGAAGGATCATGACGACGTACGATAAAGGAGTTTTTTATTTTTAATACTTTAAGATTTATTAAACAGTTGACAAACATCTATTTTATACTGAAAATCATTTTTGTCTTTACAACAATACTTTATTTAATTAAAAAAAGTGTCACTAGGGGTTTCGGCTGATTTAAGGACAGGGTTCGGCTCACTAAAACAACGGCGCACGGTTCACTTGCGCATGGTTCACTCGCGCGGACCACGAGAACAAATCACTCAGGGAGCACTGCTTGCATTGTGCGGTGTGGTGCGAATGTGTAATGGAGAATTACAATGGTTAAATGCATAAAATGCGTTGCATGCATAATGTTAAATGCATAAAATGCGTTGGTAATTATGCGTTGGACAGACTCAAGGATGTTTTATGTTAACGCGAGGGCCGAAGGCCCGAGCCTCGTCCTCAACTTGGACACGGGTAGCGAAGCGTCACGATTCTACACGAAAGTGCGTTGGCCACGTGGCCGTGTGCACACTGTGGCGGCGCCGCGAATGACTCGTTCGGAACCGAATCGTGCGCGTCAATGGGAGCCGAACCCTGTTCTTAAAATCTACCGGGTTCTTTAATTTCTGTTGTAAAATGTGTTGTATTACACAGTGAGAAAAAAACAGTTATTGACAGATTACAATTAACATACTTTAGTTTTGCCAACTGAATAAAAATTGAAACGACTGAAAATTACTACCACCAACTTTTGGTTTTGAATGTTCAACAAACGAGTTAGTTAGTTCTCCTAATCAGTCAGTTAAATAGTCCATATAACTGTTTTATCAGTTGAACCAGCTAATCATTTTTCTCTGAGTGTAGATACCCAAAAGCAGATTTTTGTATTGCAAAAGCATATCGACACCACGTACGAAAACGGTGCCGATTCGAAATTGCTTTGGAAAAGGAATCGATGTAGGCTTGAAATATTAAATAATATATTACTGAGAAATAGATTTCATAAAAAATAAGTTAAACATTGTTTTTTCTGTCAGAATTACCTACATTGACCTTAATATACATATATCCATGAGGTATTTAAGCAAGCAATTGAGTGTCCGAATTCTAAAACGACACATACGCACGAACGGTCGACAGGCAGTTGAAGAGATTGTGGGATTTTAGTTAAAAATTAAAATTACTCCAATTTGAATTTTAATTAGACAGAATATGAAGAATAACAAAACGCATATTTTTTCTTTTAACATCTTTTTGTTAGATGTATTGTTATTAAAATAAAAATTATTAACTGCACATTTTCACATAATGAAATGCAATAGTTTTTTTAATATTTAACTCGATATTTGTCGAGTAATAAATAATCGACTTTACTTGAACTTTTGTTTTCAAAAAAACTATTTGAGTTACCGATGACGATAGGTTTACTATTATTACTACAAATTATTGTTGTTAATTAATATTAAATATTAAACTGAGCCGTGCTCGTAGATGTCGGTTAGGAGATTTAAATCGAAAAAGTATCGAGGGAATATTCGATTTCGAAATTTTTTTAGCGAGAAAGTTGTTCATTTAGGTGCAGAGACGTTTTATTTGAGGGTGTGAGTCGAAAATCAGAATGGTCAAAAAAATCAGCATTGCTGATAATGAACAAGAAATAATTCGAACGTAAACTTTAATTAAATTATTAGATTATTATTTTAATATTATTAATAAAATTGATTATCTGTAATTCTTATTTTTAACCATTCTGATTTTTGACTATTCTGAATTTTGACGTACACCCTTATTTGACACTTATTTTGGCGCGCTCGGCGACTCTCCACCTAGTACTACCGCACGCAACCTCAGATTTATGTTCATTGTTGGAACTGTTGGAAACGAATTCTCGTTTCGTTTTCGTTCTCGAGTCCCTTTGCTCTCCATTTCTATTGTTTACAAACTATATATTTACAACCAAACTTGTCAGCGAAATAAAAAATGTTATGAATAAATTAATAACCTAGTTAATTGTTTGATCATAAAACAAATCCGAAGATACGTGCGGTAGTACTAGGTGGAGAGTCGCCGAGCGCGCCAAAACAAGTGTCAAATAAATTGCCATAATTTTTAAACTTATGAATATTTTGTTCTGAAATTTTGTAAAAAAACTTCTCTGCACCTAAATGAATAACTTTCTCGCTAAACGGTTTTCGAAATTAAAAATTCCCTGGATACTTTTTTGATTCGAATCTCCTAACCGACATCTACGAGCACGGTTCCATTAAATATTTAATAATAATTAACAACAATAATTTTTAGTAATAATAGTAAACCTATCGTCATGTATAACTCAAATAGTTTTTTAAAACGAATTTTTAAGTAACTTCGATCATTATTACTCGACAAATATCGACTTAAATATAAAAAACTATTGCATCTCATTATGTGAAAATGTGCAGTTATTAATTAATCTAACAAAAGCATGTTAAATAGAAAAAAGATTTGTTATTCTGCATATTTCAGTCTAATTAAAATTCAAATTGGAGTAACTTTAATTTTTTCTAAAATCCCACAATCAGTTCAACGGCTTCCCGTTCGTTCGTGCGTCTGTGTCGTTTTAGAATTCGGACACTTAATTGTAATTTTTTATTAACAAAAAAGGCAACTTACCATTTGAATCAAAATCTGCCTTAGGTTTCTTAAAAAACGTAGTGATGCTCAGCTGATTCGTGTTACTATTTGCACGTTTCATAATTTGTATTAACGTAAATTATTTCTGGGACGTACAAATTATGTAATTAATATTTACACTGCAACACACAATTTCAACAAGTCGTTTCAATGTGGTAACAGAAAAAAGAAAAATTGGTGCTTGTCAACGATAAAATCAACTTACCTATTTGGATAAAATCTGTACTTGGACAAACTGCACTAAAAAAAAAGTATGCGCTGAAACCGAACAAGCGTCTTTGGTGAAAACTCTTACGGATCTGTTTATGACAAAGATGCTACTCTCAGACATCTCCGGAAAACCGGAAAACTTGCACCCTGAGAAGGTATAAAAAACGGAAGAAGAGTGAATATTGCAATAGACAAGATTTGCCCCACGAAAATATGATGTCAAAAGGTAAAGGAAATACCGCCGCGTAGGGCCATTTTCCCGAACCTTTCTGTCCGCTTTCATCCGCCGCCGCGGCGGCCCGTTGGCCCCGACGTTTTTACACCACATGTTTTTCAAACACTCAAGAAACAAACATTCCTTTATAAGTCACGCTTAAATCCATATGCCTATATTTTTTATGAGGCGTCATATATTCAGCAGAGAATTTTGTTGTATTGCAACAAAGTTTTCGTTCGAACCGATGACACATTTAGCATGAAGAAAATAACACTTTTATATCGTGCCTTTTTTATAAATTTTTATTCTTTCTTAACTATTACTCGTTCACTTTACATTTGCAGACGGCAGAATTAGGAACTAATGTTATTTTGAAAGTGAAGGCCCGAACACACGACCGAGAATACACGAATGGCCACGACCGTCAATCAGCATCTGACCAATCAGCTGTCTCCGAAGGCAGCACAAGCTCTATGGACACAAGCTGACGAATTAATGACCTTCTGACAGTGAGCTGGAGTCGGGCTCTTAAATGATTAAGATAATATAACAATAAAATAGATCACACCACCACGCTATTCACAACATTCACGTACAATATTTTTATTACTTCTTTGCACTACTGCTTATGGTTATGTTCTTTCCCCGCCGGGGTTCTATGTGCTGCTCACCGCCATCTATATCATATTAAACGGTGCAGACGCGCGTTTCTCATTCAGTCGCGGTTACCTCATGAAAAAACAGATCGCAGCGCTCCGTCTGCAAATATAAAGTGAACGAGTAATATAGGACATCGGACTCGGCGTATCGTCTATTTGGGTAATTTGGGTAAGCATAGTTGGCAGACTTGCTTGACTTGTGAGAAAGACAGTCGTGCCGTCAGCCCCCCGCTCCCCGCTTCCGGGCAACAATAGCCGAATTATTAGAGAGAGAAGGGCATCAGAGGAAGGGGGTATGGAAGGTTATTGGGAGGGGATACACGAACGCCAATGAGAAGTCTTTGATGTGAGAAGCTATGTCACATCACCGGCAGCCGAAACCACACAGCTTGCACACAGCGCATGGCCGTGAGTTCAATGACCTCGCCAACGAAGTGAGGTCGTTGAAGGGATGTTTCTCGGTCTGTCACATCCAGCGAGTGGACTAACGCCTATTGGACCGCGCACAGAAATGGCGGGAGGGAATAGATAAATAGAGGGAGATACTTAACAGAAGAAAATAAAATACTTTACTGAGAATAAAAATTCGAGAACTGTAAACGTCAATTGATGCGGCAAGATTGATTTCAAACTTTTCTTTATAAATATGGGAGAAGAAAAATATGAAAAAGAGTAAGTTTATAATGTGGCAATTGATTGAAAGTGTTGGTGTAATATATAAAATTTCACAAGCAGAATGCATTTTATTTTTTTGTTTGGATTTGTATTATTTCAGTTATAAAGAGAAAGGAGTTTGGGGGGCGGGAATCCCAATAGGACTAAAATTTAAATATTTTTTTGTGAGAAGTAATTTAGTGTGTACGGAAGATCAGGTATTTCCATATTGGAGCAAGGCAGGGAGAGGCGGGATAGGGCGGAGGGAATTTTCAGTAGAATAGATAAAAGTAAGCTCTGCCGTAGGGCGGGAATAGATGGAATTCCTCTTTGTTTAGTACAAAAACCCCGGCAACGCAGGGTTATTCAGCTAATATGTAAATAAAACTACATTTGTGTAATTTTGAAAAACCGTAATAACGTCAAAATGACGTTTATGTCACGTCATTCAGCGATGTATATAGCTGAAATCTGCCACTTTACGCACAAAAAGTTTAAAGAAAAAATTTGAGATCGTTTTTTGAGAAAATATTTTGCAAATTGTTTAATGTTGACCATATTTCACTCCACATTACGCGAATTGAAATATTATTTCGAAGAACTTATTTTATTCAGAGGAAAATCTATCTTTAATATTATAGTCAGAAGACAGTAAAAAAAAAGTTTGAAACTTATGTAATTTTCGAAAATTCGAAGGACACGTCGGTAGGATAAGTTTGGTAATTTAGGGACTTTTGGTTGGCATCATTGAGATGAGCCCTGACCATTTGGACGATCATCATTGTTGTGTTCATAATCTCAAAATTAAGTTGAACGATGGCGAGTCCACTTGAAAATTCCACGTTCGTTGAACAACGTTCTGCGATTCCTTTCGAACTTGCTGAAGAACCAGCTAATATATATTCTAGAATGAGCAAAGTGTATGCTGAAAGTTGTAGGAACTACGAGCATTTTTACAATTAAGTAGAACAGTTCAAAGTCGTCGAAGCTCAGAGACTGACAAACATCGTTCTGGCCGCATCAGCAAGAAAAGACACGTTTGATTGAAATTGGGGACTCTGTGGGTTCGTTTTTTTTTTTTTTTTTTTTTTTGTGTTACATTGTTTAGTAAACAGCCAATGTTATTTAGATATGTTTTTGTAGAAGGTGAAGCCAGTCATGAGAGAGAAACTTAGTGGATCTCAGAGGAGAGGTGTGATTCTCCAGCAAAACAACATACGCCCTCCCTCACACTACTCAACAAAGCCGTGAAACTGTTGAAAAAATGGGTTGGGAGGTATTGCCTCATCCCCCTTACAGCCTCGATTTAGCATTATGTGATTTCAATTTGTTTGGTCCATCGAAGGAGGCATTACGTTGGAAGAAGTCCCAGGATTTTATTTTCATAACTGGAAGACGGACTCCACCGAATAGGCCGTGCCTCGGCCCAGCTTCGGCCGCCATATTGCGGTTGGGCAAGAAACTAGCCCGGCGATACGAATACTACAGAGCATAAGAAAATACGAATACGAATATTACAAAAGCATTAACACCTTCTGTCGTAAAACTTGTTATGTATAAGTTGTGACCAAGGAAGTTAAATTACATTTAGCAATTAGTACTTTCATGCAGGAAAGAAGCCCTAGGCATTTCTAATCGAATTTAAATAGGTGCATTCAAGACGAGGGTTCTTAAAGCATTACCTTACTGTCACTGTCAATCTCAATTCTGTTTTCTGACATAGAATATAGAATTTACCTGCTTAGGAATATGACGTGAAATCTGGTAAAGAAATGAAAGAAATTCATAGACAAAATAAATGTGTCAATTTAATATAATACAAATGGGATGACAGGATGATAATGTGAAATGAAACACTGATGAGCAATAAAATATTAGTCACATTAAATACCATTTTAGACATTTTTAAATAGAATAATTTTATTTAGATGCTGTCTAACACTTGTTTGGCCCTCATGAATTTTTTCTTCAGTGAATCTTTTGCCATATGTTTTCAGGCGGAATGTCACATACTTGTTTGCAATCTTTTTCACTATTTGCGTTTCATGAAGGCCCTCTGAGAAACCAAATTCATTATGAAAATCATGGGGCAGTTGTGGTAAAGGTAATTTTGAAAACACCTTTGAATAGAAATGACAATTTTTTCTAAAATATTATTTTGTTTCATGTCACCATTCACCACAAGCAATTTAAACATTTTTTCACATTGTTCTACAACTTTGAAAACAAGGTCTGATATTTGAACAATTTCCCCCCTATTCACAAATTTGGTAAATGCTGATTCATTAGCAATATTAAGCCGAGAATACAGAAATTCATTTTGCTCAGAAGATGGAGGTTTTAATATTGACTTACAATCATCACACTTCATTTTCTTCTCTAAACCAAATGCTACATACCAGCTATATAATAAAGAACATTTTTCTGGTACTCTGACAGTGAAGAAGAATTATACAAAAGAGAGTACAACCTCTGTATTTCCTGATTGGTTAGTTTGTCTTCATCAGTAGAAGTGAGTGCACGTTTGGTGGACCCTGAATTCATAAATTGGAGTAACATCAAAATTTGTGCAGTTTCCATTTACAGAACTCAGAGTTTCCTAATAACAATTTCCTCGTTGCATATTTAATTGTGAAGCATTTGAATTGTTATTCCAGCCGTCCTCTAGAGCGAATACATGAGAAAAACAACTCTAAGGTCTTATATGGTCTTGAGAGATTTTGTAAGTTAAGAAATATTTTTGTGGTGAATTCTCTCTTGTCAAGAGGCCCAATGCTATTTCCTTTATTGAATTCATGCTGATAATGAGGCCAAAAGCAGATGTTTCACAAGGATGAGAGAAAAGTGGAGCACCCTTAAACCTTAATCCTCGAATGTACGATTCATTTTCTTCACAAATTCCAATCCAGTGAGATTTATTACTCAAAAATAAGGGACTTTTATAGCCTTTGGCAAAAGGATTTCTTGAATTCAGTAAATCAAAAATTCTATCAAAATATTGGAGAAATTCTATTGTTGCCTCCTTGGTTTGGAACTCAGGATGACCACTTGCTCTCAGGAAATCAATGGCATCAGCTACACCAGAACTTAAGGTCTGAACAGCCAAACTTACATTCATAGCTTTCCTCTCGTAAGTGATGTGCTGTCCTGAAAGTTTGTTGGCAAAAGTAAAACTTCCTGTTGTTGCAAATTGTTCAGTAATTTTATATATTTCCATTCTACAAGGCCAGTAGGAGATTCAAATACTTGAAGCTCTGCTAAAGTGTTTCGGGCAAACTTAATCATGTGGCAAACATCCAAAATGCAATGCAAATCATATTGCTCATCAGGATGCTCTGTCTTCCCACAAAACTCCAACACTATAAAGTTTTGACAATGCCAAATTTAGCAATTCAGCCTGTACGCTACCTTTAATTCCTTTTGTGAGAAAATATGCTACTGGGCATTTAAATCTGCTTTTCAGAGACACAATCATGAACACAATTGCTTCTGATGCTTCAACATTTTCTTGTTGTCTTTAAGTGCCAAAGTCTACGAAGCCAACATACTTCTTCACACCCTGATCCCACAACACCTGTTTTCTTATCGACATTCCATCAATCACTAAAACACTATCTTCAAATTCACTCTTAATGGATGGATTGTCAGCAATGTATTTAATTACATCATTTAAAAATCCAGGCTCACAATTTACACTTGACACCCATTTGCTTATCACAGATTTGTGAGGTAAAGGTATTAATGTCCTTAAATAGGCATATGCATTTTTGAAACACTGTTAAGTGAAGTTGAGTTTTCGTATCTAACTAAATATTGGCCACAATTGAATGTACTCCAAAGAGTACTTAATGTAAAAATCTATTCATTCAGAATTAAAAAATATGTTATCTACATTTTAAGAATATTTTTGTACAGTAATAGAACGTTTTGAATTTAATACCAAAGTACAATAAGCAATATTACTTATAACATTATATTATTTCTTGCAAGTACTCTAAGGAAATGGATGCTTTGTGCATGTGGATATATCTGTATTGCAAAATTACCTGATGGCAATGTATCTTTTCTTTTATGAATATAATTTATACCTTTACCTTGGGGCTTTCACATTGTGCCATGTCTACTGATGGTGGGAGCAATAGTGTAGTACTAATAGTAATAGATAGTGGGTGTTGTATTTGTAGCACTAGTAAAATTAAAGAGAATGAATCACCCCATACCCATTTCCTTATGTTAATGATAGACTTATATGTCAATCTCTATGTGGTCTAGGAAATGTTTATTAGAAATTTTGATTAGTAGTATTATTTTATTTGTATTTTATGAAAAATTGCAATAGTGTGGGCAGTCTAACTTCTGTCCCATTCTTGGCAATGTCATTCAGCTTGGAGTGGAATGAAAGTTTGCCCTCTTGACAGTAATACTTTTTATGGCTCATCAGTTGCATGAGAGCCAAGGACTGCATGAAAACCTTATCAATTGAGTTGAATCTATTCTTATTTTAATGACGTTTTCGATCTCTATGTTAATAAATATAAATTTTTTAAAACATTTCTCTCAATTATTTTTCTTTGCATTTTTTTTTATTTTCATAACAAAATAAGATTTGTTTTGAATGTCTTAATCCCTTTCATAATGTGTTGCAGATTTAGAACTCAAAATGACCAATCAAAATGTTCGAAAAATTCAATAAAAAAGTGAGAAGTTTTTAAATTGAAATTGGAATTTGGTAATCATAAAATGGAAAAAAGAGTAGCTGCCAAGAAAGGTACAGGTATTCTAATAATTTTTAAGATACATTATTTTTTCTTCTGAATGTAAATTTAAATATATATAAAAAAAATAAAATAAAATAAAAATAAAAATGATAAGACAGAATGTGTAGATGCTGCCCATTATTGACAATATAGGGTGTAAATACATTTTTTATGTGTAAAACTTTTATTTGTGGGTACATATGCTCGTAAACTGGTTACTGTGTTTATAGTATTTGTTAAAATTATGCCAGTGAGTATTAACCCCATAATTTAAAACTTTGTCCTGTCAGCTAAAGGTAAAGGTGTATTCTAAAGCGTGTTGTACTGAAATTGTTTTCTTTGTTGTAATTAAAAGTTCAGTGTTCTGAATTTTATACATTCAGCTTGAAATATAAGGTAAGTTTCATAAGTTTCTGGCCTCACCAATTTCTATTTTTGATAAAAAGAAGAAGAAAAATCTAACTTTTCAATTTAGTTATCCTTTACTCTAACCCACTTTCACATCTATATTAACATTCAAGGTCTTAAAAAAAATACTCTGAAGTTTTGTTCCCAAAACGGTGAAAAACTGTTTCTTTCACCTCACATTCATCTGAAATTCTTCTTTTCCAAAGGCCTTTCTTCAGTTTTGATAAGTGGTAGATGTTGCTGAATATCCTATCGAGGTAATGGTCTAACTCCTTGAAGCCGCAGTTCTTCACAACATACTTTGCAATCTGAGCAGTAAGCACAGCATTGTTGTTGTGAAGAAGCTAAACATCACAAAATTTCATACACCGCATCCAACTCAAGTACCTCTCTCCACAAAAGTGAATGAGAGGTTGGCTGAAAACTTATAGCATTACCACAATTGAAGATCAAACTACATCTTCCTCAGAAGGTTTTCCCGTTGATGAGAATTAACCCTTTCAGACCCTTCGATGTTTGAAAGAAAGAAATTCTTAAGAACTTGGTGAGGTACCTTCAAAAAGTTACTTTTTTCAAAACTGTTAAACAATCTAATTAATTTAAAAATTTTAACACATTTTAGGATGATCGTGCGGCTTGGGATACATTTCTTTTTGAACATTCCAATGTTTGCGAGAAGGGACAATTTTAGCAATCGGACAATGTACCAAAAAAAAGTTATTAGAAACTTTTAATCCATAAAATTAATTTTAAAAATTTCACACACATAGAGGACGTTCAAAATTGTGTGTATTGACTCCCTAATAACACAATTCCTGTTTATTTATTTATTTTTTGTATAAATTCTACAAAGCAATTTTTGATTTTATCGAGGCATAAATATGTGATACATTTTGAACATCTTGTTCTAGGGCAATGACTATAACCAATATTTCACTTTGCCAAAGATACCCAACTTTGGTTCGCTTCTTCTTCAGCAGTAGTTAAATCTTCCAAATATAAATTTTCAAAAAATGACACAATTGCTTCTTAATAAATTAGCTTTGGTATTAATTAAGAAACATTTTGAGAAATGAAAAATCAATGGAAAAAGGGAGATGTCAAAGCAGTACAAAATTTATTACATTTTAGGAAACAACATTTATTGGTTTGCAATACGTAATTTTTAGAGTAATATTTAATTTGTTAACATAAAAGTAGGTCCTAGATTGTGCAATAGTGTTACTGAATGATCACACTCATATTTTAACAAGAAATTAAATAACATTATAAATCATTTACTCATGCATTCATGAAGCAAATATCTATGCACTAACGTGTGCTGTGGATCCCGCTGCCCTAGCACTGAGCAAAATTTCGCTGTCAACCCAAAACACACAATCATGTGAGCAGGGTCTGAAAGGGTAATATTAGACAGACCAGAAACTTATGGAACCGCTTGTGTATACCTACATACAAATTCTATCTTGACAAAATACAAAAGTCATCAGTACAAGACATTTTAAATACATTTTTTAACTTTTTTTATACATTTAAACGTTAGAAACAAAGTATAAAGTCTGTTCTCTTAAAAATGCTATTTTTTATTTTTGTTTGTCTGAAATTTAATTGTTCGTTAAACTTTAATAAATGGCATAATTAGTTAATTATGATGAATCATTATTAGATTCCCTGACATTATTACTTCAACACAGAAAAGCAAAGTAATGAGTTAAGTTGCATTTTTGTCATTGTTTTGGATGGTTGATGGCTGAATTCTGCTTGGCTGAGCTTTTGAACATTTCCTTTCCTTTTTGTGATCATTCTGTAACACAATTGCACAACCTAGGATTTTAACAAATTAAATATTACTCTGAAAAATTACATATTGCAAACCAATAAATGTTATGTTTCCTAAAATGTAATAAATTTTGTACTGGTTTGACATCTGCCTTTCTCCATTGATTTTTCATTTCTCAAAAACGTTTCTTAATTACTACCAAATGTATTTTTCAGAATTAAAATTAATAAACTTTTTATTTATTATTTTAATCTTGAAACTGAGTATGATTTCCTTTTATTTACAAGAATCCAACTCATCTTCACTTTGTAATGAAGCAGATGTGCTAATGTGTATATTAGAAAAAGTTCAAAAGGAAAAACCACAACATAATACTTGATTATATTGGCTACTGTTTACTACTTACAAATGAAAAAAAGTTTGAAATGCCAAAGCTCTAAAATTCAAAAGAGAAAAGTAAATGAAGCTAAAATAATTGTTTTCCTTTACCCTTGTTAGTGAAACACCTCCTAATTTTAAATGAAAACTGATATTTTTAACTGTAGATTTGCTTTTAACAAAAAGATTAAAAAAAGGTTTTCTCCTCGTCAAATCAATGAGGATTGCCTTGGAATTGTTGAATTCTAGCTTTAATTTTATTAGTTCCTCCTTATGGTTGTTATATTGATAATCAAAACCAGGTAAAAGGAAATAAAGGGATAAACAAGTGGTGCTACAACAGTGCATACTTTCTCATGTTATTTGGAATAGTTGTACAATATTATATTACTTCTATTGGAATCTTACTTATTCTTCAGAACTTTTGAAAATATCTTCACCAACTAAAACACAAGAGATTTGGATTTGCCATTGCTGAAAACTTGCGCTTTTTGAAATCACAGGGTTTTTAATAAAATTTTGACCTGTGGCATATTTATTTGCTGCATTTCAGCAAAATATTGAAAGAAAAACGTAAAGCTGGTTTTGAGAAATTGTTTATTTAATTTATTTATTATTGCAGCAGCAAAGATGATACTTTTGTAATGTTTTTTATGGTATTAATATAAAATTGAAGTTATATAGTTACATTCTCTAGTTAATAAACTTAGCAATAGTAATAAATTGCATCAGTTCACTTTCATTCTCATTTTATATCCAACCTAGTACTATTGTCATCATTGTGTCAAAAACTTCACATTCCACAGATATTTTTGGAAAATTACATTAAAAAATTGAGAAAATTGTATGTCATTAAAAATATTTAAATTTGAAGAAAAGGCTTCATTTAGAAGGAAAAAATTTGAAATTCAATACTGTAGTTGTAAGAGAGGGTTGAAAAAACTTCCACCTCATTATTTTTACTGAAAAACAGACCTATACTATTTTTATGGGCACATATGCTGAATTTGAACAAAAAAATACAAAATAAGTTTTCAATATGTCATTGGGGTATCATCCCAGAAATTAAGAGACTCAAATTTACATTAACTCATGTGCAGCCAGATCAATAACTGAAACTCCATTTTGCAATGTTAAAGAACATAAGATGCTTGTTCTTTTGATATACGTATTAAATTCATTAACTTTTTAAAATGCATTTTTGATAATTTATTTTTATTTTTTTATGGTTTACTTGTTCATTGCTGTGTGTTCACGGACCTGAAGCAAAACACATATTGGTATACTCACTGTGTGGATATATTTAATACCCTTACAGGCCTTTCCGATTCTTTATGCCCTCAGGCCTTTTAAATAATTTAAGGCCTGTTCTAATACCAACAGAACACATACAACATTTTTATAAATATTACTTTTTAAAGTTAAGATGCAAGTGAATACAATAAATAATAATGCTCAAATAAGTAAAATAACTTGTTATAAACCTTACTTTGCTTAATTGATATAAAAATTGCAATTTTGGAATGTTCCCATGAATTTATAATTGCTATCAGTCACTCACATTTCACTATATCAGCTTTTTTTGAGACATAATTATATTCTTCTTAAGTAGCAGTCCTACTAGTCGTAGTAAGATATATAAGGTACATCCTTGAATAGTTATTTATATATCAAGTAGATGTTTTTGCCACGAGGGTGACTTCCAAACCAGAGGGCCTCTGGCCCGAGGGGTTGGAAGTTGCCTGAGGGGCAAAAATAAACCAATAAGCCATTAGGAAACCGTAAAATTGAGGATTTTGAAAAAATGTTCGGGCGGCGGTAGATGGTTGCTGGCATAAGGATGGGGCCCGACCGAAAGTCAGCCCCGACCAAAGAAATTAGGAAACTTAATACTACGAGAAAATCTATAGCTCCACTAGTCCTTTTTGTTTTGGCCCTAGAATCTTCGGTGGCATCTAAAATAAAAATAGTATTTAGTCAGTAGTATTTAGTATCAGCTGTGCCAGAAATTCAATTCAATGCAAATACTACGAACACAAGTTGTAGTGTATGTAATACAAGCCAGTTAAAGTTTGGGGCTCACACGTGTATGTGTGTATATATATATATATATATATATATATATATATATATATATATATATATATACACACACACACACACACGCTCGTATACGCACCAAAGTTCGGGGCTCGTTTTACAACCATCGCCATATTAAAATTCTGCAAACTAAAACCAGTCTTTGATAGTTGGAAATTAGATATTGAATGCATAAAAACTGTTTAAAACATATTGTGTTTCATTCGTTTAGAATCAGAATCGGTCTAAGCGAACTCAAACTCTAATTAAAAGCCAAAGACATATCTTCCAAAGCGTTTAGAACCGATAAAACACGAACACCTCTGTTTCACATCAGCTCGCATATATAACTGAACCACAAAGCTAAATTGGCAACAGCAGTTATTAAACTAGTTGTTAAAATTGTTCCTGCTAGAATGTTTGCGATATTTGAAAACATACCAAGGGGGCTCATATTATATAAATGGTACATATCACCACCTTTAACTCTATCTACATCTAAAAAACGGGAAATACTATTTCTTTTTGAGATTAAAAATTTGAGTGTAATGACTAGACCTCGGAATTTTACGCACAAAAAAGGTTTGATTTAGGCACCTAAAATAGGCAACAAAATTACGAAATTAGGCACTAATAGGCATTAAAATTGACGTTTGAGGCACTTAAAATATGTTACAGAATGATTAAGCCAGGCAAAAAATAGACATGAAAAAGTTATATTTCTGGCATGTAGAACGTATCTCAAAAGGATTCAATTAAGCAATTATTATTATGCAGGAAAAAGTATTTTTACATTTATGAGAGACACTACAAGCATATTTTATTCACTTTCATAATTAGCAGTATAGTATATAATCAATATTTTCTCCAAATTTTCTACAATAAGGCTGTCTTGTGTATTAAAATCACTTTTAAGGCTGAAAATGAACTTTTTACTGACAGATTTATAGGAGCAAACAAATTTAGTTACATCTCTC
Source organism: Acheta domesticus (assembly GCA_031308135.1). Classification (NCBI taxonomy): domain Eukaryota; kingdom Metazoa; phylum Arthropoda; class Insecta; order Orthoptera; family Gryllidae; genus Acheta; species Acheta domesticus. The sequence continues at coordinate 87,955,499 of JAHLJT010009355.1, forward strand.
ATGCTCACGTCTCCTGGAACTTTTTCACTCGTCCCTTCTCCCCACCCCCCAAAAACCCTTGTACCACACGACCCATTTAAACACTGAACAGTATTTTGTAATATACGCCTGTCCGAGAGTAGGCTTTTGCCTCGCCCAGAGAGTATATATCGCCTCGCCTCGCCTGTCTGTCGCTTTCCTTGCCTGGACTTCGCAGCGCTACGGCGATGAGCCTCAACCTGCCAACAGCGCAGCTGCATCAGGAATGGGTGCAATTGCCCAAGAAGTGCGTGCTAATCGGAGACGAGCGTGAAACATCCTTATTATGTTGACTTGCAGGGCTCCTTTTGTTCGGTATTTTGAGTGAAAGGTTTCGGTGCGTTGTTCGATCACACAATATTTGCATTTCGGAAATTTTTTTGCGTTTCCGTAGAACGAATTTCAAAATTTAGCATTTAAAATACGATCGTTCTTGAAAATCACTTGTTATAGGCAGAAAACATTAAAATAGACATCAACAGCCCTTCTTAGGACATCTTAGGCATATTAGATGCTTTCAGTAAATCTATTTTCTCATGATTCGTAAACATTTGCAATTACTTTTCACAACATCCTAAATAGGGACTTTTAGGGTTTTAGGCATTAAACCGCTAAATTTTCAAGGAAATAACGTGTAAAAGCAATATATAATTGAAAGAGGATTTATTAAAAAGGGATATTCAAAATGACGCTGAACACTATCCCGCGCGTTTTATAATAGGGAACTAAAGTTCATCAATTTATTAACATATATTATTCGCTCAGCTTAACAAAATTATTGTTCGCTTAATTATTATTACATTTCTTCTCAAAATACAGAAACAAATAAATCTTTTACTTATAAATTTGAAGATCTGCGAAATGAAATGAAATATATTCTTTTTAAATTTGTCCCAAGATTGGGAGAGGGGGGGGGGGCAGTTGCCTGAATCCCGCCTCTGGTGGTATATCATGTTATTGCCCCGAGGCCATCAATTGAAATATGACATTAAGAATATTTTAGTAGGGTAAAATCTGGTCACGAAATAAAAGAGTATGTTAATAAAATATATTGGTAATTAATGGTCATTTTTTGGTGTGTGTGTGTGTGTAGAATTGTTAAGTAATTATCATGCTTCCGAGGAAACGAAAATTTGTATCAATGTTGTCCACAGTTGTGGCAAGCTACTTAAGGGGAGGCATCTGTGAAATTTGTTTAAATTTCTTGAAAACTTCATTTTTTTGTTTTCATCGCTATAAATAAGATTGGCCTTTATAGATTTTTGTGACCGAGTCAGATTCGTCTGAGGTGCATTTAAATGCCCGAAATGATGATTTAAATGCCCATGCGCGCTATGTGCCACGCCCCCTTTCTGCACATTAAGTGTTATTGTCCTAATATTAGTAGAATAATATTTGAATTTCCCGGTGTTTTTTTGAAGGAACTTGTTGTGGAGTCCTTGAAAAACATCTGAATGCTGGAAATTAGTGAGGGAAACATTATATTGTTGCATTGAGTGTCATTCTTGAATAAAGTGTCCTGGTTTTCTTCCTTCCTGTTTCGTAATGGTAGTATTCTTGTAGAAGTTTCATTAGCGTTTTGTGATTTTTATTTTAATAACAGTTTTTAGTTACTTTGAGCTTCCTTCAGTATTTATTCAATCTTTTCGCTACAAGTGTAAATTTTGGTGAAATAGTTATAGGTTAGGTCCTAGTTGTTTCAATTTTTTGTATAGGATAAAATGGAGAAAAAATACCTAGTCTTGAAAATATGAAAACTTCTATCTTCAGAAGTTGTAAAAATAACTCCTATGTACAGAAGATTTGATTTTGATGAAACATTAGACAGCTGCACTAGGGAAGAGCCAAAATGCTAATAAATCACTCCACTGTGTGTTTTGGTTCATTTGTCCAAAAGAAACATTTGTTTTAAAAAATGGATTATTGTATCACAGAAGCTATCTATGAGTTTAACATGGGTTGCCAAATTACTCAATATGTTCAAGATTCAATTATAGGAAGTACATCTAGTGAAACATCACAGAAAATAACTGTAAAGCGTGATCTATGTAGACTCAAACGCATTGTTGAAGCTAGTAAACCATCTGTGAAATCTAGCAGGAAAAAACTTAAATTATCCAAATTAGAAAGAAACAATTCAAAAAGATAGCTGAAGTCCCCATTTAGGCTGCTGGTAGTTTGTAAGGTGATTCAGAGCCACAAAATTCATGTACATCTTTAAATTCATTTTTCCACGAGTTAGTTTTTTTAGCAAATTACAGTATTTAAAACATCCCTTGCACAACAATTTTTCAGATATACTGTTAAAATTTTTACAGTAGCTTAGTATATTAATAAAGAATAAAATTTGCTTTCCAGACTGCCCATATTGATTTAGTTTTACTTCTGTGTTTAAGTAAACATAGAAGTAAGGGGGAAAAATCAGCATATTTGCTTTTCAAACATTCACAATTTTTTAAATAAAAATCTGTAAATATAATTTATGTAATATAAGCAACTTTTCTTCTTACAGATCTGAAGGTTGTGTGGTTAAAATATTGAAGTGATCTGAAAATATTTGGACCAGTTAGAGCGTTTTTTAACAAAAGTTGCAAAAATATAAAAAAACTTTTTTAAAAAAAAACTTTTTTATAAAATGCAAAATAACTTGGTAGAATTGTTACTATTAATGTGTTCATTATGTGGTAAAATTTAGAGATTTGAAAAAAATTCCTTTCAGAAATTCTATTTTCACAGATGCCTCCCCTTAAACAGTCTTAGAGTTAATTTTGATGCATAAATATTCAAAAAGGTCACTAAGGAATTCATGTTTGAATATTTAAGGAATGTAATTAGTTTTGGTTTTTAGTAAATTTTATATTATGTTTTGTGGCTCCTTGATACCAAAAAACCAATTGAAAGCAAAACGTCTGTCTGTCCGTCCGTCAATCTGTCCGTCCGTCAATCTGTCTGTCCGTCAGTCTGTCCGTCCGTCCGTCTGTCTGTCCGTCTATTTGTGAACAACGCTAGCGACTAAACCGCTCAGCCGATTTTCTCCAAAATTGATACTCTCCGTTCGATCTGGCTAATCTCGTGGTCCATAGAATTTGAAACCGATATTTTAATTTTGGTGGGTACTTTACATGAAGCCCCCCGGACATTTTCAAAATTTTCTCAAAAACGGCTCCAATTTTTTCTTTAAATTTCTTTTAAGAATAGAGTAAAATACACTTATTAAGGAGGCATAGGTCCGATTTTCACAGTTAACTCTGAATTTTCGAAAATTGCGAAAGTTTGAATATATTGGCGTCATCCTCCAACTACAAAATTGCAGATAGAGATTTTTCCTTCAAATAAACTTTGTCCTTCAAAAAGATTTCTTTCTTTAAGTTCATATACACTTTTTTCAACATTTTTAGTAGTTTTCCCGCAATATTGCGTACAACATGTGCAATTTAAAAAAAATGCAAAAACAAGATTTTCTCGAAACGGCTACAAATTTTTTCATTAAACTTTTGGTAGGAATAGTGCTAAATGTTATGTAATACTCTATTAGATGGCATGCGGCATACACGCCATATTGCTCTATTTTTTGTTTTTTAAAAAATTGCAAAAATGTCATTTTGTGGACTTGCCTCTCACGTCATTAATATTTACATTATGGGCGATTTGTTGACATTATTATATTAATAAGTACATGTGCTTTAAAGTAATGTCAAGTAAAGTCGAGAACTCAACCGTTTTCAGTGAAAACTAGCTCAAAATTCCGCATTTTCTTCCGCGCGCTCTGCCTACCCATGCACTAACGAATTGTGTTCGGCCAGTCTTTGATGCAAGTGCTAAAGAACTCAAAAATGATTGACCGTCTGCCTGATAAGGGTTTCAAGAATTATGAGTATTTCAGATGTTCACTCTGCCCCCAGAATGTATGACATTGTGTCATACATATTTTTGTGGGTAATATCGTGGGTGACTCGTGGGTCACCTATGTTCTTACGGGTGAGAGCGAAACGAATTGAAATGCGAGCCATTCCACGTCAAATCTCACTCGAATTGACACGACTACTTAAAAAAATAAATGACACGAATATATGGCATTCATTGTGGACATCAAAAAAACAGGCACGTGTCTCTTGATTTATCTGAAAATTGTTTGTTTGTGTAGTTTTACCTTCATTAAATTTTGAAATTTACGCGTACTTTGCAAAATATGATTAATTGACGCTCCGAATGTACTTATCATAAAAATTGCTGGCTTGTTTTGTTTAATTTTTTGATATGTGTATTTTATTCATCTGTAAATTTCTTTTTCAAAAAACAAATATTTCATTAAAAAATGTAATTATTTTTAAAAAACGAAAATTTCTTTATGAACTCTCTCAGATTAAAATTTGAAAAAATAGGCATACTTCTTTTTCAATTTTCTACAAAACATAACAACAAAAAAGGGGGCACTCAACACGCATAGATAAAAAAATCAATTGTAATTATGGTATTCGGGCGCGTGGTTCCTGCCCCTGCACTAACGAATTGTGTTCGATCAGTCGTGGATACCAATGCTGACGAGCAATAAAAAGAATGGCCCTCTGCCTGATTTGCGTTTCAAGAAACATTAGTAAATCTATGTTCACTCTTTCCCCAGAAGGAATGGGTGACAGCAAAACGAATACTTTTCCCCGTGTCAGCGAAACGAATTTTACTGGGAGTCCCTTTGCTTCCTAGGGGAGCCATTCCACGTCAAATCGCACAAAAAAGACCAAAATTTGACCTTCATATTTTTATTTATTTTCTATTTTTTCTATTTTTTATATGGATCAAATAAGTGAATACGTGTATTTTTATTTTTTCTAACTTTATTAATTTCGGAAATATTGTATAATGAAATTTGCTAAAAATGACGCGCATCACTAACTTAAAAATATCATACATTTCAATACACCAATTATAGAAATTCCGTTCAAATTCCATTCGAAACTTAAAAACATGTTTAATTTTTAAGATTTTGCAAAATATTTAATTTTTTGAATTTTCAATTTTTTTGAAAAACTGAAATTTTGAAAATTGAATATTTTTGTAAACTCGATGAGCTAAAAAAATTTTAAAATATTTATAAACGCACCAGAGTATTGATAATAAGTCCAGAAAAAATCAAAGTGGGATGTCAGTAACTTTAAAAGATATTAATATTTTACGAATCAGTGTGTAATATATTGCTGCAATAGACACGTTTTTTGCGTTATTGGTCGTCGGTTTCTTTGGATGAAGCAGTAATCTAAGTACTTCTTGAGGTGGTGAAACCTCACGATTGAATTTATAAATAATAATATTTATGTGTATTAATATACATATAAATAATTAAATGACGGATTCTTGACTAAGGTTTTGACTGACGTTTTGAAATTTTCTGGTCTCTCACAACTCACTTTAAATACAAGTACTCGCGTACCATAGAATTCCTGAACTTTCGTCACAATGCACAGTTTTAATGCCTTACCGAATCGACTTCAGTTCTGAACAAAATTCCATTTTCTTCAGCCAACAGAAACATCTATCTCATACGCTGATCGCCACTCATGGTACACACGATTCACAGAACAAATACTAGCACTCTTGTCTTCATAAGTATTGCGTTTTGCGATTAATGTTGAGAAAATGTTACCATGTCCCTTGACAAGTGGTCGATTGTACTTCACGAGCAAGGTCAGGAGGGCACCCCGTCCCTAGGACGCAAAGGGACTCGCAGTAAAATTCGTTTCGCTGACACGAGGAAAAGCATTCGTTTTGCTGTCACCCATCCCTTCTGGGGAAAGAGTGAACATATGATTTACTAATGTTTCTCGAAACGCAAATCAAGCAGAGGGCTATTCTTTTTATTGCTCGTCAGCATTAGTATCCAAGACTGATCGAACACAATTCGTTAGTGCAGGGGCAGGAACCACGCGCCCGAATACCATAATTACAATTGATTTTTTTATCTATACGTGTTGAGTGCCCACATTTTTCTTGTTATGTTTTGTAGAAAATTGAAAAAGAAGTATGCCTATTTTTTCAAATTTTAATCTAAGAGAGTTCGTAAAGAAATTTTCGATTTTTAAAAGAATTACAATTTTTTAATGAAATATTTATTTTTTGAGAAAGTAATTTACAGGTGAATAAAATACACATATCAAAAAATTAAACAAAACAAACCAATATTTTTTATGTTAAGTACATTCAGAGCGTTAATTAATCATATTTTGCAAAGTACGCGTAAATTTCAATATTTAATATAGGCAAAACTACACAAATAAACAATTTTCAGGTAAATAAAGAAACACATGCCTGTTTTTTTGATGTCGAGAATGAATGCCATATATTCGTGTCATTAATTTTTTTTTGAAAATAGTCGTGTCAATTCGAGTGCGATTTGATGTGGAATGGCTCGTATTTCAATTAGTTTCGCTTTCACCGATAATAACATAGATGAACCACAAGTCACCCACGATGTTACAAACGTATGTATGACACAATGTCTTACATTCTGGGGGCGGAGTGAACATGTGAAATACTAATAACTCTTGAAACCCTTATCAGGCAGACGGTCATTCTTTTTTTTTAGTTCTTCAGCACTTGCATCAGAGACTAGCCGAACACAATTCGTTAGTGCATGGGTAGGCAGAGCGCGCCCTCATACTTACAATTGATTTTCTTAGAATTGTATGTGTGGAGTGCCCACTTTTTTTCTTGTTGTATTTTATAGAAAATTGAACAAGGAACACGCCTATATTTTTTTCAAATTTTTATCTCATCGAGTTTATATATAAATTTTACTTTTTTTAAAAAAATACATTTTTTAAATGAAAAAAATATTTTTTGAAAAATTTATTTACAGAGGAATAAAATACACATTTCAAAGTATTAAATGACACAAACAAGAAATTTTTAAATTTTGGACATTCGGAGAGATTGTTGATCTTATTTTGTGAAGTACCTGTAAATTCCAAAATTTAATATGGCCATAACTACATAAATAATCAATTTTCAGGCAAATAAAAAAATACGTGTCTCTTTTTTTGATGTCCAGATAGAAAAAAAATCGTACATTTTAAAAATGTCGTGTCAACTCTTGTGCGATTTGACGTGGAATGGCTCAAAGAAGGAATTGATTATGAGAAGTAGTAGTTCCTACTTGTACTCGTGAGCAATTGCTATAGAGTAGTTACTCATTTTTATTCATATTGCCCCTTGTTTTACTTCTGGACGTATATGTAGCTTCACTGTGCGCCCGTTTTGTTGATCACTTTAATGTTAGGAGTAGAGCTGAGGGTGAGTGTTAGCAATGCAGAAAAAGCACATCTGCAGCTCGTTTACCGTTGCAATTGTCTTTTCTATAACTCGGGAACGAAAATGTCTAGTGTTTCAAATAATATTGTTAATCTCGCGTTTTATTTATTTATTTTTTAAATTCTGGACCTCAAGGAAACGTGTGCAGATAATCTCTTCCCTCATAAGTCATATACAGTTTTTATTGTTTTTTTGTTGTTGCTTTTTTGTGACCAAATAAATATCAAACAAACCTGAAGAGGATAATGAAGACGTGGATTTTACTTGTGATTATGATGTTGCTTGTCTCTAACGTAAATGACTTATATTTATCATTCCAAATCATGCAGGAGAATTGGATGAAATGTCTGAAGTGGAATATGTGGGCTCACACCGAGTGTGGTGGTGTGTCACGAAAACAAAAATATTTATTTGAGATATATGAGTAAGAAAGATTTTTGAATGCCATTAACACCTATGTAATTTTACTCACACACTGAGGATAAAATGATATACTAGAACATTTTCAAGAAATTCATTATTACAGATATAAAGACATGACCTTATGTTCTTAACTATGCTATTCAAACTAGTTTTCTTGTAATCTTGTAAAAAAATAAAGGATCCAACTTAACAATTATAGCTGGTGGAGCATTTTTTCTTTAGGGTATTTCATTGTAGGACAGTTTCCCCTATTCGTCAACGAAGTAGTTCATTGTACTGTTATTTATTATGATGGGTACAGCAGCCCAGTTTGTCATCATTTTAGTATTGGTAGTGTTCATTTGTAAACCTACATTTTTACTCAGGCCTGATATCTCATTAAAAGTATTTCTCAGTTGTTTTGGGGATTTTGCGAAGTTTATTATATCATCTGCAAATCTTAAATTCTTTAATTTTCTTCCATTGATGTTGAGGCCGTATTCTTTTTTGATTTATCTAAACTAATTCTAGTACACTTATGAAGATAATCGGTAACAACGGATCTCCTTAGCGAAGACCCCTTTGCAGTTTGAATATTGGTTCTTCTCTCTCAACCTTTAATTTTGCCCCAACCATTTGTATACATTTTACTTAAAAGTCTAACATACTTTTTATTCACACCTTGTATAGTTAATGCTTGTAGAACTGCCGGGTGTTCAGCTCCGTCGAAAGATTAATCAGAGTCTATAAATGTTATGTACTGGGAAATGCAGGGTAGAAAAATAACAGTTCTGATAAATCAATTTATTGCCGCAGTCCAAAGAATAAACCAAATACAAGCCAGGGTACCAATTTTCCAAACACGTAGCCAGTTCAACCAAAAAGCCAGTAGAGTAATACCACGTCATCAACAGTCGTTCGCCAAGACACCGTCGTCACAACACCACAAGTCACTTCTGCGTAGGCTCACACTCCGACACGAACTGTCTGCTCTTTTTTTTTTTTTTTTTTTTTTTTTTTCCGGCGAAGCCGAAGGTCATTGTGTTTTGTGTGTTGCAGTTCGCACGCATGTTGCGTTTTACTGCTTTGTGTAGGTGGCTGGTGTAGGTTCGCGTCGGACCTTTGTCGTTTGCCGTTGTGGCGTTTAAATTTAGTCACAGTTGTGACTTGTCGTTTTGTTTGTGTGTGGCGCTATGCCCTCAGTATGTCCGAGGGCAGAGCTTGTCGTCTTCGTCCTATTGTGAGGACATGTGAAAGTGTTTTTAGCGGCGCCGGTGCTTCGCTGGTTTGGAATGCTTGATAGGCTTCGTTAAAAGAAAGCCGTCTCAAGCATTGTGTGAAAGACTCGATGTCGAGTTCTTTTCTGAGTACTTTCAGCCGTTTCCGAAACGGAGGGCGCGCTATGAGTCGTAGAGCTCTGTTTTGTACGAGCTCAAGTGTTCTCTTGTACTTCTCCGCTGTAGTCCACCACGTCGCCACGGCGTATGTGGCTACAGGCCGGCAGCACGTTTTATAGAGTGCCAGGCGGAGGTCCAAGGGGAGTGTAGGTTCCCTCAGAAGAGGTGTTAAGAGCCGAACTCTGTTCTGAAGTTTTCGATCGAATTCGCCTGACTGTCTGCTCCGGGCTGGCTCCCCCCTTTTATAGTCCTGGAGCCGGCGAGGTGAGTCTCCGTTTTCCCGCTCATTCTGGCGGGACGGCGGGACCGCCACCCCTGGCCGCTGGCCCGTGACGCTCCTGTGCTGCCTGTCGCCGCCCGACCTGCCCCTGGTGGCGCTCTTGGGAAGCAGCCATTCATCCCTTGGTAAAAAAAAATAGGCGGCGCGTTCGGGGCGCCGCTCCCGGGACGGCACACAGTGGGCCGCAACCCACTCCCTCGGCCACAGTGGGTCCACTAGGCCCGCCTTGGCGGGCATAAAATGCTGTGTATACAGCAATAAATACCAGATATATCTTGAGGTTATATTCTTGAGCTTTTCCCAGTAATTGGTGGACTACTTGATGGTGGTTGGTTGTAAAAAAGTGCAGGCGAAATCCTCCCTGTTCCATAGGTTGTTGGTCATTGATGACATTGCTGATTTTTCTCTTGGATTATTTTGGAGAATAGTTTGTAAACACCATGGTGGAAATAACGTAGTGTTATTTCCACTATGGTAAACACATGGCAATAAACTTATTGGTCTATAGTTGTTTATATCATTTCTGTTTCTTTTTGTGAATCAGGATGATAGTTCTTAAGAGTCACTCTTTTGGCATTTCTTCTTTTTCAAGAATGAAGTTAAACAGAGTTGTGGGATATACTATACTCCAATTTAAATACAATGGCACTTCGTAGTCACGATCTGGACAAAAAGGGGAACACTATCTTCACGAGTAAAATCACGAGTAAACGAGTAATCACGAGTATCACGAGTAAAATCTTTGATATTGGAGCTGCCATTTGGATGACAATGTACACCTCTTAAGATTGTCCACCTCTCTTCAAGATCTTAACCTTGAAGTGCTACTACGATTCAATCAGAGTATACGTACTATGCCATCTCATAGAGTACATTTATCACTATTCCTATCAAAAGTTTAAAGAAAAAAATTGGAGCCATTTTTGAGAAAATGTTGTTTTTGTAATTCTTTTAAAATCGCACATATTGCATGCGATATTGCGCGAAAACTACTACAATTTTCAAAAAAATGTACATGGCCTTAAAGAAAGAGCTAACTATGAAGAACAAATTTTAATTCAAGAAAAAATCTCTATCTGCAACTTTGTAGTTGCAGGACGACGCGGAATAAAATTCAAACTTTCGCCATTTTCGAAAATTCAGAGTTATCCGTGAAAATCGGACTTATGCCACCTTAATACATCAGGTTTTAAAGGATTTTTTTCTAAATTTAGCAACTGGATTTATCCACATTTTCGTTGCCAGGGTTCTGTAATAGTTTTTCTTTTTTTTTTTAAAATTAATTTATTACTTCCTGTTCGACAATTTGTCTTTCAAGGCATTGGAATTTACAATAATGGACAGTCGTTTTGGACACTAACAGTAACCTCTGTAAGAGGATTTATGAAGGTAAATTTTTAATAATTAGACAATTATATAAGACTAAGGAACATAGAAAAGAAGAGAAAATAAATAAAATTACGGAGGATGAAATTTATCTTTAGGAAATTTGGAATTAATTCTACGAGGAAAGGGATAAGTTTTACCAAGATTAAAAAATTGTGCATGATGTAATGAAGGAAGAGTATTAAAAAATTTGAGACTACAAGTTTTAATTAAATCATGGATTGTAGGTAGATTTAGTTCATTGTGAATTTGTGTATTGGGAATAAACCAAGGTGCATGTAGAATTTTTCGAAAGAATTTGTTTTGAATGATTTGAAGTTTTTGTATATTTGATTTTGCTGCATTTGACCATATTGGACAAGCATAAGTTAAAGTAGGTCTAATAATTGAAGTGTATATTAATTTAGCAGTTTTAATACGGAGAGTTGAGTTATTATTTATGAGAGAATTAAGTTTTTGTATTTTAATGGTAGTTTTTTGTATAACATTTTTTATGTGAATTTTCCAGTTCAGTTTTGTGTCTAGATAGAGACCTAAATATTTAATAGATGAAGAGGAAGAAAGCCAAGGAATAGGAGTGTTATGAATTAGAAGGGGAGGAGGGGTTATTGGCTTACATAACGTAAATATTTTGGCTTGGCATTTATCCATATTGATTTTGATTCTCCAATTGTGGGCCCACACCGAATAACGATTAAGATCTATTTGAAGTTTATTTCTGGCAAGAAGAATATTAGTGTGTGAGTTAATAAGTGCTGTATCATCTGCAAAAAGGGCTAATTTAGAAGAAGCGAATTTTGGAATGTCGGATAGATAGATATTGAATAGCAGAGGAGAAAGACAAGAACCTTGAGGGACCCCGGCAGAGATGTTAAATTTTTGAGAGAAAGAATTATTATATTTAACTATGAAAGTTCTGTTAGATACGAAATTTTGAATAATATTTATAAGATAAATAGGAATACCTACAAGATGAAGTTTATATATTAAACCATCGTGCCAAACTTTGTCGAATGCCTTTTCTATATCTAAAAAGATTGCAAGGGAGTGTTGTTTTAAATGAAAAGAATTTTCTATGTGTTCAGTAATACGTAATAGTTGATGAAGAGTAGAATGTTTGTGCATAAATCCAAATTGTGAAGGTTGAATAATGTTATTTTGAGAAGTGAATGTATAAAGTCTGTGAAGTAATATAGTTTCGTAAACTTTTGATAAAGAAGAAAGTAAACTAATGGGCCGATAATTAGAAGGAAATCTTGGATCTTTCTTTGGTTTACAAATAGGGATAATTATAGCTAATTTCCAAATATTAGGAAAATAGTGAAAACGTAGAGACGAATTCAAAATATTGGTAAATGCAGCAATGGATTTATTACCTAAAAATGTGAGTGATTTGTTGGTAATTAGATCAAATCCAGTTGATTTGCGAATTTTGAGTTTTTTTTATAATATTATGAACTTCAATAGGGGATATAAAAGGAATAAGTTGTGGAACGTTATAATTAGGAAGGGAAAGGAAGTGGGTTATATGATTGTGAAGTTGAGTATTGTGTATTGGATTAGCAATAAAAGAAGATTGGAAGTGAGAGCCCAGTAATTTAAGTTTCTCAGGATCATTTAGGGCAGTGGAGGAAGAGTCTTGTAGGACAGGAATGAGAGTTTTGTCATTATAAAGTCGTTTAATTGTCGACCATAATTGTTTAGATTGAGGGTGTATTTGTTGAAGAAAGTTTTGATATTGATGAAATTTAAATAAATGTATTCTAGACTTTATTATTCGCGAAATTTTGTTAAGTTTAGATTTAATATCGGGACGTCGAGTTATTTGCCAATAACGACGTAAAGTGTGTTTAGTTTTGATTAAATTAAGAATACGAAAAGGTAATGGTTTATAGGGGCTAGGGGGAAATTTAGGTATAAAGCTTGAATGAGAGTAAAGTGTGTTATGTATTGTAGTGGTAAAATAAGATAGATAATTGTCAATATCATTTGTAGATTGTATATTATGAGGAAACTTAATATTATTTTCAATATCGTGTTGAAAGTCAGGCCACCTAATTTTTTGAAAAAGAGGTGTGAAGGTAGGAGAAGAAATATTAAAGGAAAAAGATAAAGTAATAAGAACTGGAAAATGGTCAGAATCTAATTCAGGAAGTACATTTTGTATTATAGGGAAAGGAAAATTTTGTGTAAGAATAATATCAAGAATATCAGGAATAATATTATTATTATATGAATAGTAAGTAGGTTCAGAGGGGGAGTGTATTTGTACATTATTAGAAACGAGAAAATTATGTAATTTAATTCCGTTAGGGTTGGTAGTATTGCAACCCCAAATTTGATGTTTACAGTTTATATCGCCAAGAAGAATGGTTTTGTTTATATTGTTAAAGATTTTTTTAAATGTTACGAGAGGAAATGTGTATTTTGGGGGTTTGTAGGCAACTGAAAAATAGTAATCAAGATTATTTATATTGATTATTAAAGAAAGGATTTCAAGAGAAGGATGATTGTTAAATTGGAATGAATAGTGTTTAATAAAGTGTTTAATGAGTATAGCAACTCCTCCGGAGGCCACTGAATTAATTCTGTCAAAACGATAAATTTTATAGTTGGAGATATATAATTTGTCGGTTGGGAGTAAATGTGTCTCAGTTATAAAAGCAATGTGTACATTATGAGTGTATAGAAAATGTTCGAAAGTATGTTGTTGTCTTTTCAAACCATTAGCATTCCAGTTGAGAAGTGTTAGTTGATTGGTAGTTTTATCAATTATTTATTATGAGAGAGCGATTCAATAATATTTTGAAGTTGAGGAAGAAGAATTGAAAGAATTTGTGATATTATTGGTGTAATAATTTGTTGAATATTATAAGAAGAGGGAGAGGTATGTTGTGTAGGAATGTGTAAGTTATTTGTCCAAGGAGAGTTGTTAATGTTAGTTTGTGTGTTAGAAAGAGGTGGGAAATGTGTTGTATGTAAATTAAAAGAAGGTTTTGAAGAGTTTTGAGGTAAAGTAGTAGGAATAGTGGAATAAGAGTTTATGCTGGGGGAAGAGTTATTAGTGGGGGTAGAAGAGGAGAAAGTATGTGTGGAAGGTAAATTATTATTAGATTTATTTATCTTATTATTCAAGACAAGTTTGTAAAATGTACATCCTCTATAATTGGCAGAATGTGTCTGTCCACAGTTTACACAAGTGGGAGGTGTGGATTGTGGCTTTGGACAAACCGAGTAATGATGGGGTTGAGAACACTTGACATATCTGGGTTTCAATTTACAGTTCGCCTGTGAATGTCCAAAACGTTGACAATTTTTACACTGAACAGGGGTGAATCGATTTGATTTTGGTTGAACTTTTATAATGGAATGAAATAAACGATCTAATTTTAAAATAGTTCTAGCTTGATGGGAGTCTGTTAAGTCTATTGCACAAGTTTGAAGAGGATGTCTTAGTTTGTCATAAAGACGCCGAACTTGAAGCACTGGATATTCTAGGCGAATGAGTTCATTAAAAATTTCTAATTCACTTAGTGATATTGGAATGTCTTTAAACATTACCTGGAATGCTTTCTTGCTCGGATCTTGAAATGTATAAAATTGTATATTATTACTTTCACAGAATTTTCTGAAATTTCGATGGTCATCAATGTCTGTAAAAAGAATTTGGATTTCATTGAATCGGGATTTTGTTGAATAGTTATTATGAACCACTTTTGCGATGTCTTGAAGTAACAAAGGATAGTTCATGCCAATCACTGTTATAGGTGGAACTTTTTGATGTGATGAAGTTGAAGTAGACGACTCTTGTAGATTAGCTAAAGGTTCATATCTGGAGTGGGTTGGAATATTATACATGGGGGTAGACGATTTTGATCGTTTGGAAGGGTTTTCTTGAGCATCTGTGGGGTGTGGACGACGAACGTTGTTGGAGATGTCTTCTATGTTAGTTTCAGGTTGTGGTACTAGGTTTGCTGAAGATTCTTGAAAAGATGTTTCTGAAGTAGCTGGATAAGAAGGTTGCTGATAATTTGGTGGGTGTGAGGTTGAATACTCCATGCCTTGAACTGGAGTTGCTTGCATGCCAACGTATTGAGTGGAAGTTTGAACATCAGATGAAAACATGTTTGTATTGTCCAAGACAACTCGTCTCCCGTAAGGGAGATGAGTATTATAATAAGATCTTGAGTTTTTCGTAGATTTTTATCTCTTTTTGTAAAATAGTAGATTTAGATGATGTAGAATGAGATTATTTTGAGATAATTCAATTAGATATCACAATATTTGAAATATTATAACAGCAATATTTGGTAGCACTATTCTAGAAGCACGGCCACCTGATTTTTGAAGAGTTTTTCTGTCCAAAATTCGCCGGTGTTTTCGCAGCATAACTTTCTCTTCTTAAGAAGTTCATTCTTATGCGCGAGAAAGTAGAGATTGCTGGTTGGAAACACTTTTGCAGGTTCATGTAGTAATATAATATTGGGAAGTCCTTACAAGTAATAGGAGAAAGTATGTGCTGTTTTAGAACCAGTTGTTTCGTAAAATTAATTTTTCTAGTGGAGCAAATTGGGCGATGTGTTTTGGCGATTACCTCTTTTCCTGTATCGGAATCCACGAAACGGAAAAGATTATATATACTACATTAGATAAAAGTCATTTGCTACATACGGGAGCAAGAAAAATCCACTTTTTCGATAACAAAGATCGAGTTTTTCTGTCAAAGTACGAGTTTTTCTGTCATAAAATAGGCACTTTTTGTTACAGCATTACAATACTTTCTTCTATTTTAAGCAAATAGAGTACAAGAAAATATAATCGTACGCGACATTTTCTCAAAAACGTCTCCAAACTGTTTCTGTACAAGTTTTGCTCGAATTGAAAAATGTTTATTTAGTAATATGGCATTTATCGGGCTTTTAGGGTGAACCCGTTTGAAAGTTTTAGTGTTAAACTATTTTATGCGGGGTCTATGCGCCTAAGTTGAAATCACAGAAGGGGAAAATATTTTACCTCTTACAGACGCTTTGTTGGGTCAATTAAGCGACTCCTAGCGAAGTAAGCCGTCGCATGGCTGGCCGCTATAACATGTGTTTTCGACCTCAAATGTGCGAAGTCATGATATCAACTAGTACAGTAAAATAAAGTCATTGTTGCAATTAATACGAGAAATTATTTGCTAATGTATCACCACTATTTCAAAAAAAATCTTAAGATTTGTTAAGTTGTGATTCGTAAACGAAAACCATCTTCCTTCCACCTGTCAATTCGCCTACCTGGAGGTTTGAACGTCCTCTCTGGAAGAAAATTGCCTATTCGCGCTCTGGGCTGAAGTCTTAATTGTGTACAAGTTGCCATGTTATTTGTAACGGTTACGTGGTATGTGTTCTTGTAGCGCGATGTAGTTAATGAATATACAAACATTATCAACCGAAATACAGTTACTATTTTATGCGTTGCATTTTGATGGCAGTATACGTATATGTAATATATACGTATAAGTTTAATATATTTTGATGGCAGCATACGTAAATTGTGTTATGACAAAGCGTTGTAAATAAAATCTATTCGTCAGATTGAATGGGTCTAAAATTTTATGGGTCTAAAATTATTATCTTTTATTTTATTTTACAATGAGATGTCTGTGAACGCAAAGAGCGACGCGATAACACTGCCGGTTTGTTTGTGTGAGTGTGATACAATCACGAATATTCATACTTTCTCGCTACTGCTACCCTGTAGAGAAATTATTGGAATGCTGCGGGAAAAACGGCGAATTTTCGACACAAAAACTCTTATTGCCGAGCTTTGGTAACGAAAAAGTGGATATATCTCGTCTCAGTTTATACTCGTTTGAAATTACTTCCTCTTACACGCTATGTAGTCAGAATCCATGTACTGTGAGTTCTTGATACCGGAAAATCGATTGAAGGTAAACGTCTGTCCGTCTTTTATGAAAAACGGTATCGACTAAACCCTAAGCAGAATTTTTCCCAAAATTACTCCCTATTCGATATGGCTGATGTCGCGGCCCCTTGAATTTAAAACCTATATTTAATATTGGAGGATACTTTACGTAAAACCTCTGGGACATTTTCAAAAATTTCAAAAATATGGCCCAAATTTTTTGATTAAATTTTGCCTTCTAACGTCGTCAAGAACACTTAAGGAAATAGTGCAGGTCTCATTTTCGGTAAAATCCGTGATTTTTCGAAAATTGCAAAAGTTCACATTTTTTTCGGCGTTTTCTTACAACTACAATTAGGAAAATATTTTTTTTTGAAAGAAATGTGTTTATCATAAACAGATCTTTAAGTAAGATCCTTTTCAATTTTTCCGAAATTTGAATATTTTTTTAGTAATTTTGCATCAAGCATAGGCAGTTTTTAAATTTTAAACAATTATTTTCTCAGAAACGGCTCCAATTTTTTCTTCAAATTTTTTACATTTGTACCAAAGATCATTAAAAAAACAAGTGGTGCTGGTGTCTTTTTTGGCACATTCTCTGTGTTTTTGAAAATTGCAAGAGTCAAAATTGTATATTTGAATTTTCCGCCCTTCGTTTGACTCGCTGTCAGTTCGCAAAACGACATGACGGCGGTTTCAAATTATTCGAATTCTCATTGTTGTCGGTCGTGATGATGGTATGATGTAGGTAATACTCTTATGAAAGGAAATAGATTTAAGGAAGGTAATATATTTAGCTTAGAGCTGACAAATACCTTTTTTTACTTTAAAATGTTTTGATCGTTTCTTATGATTTTCAAAAATTGGAAGCTTACTTCGATGTAATCAGGCAAGCTTGAGTGAAATTATTCTTGCTTTTCTGTATAATGTGCCACCAATACTGTAACAATTAAATTTATTCATGTTTGTTTCATTTGTAAAAGTAAGAAATGACTATCACGCTGTTCTTGATAATCGAAATAAATGCAGATATCTACCACGGGGGCTTCGTTTGAATGGACCAGATTGGTCTTTTTCAAGTTGTGGATGAGGTGATAGTAGAGCAGAAATGGTAATATTACAATAACACGTAACTGTTTCCAATAATGCGAGAAAGTATGTGTTGTTGTAGGCAGTCTATAGTTTAATTTTTTTAGGAGTTCCAGGGTATTGGTAGACACTTCTCACATGACCCGAAGGGGCATTGATTCCGCCAATTTATGCGAAATTAAGAATATAGATTTTAAAATCCCATCGTTACAGCAGGAGGTGTATTAAGGGACTAACGGGTTGGAAGACAGAGGTACTAGATTTATTAAACATTTTTGTGTATTTGTGCATCTTTGTTTAACTGTTTCCGTATCCTACAGATGTCCAGTTGTAACCTGTTTTTTTTAATTTAATTATTTTTACTCGCTTTTAACGAAACCATTTTTACTTTTATAGGTTTAAGAAAACGGTGCCTCGAGCTGTTTTACTAATACAGATCTCCAAGATTCGGACAATTTCCTATCTGTATATCGAAGAAAGCAACGATATGCGTTCGTGACAGTTTTGCCAGTGGGAGTGTGGCAATATTTTCTAGTTCGGATATTCGATCATTCGGATAACCGAACATAATATCTATGTGGGCTACTGTTGCGCTAAAAGGCGGTGGGTTTTCTACCAACAATGAACACCCCCCATCTCGATCAGATTTTTCGTCCAGTTTTCCCTGGTCCTTGAGCAAATGCTGAGATGGTCCCTTGTTTTGCTTCTGGACCTAAATGTAACTTCATTATTTGTGCACGTCTTCTGAATTTCAGTGGGAAATATAGTTATTCAAATTATCGTTTTCCATATTATTGCGGCAAAAAGTATTATTCTTTCATGAAGAACATGAGGGTTCAGGGTTTATAGCTAATTTACCTTTGAAAATATATTTTATTATATAGGAGCGAATATTTTGTCAACAAAACTTGAAAAAAACGCTCTTTTCTGTATTCAAAATTCGACTAGAATATGGTTTAGGTTAGAGATCACAGAATTATGAAAACGTGCACAAAATTCCCTTCTCCCCATAGCTCGTCACACAGTTTTTAACTGTTTTTGACGTAAATAAAGAAATACCGAGTGAGTGACAACTGTTGAGCATTTACGATCGGTTGTTTAACAACGTACCGTTAGTTCTCTTGCACTTAAAGGTAGTTAAAAGAGTTTTTCTGCTAATAATAAACATTCCGAGTTCTTAAGCATTTATTGTAGGATTTGTCAAAGTTCAGTGAAGTCAGATGATTGACTATAGTACAGTATCTCGGTAATATTTTATCACTGTCAATCATATGGGGTATCAGTCTCAATATTCAGTATTACAAAAGAAAATGAATACCATATGGTATCTAATTAAAAAAAAATATTAAGAGAAAATACGAGTTCGGATATTTGACGTATCTGATAATTGACGTTCGGGTAATCGACATCCCACTGTATTAAGAATGGTTGGTAGTGATTGACGTAATAATAGAAGATATTCGTTGTGACCATTGGTAAAAGCTGGACGGGTAAAACTCATTTCTCGTACGTGTTAGCGGTTATATTCTCCGCAGTGATTCATCAGCTATCTATGAAAGATGCATACAGACTTCATTGTGGAACATTGTGCCTCGAGCCCTGCACTAAGGCCAGCAACAGACCGAGGAATGCGTTGCGAGAAATGTGCGACGAGAAATGTGGAAAGAGGCCGGCGAGGCTGCGTCCACACACTACACAGAGGTTATTCGATGTCTCGAAATGCCTTTATGTGCCACAAGCCGAGAGTGATGGCAGCAGTTTTAGCTATGAGATCATCTGAGAGTCCCATTTCTTGTTTTACTAAATGCTCTTATGAAATTTTAACTCGTGATATCCTTGTTTTGTTACAATAATCGAAAACCATTTGTTTAACGAGTTCGAATTACCTAGAGAGAAACACACTACTTCACTGAATACAAATCATTATTTAATGTAAAAAACAGGAAGTTAAGTGACGTATAAGGGAGAAGTTGTACATCAGCAAATTTTCTTGTACTCCGTAATCACTACCACGCTCTGGTTTACTATATTTGTTGCTTGAATAATGAATAGATAATGAATGATCAAATAAATCATAAAATTCACAATTAATAAATTCATTCATAAATACCAATTAAGAAAAGTAATAAATTAATTCAATTCTTTCAAAATACCATTTCAAGTTTCTTGCTTTCAAATTTTTTATTTTTATATTACTCATTACGAGCGAGTTTCACACAAATAAGAATATCTTCCATACAAGTTTTTATTTGTTCATTTCCGTTTAAAGAGAAAATTCAAGAAAACAATTAAAAAAACGGGTAGTTTATCGCATCTTTTACTGCCAAATGTTATAACCTCACTCAGTTCTATTCATTATTTGGTGTTTTCCTGCGGCAGCGAACGCCTAAATGTCGTATAACAAGTGAAGGAGTAGAAATGTGTCCGAGAAAACTCGCTCGCCGACCGCCTCGAGCGAGGAACTCTTTCCCCTCCGCAGAGGCGAACGAGGAAACTCTTTCAAGTGTATGGGGGTCCATAAGAGTCCCTTGTTTCGATTTTCCACATTTCTCGTCGCACATTTCTGGAAACACATTCCTCGGTGTAGTCTGTTGCGGGCCTAAGGTAGGAGACAGCCCGCTAATCCATCACCTTTCCACCTGTAGAAGGGGTACATTGCGACTATTTTATTAGTGTGCCGCGATCATGGAAAATTTCTGCTCGGACGACGGGCCCTCGTCATCACCCCCAGGGGCCGTTGTAACATGCTTTTGGGCCATAGGCTGTAAAATGTAATGGGCCCTTGGGCACTAGGATAATTAATGTGCATCCCAACATAATTATGTCTTTTGAATATTTATTTATTAATAAATATTATTATTAAATAATAATAATATAGAATATACATTATATATAAAAATATATTAAATTTGAAATTTTAAATACAATAATTAACAATAATAATATATGGTTTTCAAAAACAATATGACAAACAATGCTTTGTTCAACGATGTGGACAACTCTCAGAGGTAATAAACCCATAAAATTATATTTTTCTCAGCGCTTTTAACCAGCCTTATTGCACACTTCAGATTTTCTTCCAAAATGAAAGGCCCTTGATTCAGAAACGTACTTTCTTAAAAGTACATTTTTTTAGTGTATCAGTCTATGTTAGAAAACAAAATATAAATGTATAAATATATTTTATGTCTATTTATTTAAAACAGAGAAAATTTGTGTTAAGTTTAGAACAGTTGCCTGTAAATTTTTATTACGATTACATTTCTATAAAAATTGAGAAAACAAAATCTACAAATCTGTGGGCCCCCAAAAGTTTCGGGCCCTAGGCTGCAGCCTAGTGGACTACAATGGCTCTGTTCACACCCAACAGAGAACATGCGCTGAACTCCGCTGAGTACGTTCGGACGGGAGGTTTTCAAGGTCTCGCCCTGCAAAAGTCGTGCTTCCCAGTTTTGTTGAATAGTGTGTTTGGATGGCTCGCTCAATGTTTCTCTCGGAAACAGGGTGTGTTTGTGTACGACACATACGTAAATGTGTCAAATCGTTATGTGCATTGAATCTTAGGGCCTTTCTTCCAAATTCTGTCAAATGAAAAGCGTAATTACGATCATTTTCAACAGGACTCCGCAACCACCCACTCCGCTTTAGTTTCTTTAAAGGCTTGCATACCGTTTATGGAGACAGAATCATACACACGTGGTTTGTAACCTGCACGCCCTCCTGACCTGACTCATGCGATTTCCTTCTTTGGGGATTCCTGAAAGATCGCACATATGCGACAAATCCCCATACGGAAGACAAATTAAGGCACAATACACAGGAAGAAAACTCCGCAATACTACAGGACATCCTTTACCGAGTGAACCAGAACTTATTTTGAGGACAAGATTGTATCAGAGCCGCAGTGAACAGTTTGCATCATCTACCATCATGTAAGTGCAATTTAAATCTTCCGGTAACTAAATTACACTTTTCCTCCACGGCTATTCTACCGACCGCCCTGTCCGGATTTCCGCGGCATCCGTTTGTCTCGTTCGCCGAGGCCAAATCCCCGCGCGGACCGGTTTATGAAATGGTCGCACTCTACTTGCTAATGAGGAACTCTCTCTCTAACAAGTTTTTAAATTTCCACGGAAAAATAGATTTTATAGCCTAATCCAAGAGAGGAGGATTATACTAATTAATAGTCCTTTTATTTATTCAAGTTTTGATACTCTTCAACTTGAACCTCTTTTTCTGCCTGATCTTTCATCTTACCTCTAGTTAATTGTGAGTAAACATTATTTCTGATGCATTTTACTTTAAAAATGTCAATTGGCCACCATCATAGTGGATATATTGCGGTATAAAATGCCAAGGTTCAATCTGGATTTGAGCCAAATGTTTCACTGGAAACCATTTTAGAATGCATGGAGGTGTATAATATAGATATTTAAAAAATTGTAAACGGAACTACGTCTTTGTGCTGAAACTTTGTTCCTAGATGGTTTCTACGAGTCTGGTTTGAAAACGTTTTAGAATTGACAATAGAGAGTTCAAACGTGTGAAATCATTTGCCAAAATTTTTGAAAGAACCTTGTCATTCCTGAGGC
The DNA here is from genome assembly GCA_031308135.1 of Acheta domesticus. Taxonomy (NCBI): domain Eukaryota; kingdom Metazoa; phylum Arthropoda; class Insecta; order Orthoptera; family Gryllidae; genus Acheta; species Acheta domesticus. Next base: position 87,977,872 of record JAHLJT010009355.1, read on the forward strand.
CGCGGCAAGCTAATATGACATGGGCGCCAATTACCTTAGTTGAAATGCCCTCAAGCAGAGGCGTATCTGGATATTTAGGCGCCCATGACAAGCATAGAATTTGCGCCCCTGTCGGGTTCCTTTAAATTAAGAGTTGTTATTTGTTTTAGCAAGTATACTCTAAATAGCGCCCCTTGTGAGTGGCGCCCATGGCACGTGCCATGTCTGCCATACCGCAGATACGCCTCTGCCCTCAAGTCTTATCCGTTATCATCATCACAGGTCGTGTTTGTGTCCCTGTAGGACGTTTTCCAGCGCACGTCAGTTACCCTCGATCCTCAAAATCTCAAATATTTCATGTATGTGGGACCAGACATTGCTCAATAATACACTCACGAGCTCTTCAGCTCTAGAGGCAGCAAGCAGTAAGCTGGGATATGCTCGACAGCGTGCACGATAGACATGGAACAAACACAAATGCCCAGGGTGGGATTCGAGCCGGAAACGAGACGTATCCTAATCACCATAGCCTTCCTAAACGCTTTCGTTAATATATTTCAATTCTGAATGAAAAGTAATGCTTTATGTTAAGCCTAGTCGAATATATGTGTATGACCCCAAAACTTGTTATTTTCTTCGCTGCCGTTAAATGGCATTTCAGACAGTAATAGTTCGATGGCAGTGCCCCGGACGCCTTGACGGCAAGCGCCAGACAGCTTAGCGGTACATTCGATAACTTTTTTTGCGCCACGAGTTGATAAACCCCAAGGCTGCGCGTGCCTCGTGCGTTCGTCGCCTGCTGCCGCCGCCGCGCTGCGCTGACCGCTGACGTTTGCTTTGCATGCGTCGTGAAGCCTTGGCCCTGATAGAGTGACGACGTGGTGGGTAGTGTCATCTTGCGAGACGAAAAAAATGCTTGCCTGACGGTTCCCGAATTAGCACGGGTTATACTGCGATTTTTCTAAGAGCGACCCTCAAGGCCACTCAAATCCCATCTTCGCGATGGAATATGTCACGGCATTTCGCGTCTTTTCTCGGTCTTGCTGGTAGAAGTCGCATGATCGCAAGCACTGCTTCATACGGTCGCGATCGTGCAAAATCTAGCGGAACGACTGAGAAAGACGCGAAATGCCGTGACATATTCCATCGCGAAGATGGGATTTGAGTGGCCTTGAGGGTCGCTCTTAGAAAAATCGCAGTATAGAGTACAGCTCTGAATGAATGTATACGTTACTGCCATCTCCCCCTCATTTGATATATTGTATGTGGGTATTACGTAGGTAATGACTAAGATGGGTATCATATCGCATGCTATCGGGCTTAAAGAATAATTCTTGATGTTGAAAATTCAGTTAGGATAATAAGTAATTTTATTTCTTTAAAAAATAAACAAAGCCTGTAGTAAACTCAAGTGCACGCAAACTCACAACATACATCTACATAGTCGCGATTTTTATTATTTTTTTAAATTTTTTAAATTTTTATTTATTTATTTTTAATTCTGGGCTTCGCCCTGGCAAGCACGGCCCATTCGAGAATCTACAAGTTACAGTAAAAGGAACTGAATGTGCCTGCTGTGCGGGAGCTGTTGAGCGGATTCTCGGCATAAGAGTGCATTAATGCTCCGAGTGGCATTGGCAAATATATCAGATTGACGAGTTGAAGAACCTGATGAGTGATAAGCATTACTTAAAAACGGAAATAAACAATTTATGATTTATTTATTTTCTTGTGATCTACTATACATTTATATATTCATTCATAATGAAGGAATTATCTAAATGGGACTTAGTAGGTTAATTTTTGTGTCTCTTTAACGTCGATATTAAGGAGAAATAAAGGATTGCCCAAGGGGAAAAAGGTGGAAAACACTGAGCTTCACAATGTGTTAAATGGTTGACGGTGGCTTCTTTACAGCACTGCCACAACTTCACAATCAAATTTTAGCATTTTTTGTCAAATTTGCTTCCATACGCACTAAGAGGATGAGCAAATTTGTCCTTAGAGACCTGAATTGTGCTAATATCGGCGCGCCTCTTTCACGAAAAAGAACATCGACGAAACAAGCTTGCTCCAGAAGCGGTTTTGCTCTTTTGAAATCATTGCATAACACATTACAATACTCGAAATTTATTAATAATTTGCTGAAATACTCCTCGTTGGCCGTGTATTTATATATCACAATTATCTTTTACCCAGGAAAAAGGAGTTACTAATTCATGGTGTCCCCCCTTCCTATAGTTGACGGATCGAATCAAGGTCCTCTTTTATTTCGGCTGTACGACATTTCGTCTGTCAATTCTTTTGTTACGTGGTCATGACTAAGCGCGTCGTTCGTCGAATATGTTAAGAAAGAGGTTAGAAAACTTAAATATTGAGAAATGTACGTGAGCGAATGTGTATATTGAATCAGACATTATTGCATCGAAAGAACCAATTTCGAGTTGCAAACAACTGAACGCGTGTATTTACTTCTTTGTCTTTAGAACTGGACAACTGACACGAGACAACGACGTCACTCGATATTATAGCTGCCCTCTTCCGCTTACTGAATAAGTGGATTGGCCAGTGCAGAGTAGGATTGTTTTTAAAAAAATGGAGAGTAAAGGCCAGAGCCTAGTTTTGTTGGAGGTATCTGTAATTATGAATAGGCTATAGAGAGATTCTATTAACTGACATAGCAGTAGGTTTAACAGCTACTGCTTGACCACTGCTGGCAACATATCTGCAGGTTATGTTCATGCACGCATTTTGTAACTGCGTTCGTTTACAGTTCATTTGTAAATGGCTTCATCACCTTCTCTTGCAATGTTATCGCCTTACATGATGTTCATTTGTCTCCCGACCTGTCAGTGGTCCCTTTTTAGAGTAAATCCTCTCTACCGTGCTACATAGTGCTGTTGAAATACAGCCAGACTGTTCAATTTCATAGCCTTCCATTCAAACGATTTAAAGCCAAGGTAGCATTATTGTTAGTATCAAGAGAAAAGTATGCAAAATATGTACTTGATGCAGCAGAAAAATATCATTTTTGTAAATAAGGACATTAGTTATAATATAAATAATCTAAAACATTTTGTTTGGCAAAATCTTTGCACACCTGGGTAATCGCGAGGTACATTAATTTGCTCAGCTGCAGTGGGGAGGGGGGGATCTTTTTGTAGGTTGAGTTTGATAACGATTTGTTTGATACTTATGTCATTTCTGAGAACTGATATCTTTTTTCGAAGTACTGATAGCCTCAAAGTCGGAGATTACCGCGATGAATGCCACAGCTTTCACATTACGGGTGTGACATTCGAACGATGATTATTTTTCTCTGATAATCATAAATTAGGTGATGTGAATGACCTAAAAGACATTGAAGAGTGGTTGGCAGGTAAAAGAGAGAAGTGACTGTATTGCCTTCTTTTGATAAAGCGAATAAGTACGTTTCAAGAACGACAGGAGAAGCCATTTACTTAAAATATAAATTGGCCCATTAATACCCATTGTCACAAAAATGGGGCAGTCAATTTCATTTTTTTTATCTCTTATACTTCTATTGCGAATTTAATTTCTTCGTTAGACAAAGACACTCTAAACAAAACATAAAAGCAAGTTTTTGCATTCCTGAATGTTACATGTCAATTTGCTACGAGATCTCTAATGCGTTTTATGCTCCTGGCCAGAGTGTGATCATGACTTGCGTCGGCTCGACCGTTATAAAACCGTGCTTAGCTGCTGTATGTCGGTGGTTATGTCTCGAAGGAGAGGCCGGTGTAAAGCAAAAGGTGGTTGGCCCGCAACAAAGTTTGCACCGAAGTTCGAACGGCTTTGCCACTTCTAGAAGAAACTAGTGGTGCTCACAACAGCACATTCTTTCCCGTATTATTGGAAGCAGTTACGAAGAATTGAAATATTGCACTTTCTGCCCTACTAACATCTTAGCTATTATTTGAAAACGTCCGGTTCAACCAAGAAGCGATCAACCACGGTGTAAGATACATAGGTGTGTTAACTGGCCGTCTTTGGGGCAAATTTTCCGAAGCCAGTTTGAGGCTTGTCCGTTCGGTGCGCACGATCGGTTTGGGTCGCGGTGTAAGATATAGATCATCAGATGACATTTTAAACTGAAGCTGTTACATATAATAATGTAGGCTTTCACGGCCGGAGTTGTAGTCAACGTTTTCTTAATGGTAGAATGGACAAAACGTATGGAAGTATATTTTCCAATAGGCCACAGCCCCCTAGCCCGGAAGAAAATGTTGACTGTAGCTGTTACAAATTACGCGACCAATCACGACCTTGCCCAAATGAGACCTAAAGATCGCAGAACTTATATGCGAGAACTGTGAGAACTACCTTCACATAAGCATCATTTTTAGACTGGGAGTGAACACACCTATATATCTTACACAGTGCGAACAACTCAGTTTCCAAGGTCAAAAGTATGTGAATTCCACAACTGCATAAAAATATAATACAAAAGTTTTGTGAACTTGTATTGGAAAAAAGAAGTCTACACCATCAAGTCATAACAATGACACGTAATTCACAGAAATTCGCGACAGAGGAACGGAATTCAATTGTTGCGTTCCCTGCATTGTCTATACTCCTTTAAAGAGTTAGCAATTTTTATTTCCAATATTTGAAAAGAAATAATTTCTTTAAATATTAATATGTAAATGTATAACAAAAGGTCGAATGTAAAAACGAACAAAGAAAAATATACAAAATTGCAAATTCTAATTTACGACGCATCCGCATGTCTGAAGCGCAGTAAATTTGTAGCGGTCTATTATGTTTGCCACGAAATTATAGAAAAACTACTCATATTAAAAAAAAAATAAAAAAAAGCATGACCTTATTTGAAGAGGTAGTATTGATCAATATAGAGAAAACCAGCTGCCATCTATCGCCGCCCAAAGTACATTTTTTTGATATTTTCCTAATTTTTCGGTTTCCTAATGGTAGGACGGAAATATTAATTTTAGAATATTAAAAAACACAAAATCCTCATCCTAAATGGAAATTTTCTTTTAAAAATTTGTAGCCGTTTTTAAGAAAATGGCGTTTAAGCGCTACTAAAAATTTTTGAGTTTTCCAAAAACTTCATTTGAAGTAATTTGAAGCACTTACATTCACAAATATAAGAATGTTTACAAAATGCTGGTAATGTGTATATTAAAGATGTGGGAGATCTTTCAAAAAAATTACATTTGTGTAATTTTTGAAAAAACAAAAAAACATCCCAAAATACACTTTACGTCATATTAAAGAGTGCAATTATCACTAACCATTCCAAAACTTTGAAGAAAAAATTTGGAGCCATTTATGAGAAAAAGGAGTTTGAGCATTTCTGAAAATGCGGAATTTTGACAGAACGGCTTGTTTTCACAGAAAACTGTTGAGTTCTCGAGAAACTTTACTTGACATTATTTAAAGCACAACTCGTAAATATAATAATATATACGAATCACCCCTAATATAAATATTAACGACGTGAGAGACAAGTCAAAAGAATTACATTTCTGCAATTTTTGAAAAAAAAGAATAGAGCGATATGGAGTATGTGTCATCTCGTAAGGTATATATAGCGCTATTCCTACCAAACGTTTAAAGAAAAATGTTTGAGCCGTTTTTGAGAAAATCTTGTTTTTGTAATTTTTGCTTTCTCGCCTTACGAAAACTTCGTAAGAAGAGAAAGTTATGTAATCGTGCGGCGGAAAACGGGGAATTTTCGCCAGAAAATCTCTTATAGCAGGGGTCTGGTGACAGAAAAGTGAATAAAACCTGTTGCTAAATTTAGAAAAAAAACTCTATCTCGTGGTGTAGTCAAAATCCATGATTTGTTACTTCTTCATACTTCAAAATCGCTTGACGGCATTCCGTCCGTCTGTCCATCTGTGGTCAACGCTAGCGCCTAAACCGTTCGGTCGATTTTCTTCAAAATTGATATTCCCCGATGGTTTTTACTCGTCTCAAGGCCTCTTGAATTTGAAACCGATATCTTAGTATTTGAGGATACTTTACATGAAGCCCATTTTGAGATTTTGTAAATTAAAAAAAATGGCTCCAAATTTTTTGATTATATTTTGTTGTTGAATAGTGCGAAGAACGTTGAAGGGAATGACGTAGGTATCATTTTCGTTGATAGGCCCTATTTTTCGAAAATTGCAAAAAACTGTTTAAAAACGGCAAAATTGAAGATAGAGATTTTTGCCTCAGACAAAGTCGGTTGTACAAAATTAGCACTTCAAATAAGGTAATGTACCATTTTTTGGAAAAGCGAATAGTTTTTGCGTAAATTGCGATTCAAATTTACAAAAAAAATTTATCTCAAAAACCGCTCCAAATTTTTTCTTTAAATTTTCTGCACGTGTGTAACAAGGGAAGGTAAATATATAAATAAACTAGTGGTGCTATAGAATGGCACATACTTTCTCGCAGTAGTTATTTTCCAAATGCCGATCATCCGATAAATTATGTGGAGTAAACAGTTCACCGCTGCCTTTCTTGGTCATGTTTTTTGAAAGACATGTTTTTCGCATGTTGACAATTACCGGCATCGTAATGATAGAACTGATACCAGTACGTTTTAACTGAAATATAAGCAGCTGTTCCGCAAGTCGGTCCCGTAGCGCGGTTGGTTAATGCACCTTCGGGTTGAGATCCTCAATAAGGAAGGTACCGATTTCGATCCCCCGAGGGGAATTTTAATTTGATGAATGTGATGTTGCAGGAAAAAAATCATTGAAGAGTGTAGATACTTTATTGAAAATCATTTGAAGTATTTCTACTCACGAATAGGTTCAATATAGATAAATAGACAGGACTTGTCTGTGTTTTCCCTAACTGGGTTTTTTAAACAATTTTTCAACTCTGTTATTCGATTTCTGAAGCGTATGACATGTGAAATGAACAGTTGTCTAGTATATATCTATATGAACCAATTTAAGTAAAATTATGAGCATTTTAACGCTAAATTGTAATAAAATACAACCAGAAGGCATGCGATGAACTTACATATCCCTAATGGTTCAAAAAATGGTTATTACTTTCTCGCTTTACGAATACTTCGTAAGAAGAGAAAGTTATGTAATCGTGCGGCGGAAAACGGGAAATTTTCGCCAGAAAATCTCTTATAGCAGGGGTCTGGTGACAGAAAAGTGGATAAAACCTGTTGCTAAATTTAGAAAAAGAATCATCTATCTCTTGGTGTAGTCAAAATCCATGATTTGTTGCTTCTTCATACTTCAAAATCGATTGACGGCATTCCATCCGTCTGTCCGTCTGTGGTCAACGCTAGCGCCTAAACCGTTCGGCCGATTTTCTTCAAAATTGATATTCCCTGATGGTTTTGACTCGTCTCAAGGCCTCTTGAATTTGAAACCGATATCATAGTATTTGAGGATACTTTGCATGAAGCCCATTTTGAGTTTTTATGAATTAAAAAAAAGGCTCCAAAGTTTTTGATTATATTTTGTTGTTGAATAGTGCGAAGAACGTTGAAGGGAATGACGTAGGCATCATTTTCGTTGATAGGCCCTATTTTTCGAAAATTGCAAAAATCTGTTTAAAAACGACAAAATTGAAGATAGAGATTATCGCCTCACACAAAGTCGGCCGTTTTTGAGAAAATCTTGTTTTTGTAAATTTTTAAAATTGCACATATTGCACGCAATATTGCACGAAAACTACTAAAATTTTGAAAAACATTTACATGACCTTTATAAAAGGACTCAATGTGTAAAACAAATTTTATTTGAAAAAACAATCTCTGTCTTCAATTTTGTAGTTGGAGAAAGACGCCGGAAATAATTCAAACTTTCACAAATTTCGAAAATTCAGAGTTTTCCGTGAAAGTCGGACCTATGCCATGTTAATAAGTGTATTTTACTCTATTCATACAAGAAATTGAAAGAAAAAATTATGAGCCGTTTCTGAGAAAATTTTGAAAATCCCCGGGGGTTTTCATATAAAGTACCCCCAAATTTTGAAGAATCTTTTTCAAAATCTCAAAGCTTTGACTAGAATCAGATCGACTGGGAATATCCATTTTGGAAGAAATCTTACTTATGGTTTAGGCGCTAGCAGTGTTCACAGACGGACAGACAGACAGACGGACGTTTTCCTTTCAATTGGTTTTTCGGTATCAAGGACCTAGAAAACAGGGTTTCTGGCTACACCACGTGTTAGGGGATTTTTCCCCTTAATTTAGCAACTGGTTTTATCCACTTCTTCATTTTCATGGCCCGGCAATTAATTTTTTTCCGCCGAAAATTGGCCATTTTTTCCCGCAGCATTACATAACTTTCCCTGTACTACGTATATCACTCCGTATATCAATACGTATATCCAGAAATACCTGCTGCAGTAACGATCGGACATGTCATTTCCGAATGTCTGACACACAGTGCCATCCTGCAGCTGCAGCTCAACCGCGTACTAATGCACCTTAAAAACGCGGCCGTAGCGAACGGATGGTCTGTGCTGTATGAAGACCAGGCTGTAGGAGGTCGGCGACGCCCCGACCTGATAATGGTGCGAGGCCATCAAGCTGTCTGTAGCGACGCCGCCGTGAAGACAGCGACCATTGGGAAGCTTGAAGAGAAGTATGCAGAAAAGGCCGCCAAGTATCAGGAAGAAGTGCGCCCCGTACTATTAGCCAGAAACTTCAGGGAGGTCGAGTTCCTGCCACTTGTAGTAGGAGCCCTGGGTGAGTGGTGCCCAAGTAGCATGGCGGTACTAAATAAATTACTAAAGACCAGCGCGATCAAAAACACCAGAGAGCGCATTATCGCCGAAGCGATCTATGGTAGTGCCGCCTGCTATTACATGCACACCGCCCAAGTAGACCTGGTCCTTGCCGAGTACCGCCGTGTGTGTAAATAAATAAAGCGGTGCCGGGCGGGGGCCGCCTCGGCCGATGCCCGATCGTCTGGCGGAGGCCAATCCGCACCTGAAGACTCCCGCGCCACCACCCGGAGCCCCTCGATGCCCCTATACCCTGTCAAAGAAGATAGTGAAGTGATGGAGCAGTCAAAATGTAAATAGTGTAAATAGTGATGAGTGCACAACAAGGACGTGACAGTGACACCTGTGCTTAGAGTTAGGCCATTTCAGGATAAGAAAATTTCACTAAGATAAAAGTCAATAAGGACGCGACAGAGTCGCCTATGAAGTAATTTTAATTAGATGTAGGTTGTTGAAAAGTAATGAAATGTTGTTGAAGTGTAAACTAGTGTAAATAATACAAAAAAGGTGCGTCAGTGAGACAAGAGAGTAAAATCCTCAAACTATTATAAATAACGCAAGAAAGGTCAAAACAATCTTGAACTCTCCAACCAACCTATATATATATATATATATATATATATATATATATATATATACTATGTAGTGCAAAACTACCATCATGTATAAAAATTGTTCTGTGTATACGTACGTATACGGGAAAGTAAAAAAAAGATTATACTATAATCAGCGGTTGGCGCTCTAAGGTCCGTTCGCTGTAACTTCGCATGTAAACAAACTTTGAGAGTATCCCTCCGCCCTGTAGTTCGTGATTGACTTCGCCATTCGCGCCACGACCACACTCAAATGCCGGCACGTGTCTCAGCCAGAACTTTCATTGCATATTTTCACTAGTACTTCTTTAATATAAACAAAATACCAGACAAAACATGCAGATAATTTTCTTAAATATCACAGCACTTACATTTACGATGTGCTCTTGCAAGGTAGCGGTGAAATCTCGTCCAAAGCAGTCTGAAAAATGTTCATCGCTGAAAGAACTGACCTCGTATTAATTATTGTTTCTTCTGTTAAAGTGTCACATGCAATATTTGCCTGCCATCTTCGTAAGAAGCTTCACCACTAGCTTAATAACAAACCACAGCTTGATTATTTTCAATGTAATTTCAAATTTCAAAATATTTAAATTGTTATTCAAAAGAAATTTCCACAGACACATGAATAATACCAACAAAAATCAATTCTATTACCATAAATAATATTTGTAACAAAATTTGTTTAATTTTGTGGACAAAAACATAATTACAGAAGTTTTTGGAACAGTTACAAGGATTCTGCAGCAACGAAATTTTATTTAATTGCAGTTTTATTTACTACAGAAAAAACATTACACTTTAACACTTGAATTATAACTATATTTCTGTCATTGTAGGGGATCATTTCATTTGGAACGTGGTAGAAGCAAAGTAACAACTGTATGAAAAAGCTAGTATAACAATTCCCTTTATTGATAACAATGTGAAGCACTGACTTACACATTTCAAAACTTTTGAATAACAAGGCACAAACTTTACTACATGGTTTGAAACTGTAATTTTTTTAAATTTTTTCTGTAGACACACTGCGCTACCCTCCCAATGATTAGAATGCTTTAAGTCAATTGGAAAATATAAATAATGTTCAATTTTTATAACAAGAATGGTTGATATATGATATTTTTCTTTGATATATGGTTGATATATGATTTTATCTGATTTCTTTCCATATATTGTAGTTTCACTGATTGAATGGCTTCAAATTGAAGATTTTTTTCAGTTCAAAATTTCAAAAATGCTTTGAATGTATAGAATCATTGTAGGCCTTAATATAGTTTCATCATCATACCTCAAAAAAAGTTATTAAATTTCTAATAAAATGTTGCTAAATTTCTAAGAAACAATTCAAAACTGTTTTTCAAGTCACGTTGGTTTCAAAACAAACTAAATAACAACTTGATACTACAATGACACTTGTCATTACAAAAACAACCTAGTGGTGCTACAGAATGGCACAGACTTTCCCGTATTAGTTTTCTATTTCCTTGTGTCTGGACTAGCTATTCGGAATTGCCATATACACATGCTACCTGCGATCTATTGCCGCCCACAGTACATTTTCTTGACTTTTTGGTTTCCTAATGGTAGAAAGGAAATATTAATTTTTAGAATATTAAAGAACACTAAAACTTCTTTCTAAATGGCAATTTTCTTTTAGAAAAATTGTAGTCGTTTTAAAGAAAATGGCTTTTAAGCGCTACTAAAAATGCGAAATTTGAAGCTCTTTTTCACAGAAAACTTTTTAGTTTTCGAAAAACTTCATTTTAAGTAATTTAAAGAACATTAACTTACAAATGCAATAGTGTTTACAATTTGCTGGAAATGTGTAAATTAACGACGTGAGAGATCTTTCAAAAAATTACGTTTTTGTGAAAATTACATTTATGTATTTTTTGGAAAAACAAAAAATACCTCTAATTTAACTTAGCGTCATATTAAAGAGTGCAATGTGCACTATCCGTTCGAAAAATTTGAAGAAACAATTTGGAACAATTTACGAGAAAATTGGGCTTGGGTGTTTCTGAAAATGCGAAATTTTTAGCTAGTTTTCACAGAAAACGGTTGAGTTCTCGAGAAACTTTACTAGACATCATTTAAAGCAAATGTACTTGTTAGTACAATAATGTGAACAAATTGCCACTAATGTAAATATTACCACAAATTAACATTACTTGAAATACTTGGAAACAGGGAAATCAATACCCTAACTAAACAAAATATTTTAACTACAAACGATTCAAAAATGATGAACGCACATTATAGTTTCATCATTCATTGTCAAATTTCACGTACGTTTGTCAAATACTTACGTACCTTTAGCGGTATCACTTTCCGCACAAACAGCAAGCGAACGATTTCAGTAATAAAATTATTCGAAAAATGCACATGAAATAAACTTACAACACAAGTAACACACTACGATGACTCTAAATCCACAACACTAATATGTATTATGACTGACACACACACATATTCTTAATATTCTTTCTAAATTTCAGTTATAAATTTTCTATCGAGTTAATTTATATGAATCGAGAAAAAACACACATTGTTTAATAACACTTTCTTGTCATAGTAACCATTTAATTTCAAAATCACTCTGAAGCAGTCTCTTTGTCAGCAAATATAACAGGTGGAAAAAATCACATTTGCGGTAATATTTACAATAATTCGAGAAAATGTTATGAAACAAAATATTTAGAAAACTTTTCAATTGACACGATGATTTACTTTCCCTTTCGGTGCAATAGATACTTTTCATTTTGTGTGTGATTAAAAAACACCTACATTTTTCAGCATTATTTTGATTTTTGGGCCCCAAATATCTTGGACGAAATCAAGCTTCTGGAGTGTGGGAGGGAATTGAACTATTTTCCATTATTGAGAATTTAGGAGACAATTTTCCAATAGTTTTTGCGAAAATTTGGTTGAAACATTTCAGAAAGTATGCTAATTCTATTCCCTTATTATGGCCCACTTATGGACATCTCAAAAATCATGAATAGAGATTCTTTGAAGCTTATGTGAAAAGAAACGCACTGAACAATAAAGTACATCTATAATGTAAATTTTGATGACGTGAGAGGCAAGTCAAAACAATTAAATTTTTGCAATTTTTGAAAAAAGAAAAGAATAGAGCAATATGGCGTTTATGTAATCTAATAGAGTACATTTATCACTATCCCTGCCAAAAGTTTAATGAGAAAATTTGGAGCCGTATTTGAGAAAATATAGTTTTTGTAATATTTTTTTAATTGCACATATTGCACGAAACATAGCGTGAAAACTACTAAAATGTTTAAAAAATGTGCAGGACCTTAAAGAAAGAACTCACTACGAAGAACAAATTTTATTTGAAGGAAAAAACCTCTATCTGCAATTTTGTAGTTGGAGGAAGACGCCGAATAAAGTTCAAATTTTCGCAATTTTCGAAAATTCAGAGTTATCCTTGAAAATCGGACATATACCATCTTAATACGAGTATTTTACTCTATTCTTACAAGAAGTTTAAAGAAAAAATTGGAGCCGTTTTTGAGAAAATTTCGAAAACGTCCGGGGGTCTTCATGTCCCCCAAAATTAAAACATTGGTTTCAAATTCAAGGGGCTACTAGATCAGGCTGATCGATTGGGGAATATCAATTTTGGAGAAAATCGGCTGAACGGTTTAGTCGCTAGCGTTGTTCTCAGACGAACTGACAGACAGATGGACGGACGGACGTACGGACTGACAGAAAGACAGACGGACAGAAGTTTTGCTTTCAGTTGTTTTTTCTGTATCAAGGACCCCAAAACAGGGATTCTGGCTCCACCACGTGTTAGAGATTTTTTTTCCTATTTTAGCAACTGGATATATCCACTTTTTCTTTGCCAGGTCCCTGTAATAAATCCGTGTGAAAATTCGCCGTTTTTTTCGCGCAGCATTTCATAACTTTCCCGATACTATACGTACGTTATGTATAGTTACGTAAGTAAAAAAATAATAATAAGTAATATTTTATTTGTAAGTATCGAAACAGTTACTTTTATACAGATTTCAATTACAGAAAACATAATCAGTAGGTTATCAAATTCCAGGAGCTGATATCACACAACATTTCGTTACAAAATGAAGAGCGCGTTGCAATCTGCGTTGGCGTCGACACCGCTAGCTCGACGACCCTGATGCAATGCGATGACCTACTCACCCAACGATCCGACTCACCCCTTTAGACTTCGTATCGTGTGACGACCGACTCATCCGCTACTGTCGCTGAGATTTCTTTGTCGTGCTTTTTTCTCGTTCTCCTTTTAGCGGGTGAACCGTTTTCTGTGAAAACTAATTCAAAATTCCTCATTTTCAGGAACGCTCAAAAGCCATTTTCTCATTAATTGCTCAAAATTTTTTCTTCAAACTTTTGGAACGCATTGCACTCTTTTATTTGACAAAGTTAAATTTGGGGTATTTTTTTTGTTTCTGCAAAAATTACATAAATGTAATTTTTTGCAAGGTTTCTCAAATCTTTAATATGCACATTACCAGCAATTTGTAAACATTATTGTATTTGTGAATGTAAGTGCTTCAAATAATTTCATATAAAGTTTTCTGAAAACTCAAAAATTTTCTGTGAAAAAGAACTTTAAATTTCTCATTTTCAGTGGCGCTTAAACGCCATTTTCTTAAAAACGTCTACAAATTTTTAAAAGAAAATTGCCATTTACGACGAGGATTTTGTGTTCTTTAATATTCTAAAATTAATATTTCCGTTCTACCATTAGGAAAAAGAAAAATTGAGAAAATGACAAAAAGATGTAGTTTGGGCGGCGATAGATGGTAGCGGGTTTTCTCAATGATATATATTTATCAAAAATACAGCTTCAAGTAAGGTCATGCTTAATTTGTTGAAAATACGAGTAGTTTATCTATAATTTCGTGACAAACATAATAGCCCACTGCAAATTTACTGCGCTTCAGACAACCGGATGCGTCGTAAATTAGAATTTGCAATTTTGTATATTTTTTCTTTGTTCGTTTCTTACATTGGACCTTTTGTTATACATTTACACATTAATTTTTAAAGAAATCATTTATTTTCCAATATTTGAAATAAAATTTCTAGCTCTTTAAGAGAGTATCGACAATGCAGGGAATGCAACAATTAAATTCCGGTCCTCTGTCGCGAATTTCTGTGAATTACGTGTCATTGTTGTGACTTGATATAGATGTATGGTATCAGGCTTGTTTTTCGAATACAAGCTCACAAAAATTTTGTATTCTATTTTTATCCAGTAGTAGAATTCACATAGGTTTGACACTGCGATGGAAACTGAGTTGTTCGCTTCTTTGTTGAATTGGACGTTTTCAAATAATAGCTAAGATGTTAGGGCAGAAAGTGTAATATTTCAATCCTACGTAGCTGTTTCCAATAATACGGGAAGTGTGTGCTGTTGTAGCGTCACTAGTTTTATTTTGTCCCCCTTTCTCAAAATAAATCATGGTTTTTTCACAAAGATTTGGTAATATTCGCGACTTACAAGAAAAATAATCTGGCAACGCAGTGATAGTCTAATAAAACATTCGATCGTTTAGGTCATTTGAATTTGCATGATCTATGCGAGGCTATTGTAGCGTCGCGAGGTGGCGCACGTGCCGTTTCGCTGGAAAGCCCGGCCTTAAGCCGGATGGGGGATGGGGGTTGGAATGCGGTGGCGCCTCGCCGGCGCACGCTGGGCAGGAAAATCCCAGCCTCAAAATAACCTGAACAACAGGGCGTGCCTGAGCGCGAGTCCATTCATGACGGTTGCTCTCTGCTGAGGGCTGGCTTGCGAGCCGAATGACGCCCGCCGCTGGTAGAGTGGGGGACGAGCCGTGGGGTATTTATTGCGGCGCCGACATGCGCTCGCGGGATACGCTAGTGAGTCGAAAGACGTGAGGTATCTCCGTGCAACCTTGCACGTTTTGGCATCCGGCCATGTAACATTCTAGTTACGGGGACTTTATGTCCGACAGCTCGCACTTCGCGCAGCTCCTCATGCTCTCGAGCAGAGGCACTGGGCTAAGCCTAGGGACGGTCGCGGGGTTTTGCGGCTTAGAGAATAGAAAGGTTGCCTAAGGTTTTCAATTTTGTAACATTATCATGTAATTTATTATTGTAAATATACTGTACATACTATTCAGAATCTGTCGTCTGTGCTTTTCATGTCCAGTACGTCACAGACTCGGAACCTTTCTTTTCTAAAACTGGTGGCAGCGGTTATCGTAAACTCACGCCGGGGTGCCGCAGTTTTTTTTCTAAAAACTGGTAGCAGCGGTTATTGTAAACTCACGCCGGAGTGCCGCAGTTTTTGTCTAAAACTGGTAGCAGCGGTTATTGTAAACTCACGCCGGAGTGCCGCAGTTTTTTGTCTAAACTGGTAGCAGCGGTTATAGTACATGCACGCTGGAGTTACAGCAGATTAAAGACTCACGTCTGGGCTCGTTAGTAGCAGTCAGCTTTGTGGAAGCAATTACTACGTTCGTAACGAACAGGGAACGCGGAAGCCTGCAAGAGCATCCGCGGGGACATTAGCGTGGCATCAGAGCCATCGGTGCACGCTGATCAATTAGAACAGTACGCGTAAAGACAGTGTACCGCAGTTAAAGGTGCACACGCGTCGTAATTACGTGGCGCCGGCAGAGTCGTGCACGCCACGAGAAACCGAAAGTGCGGTAATTCGGTACGGTAGTTTCGGGGCGGTACAATCCGACTCGGAACCTTTCTTTTCTAAAACTTGGAGCTGGAATTGGTACTGGAACTGGTACTGGAACTGGAGCTGGTATTGGTACTGGCACTGGAAGGAGACATCCCGGACGGACCAGAACGAGTGGAAGGAAGGAGGCCAGAACACCGGATCCAGAAGGCGCTCACGCGACACCGAGGTCAACTGAACGTAAGTGTGTTTTTTGTACTGGCCGGGGATCAATTCAGGCAAAATGTCTTTCTTAGCGGGTTATAGGAAAGAGGTGCTTGTTAGGGTCGCGACGGAGATGGGAGAAACGTTGGAAGGGAATGAAACGGTTGTAAGGCTAAAAACAATGATCGCAGGGAGCGAACAATATGAGGAAGAGTTTGTTAGAGAACTCGCCAATCAGGAGAGAGAGCGGATCGTAGAAGAAAAGGAACTAAAAGAGCAGGAAAGATTACGCGAACTCGAGGAAAAAGAGCGAGAAAGGCAGGAAAAAGAGCAAGAACGGCAGTACGAACTCGAACAACGGCAGTACGAACTCGAACGGCTGAAATTAGCTAATCAGGCTACCTCGCGCGAATCTTTAGGTAGTAGAGATTCGGGAAACAGAAGTAGTATCCGTATCAGCCATGTAATGGATAAATTCAAAGGCGAAGGTGAGGATATTACCTTGTTTTTAAGTGTATTTGAGGCGCATGCTCGTCAGCTCGACATTGCGCCGGTAGAATGGGTCAGTCAATTAATGGGATTGCTTCCCAATTAAATAAATACATGGTTAGTTGTAGGATCAGATTCTTCAGAGCAGGATTATAATCAAATCAAAACGCAGCTTTTGGATATGTACAAATTCACGCCTGAAAAATGTCGTCAGATGTTTTGCAGTCATGCAAAGGGTGCGAAAACTACATGGAATGTTTATGCTCGCGAACTGACGAACTATTGCCAGACATGGATTTCAGAGTTGAAAGTTGAAACTTATGATCAATTATTAGATTTGATTGTCACCGATCAGATGAAACGGAAGGTGCCGGCGGACATACGTGCCCATTTCGTAGATGTTTGGGGCGAGGTTTCGCAGTCCCAAGATCTGGCGCGTAGGCTGGACACCTACGAAAACAATAGGTCTAGTGCGTATAGGAAAGATTTTTCTAAGGTTAATCACAAGGAGCCTGTGGGGGAACAAAAGTGGAAAAAGGTGACGGAGAGCGTGCCCTCCACTTCTAAGCCCGCAGCGCCTGAGGCAGATAGGAACGCGGAATTCGACAAGCCGCAGGAACGCACGTGCTATTTATGTAAAAAACCGGGGCACATTAAGAAATACTGCCCTCAGCTTAAATCAAGCGAGAAAATGTGTCACGTTGTCGACACCAGTGCGCAGGAATTGTTGCTCCCTCACACATTTTTCGGCACGGTTTGCGGAAATCCTATTTCCTTCTTACGAGATTCTGGGGCGACGATTGATCTGATCAACAGCAAATACGTCAGGCCGAATGAATATACCGACGAATCCGTATGGGTTAAGCAGCCCTTGGACGAGGCGCCGAAAAATCTACCGGTAGCTAAGGTAGAAATCGTAGGCCCGTTCGGTAAGCTTGTTACCGAAGCCGCAGTCGCGAAAAATTGCGACTTAGAATATTACATTCTGAGTAATCGATCTGCCACGCTTCTCTCCGAAATCAGGCAAGGGTTTTTAGAACCGCAGTTTCTTTGTGCGGTGCGAACCCGTGCCCAGACGGCGGCCGGGCAGGGCGACGGGGTGGGGTCGGAGGCGATGGCGGCGGCGCCAGGCAACGCGCCGGCCGCCGAGCGCCCTGGTGACGCACCGGTTGCGGTCATGAACGAGGCTTTGGGGGAAGGGGCGGTCGAGCTAGGCGTGGTCGTAGGAACTGGCCGGGCGCGCGACGCAACCCAAACACCTGCGTCGGACGCGAAAGCTCCCGACGAGGAAACTTGTGTCTTGTTAGGCGAGGTAAATGACCCGGGCAATGTTTTTGAAAACAACGCGGAATTTGAAGTAGATTCCGGGAGCGTTGCATTGGCCCGTTTAGACCCGTCCGAATTTGAGAAAGCTCAGAGACAGGATGAAGAGCTCTTACCGCTATTCGAGCTAGCCGAAGGCCCAGAAACGGAACGGCGCGATTGTTTTATAGAACGCGGCCTTTTGTTCCGTAAACGGCAGAGCAAGCGCGGTGAGCAATTCTCCATGCTTGTGACTCCGCGGGTGTATCGTGGCACTATATTGAAGCTTTGCCATGACGTCGCCCACGGTCATTTAGGTGTCACAAAAAGTAAGGACGCGATGGCCAAGTATTTCTTCTGGCCGAACTGTTACAAAGATATGGAAAATTACGTACGTAGCTGCGATAGTTGCCAGCGCGTAGGTAACGGCGGCGAGAAGCTTCGCGCGCCTTTAAAAATTGTACCTATAACGGGTGAGGCGTTTGAGAAAGTAAATGTAGATGCTTGTGGCCCTTTTCCCGAGTCTGAGTCAGGAAACAAGTTCATACTAACTGCAATGTGTTTAGCAACAAAATATCCCGAGGCTATTCCCATACGTGATCTGACGACGGTCACGGTCATTGAAGCTTTATTAGACCTGTTCAGTCGGATTGGATTTCCGAGAGAGCTTCAAACAGATCAGGGAACTTGTTTTACTAGCACTCTGATGGCGGAATTCGCCGAGAGATTTTGCATTAGATTAATTAGAAGTTCGCCTTATCATCCGCAATCTAATGCCGTAGAACGGATGCACAGAACCATGAACCGGTTGATGAAGGTTCTTTGTTTAGAGGCGGGGACAGATTGGGAGTGCCAGCTTCCTGCAATTATGTTCGCGTTACGCACGAGTGTGCACGAATCGATAGGTTTTTCTCCAGCCGAGTTAGTCTATGGGAAAAATCTCCGCACACCCATGACGCTGCTTTACGAAAAGCTTGCGGGTGCAGCAGAAAGCGAAGGGAGCACGGTGGTTGAGCACGTGTTCAAGTTGATTAATAGACTGAAGCGTTCGCGTGAACTTGCCCATACCAAAATGGCGGAAGAACAACGCAAGCGTAAGGTGTGGTACGACCGCAAGGCGATCTCGCGCAGTTTTGAAATAGGCGCGAAGGTGCTGGTTTTGGCGCCTAACAGAACGCGGAAACTCGCGATGCAGTGGGTCGGGCCAGGCGAAGTTTGGGAGAAAATGTCCGAACACAATTACGTAGTTCAGATGCCGGGCCGGAAAGAACCACGCGTGTATCACATCAACATGATGAAAAAGTATTACCAACGTACTGAATACGTGAACTTTCTCGGTTCTGTGACGGTCACTGCCGCAGGCGAGGAAGACGCGTTAGACCGCTACGCGTTAAGATTAGATTCCGACGACTTTGACGCGGAAGAAATGCTAAACGATACTAAGGTTGAACCCGAGTTCCGCGAAGCACTTAAAAATGTCATTTGTAAATACAGGTGTATTTTTAGTGAGAAACCTGGTCTTACAGATGTAACGACCATGGACATTGAATTAACTGACACTGATAAAGTAGTCCGAAGTGTACCCTACCGCATGTCGCCGAGACAAACTAAGATATTGCGGGAAGAGGTGGACAAAATGCTTCGCGACAACATCATTGTGGAGGCGGAGAGTGATTATACGTCTCCTATGATCCTGATCGAGGCCCCGGGCAAGTCTCCACGCCCCTGCATAGATTTTAGGCGCCTCAACGAGATTATTAAAACTGATTACCTTCCGTTACCCAATCTCGAAGAACGGATTGAACAGGTAGCTGCAGCTAAAATCATTAGTGTGTTAGATTTAAGTAAGTGTTTCTGGCAGATAGGTCTTACGGATGGGGCGCAGAGATATTCGGCGTTCGTGACCAGTTTCGGCACGTATCGACCGCTTAGGTTACCCTTCGGGATAAAGAACGGCCCTTATCAATGCTGTAAAATCATGGGCACTTTGCTAAAAAACTGCCAAGAATTCGCGGTACCGTACCTTGATGACATCGCGGTTTTCAGTAACACTTGGCAAGAACACATTCGGCACCTAGATACGGTCTTTAGTATATTGAAATCCGCCAAATTGACAGTGGAGCCGCGCAAGTGCTTGTTTGCGCGGGCTAATGTAAAATATCTTGGTTACGTCGTCGGTAACGGGAAATTGCGGCCGGCCGAAGCCAAGATACAAGCAATCCAGAACTTTCCCAGACCAGAATCAAAGAAACAAGTGCGTTCTTTGCTCGGTTTGGTAGGATATTATCGACGCTTGATACCCGGGTTTGCGGAGAAAGCGGCGGCACTGACAGATGCGCTGCGGGGACGCGAGCGCCAGGGTAAAGTCGTCTGGACAGAGGCATGCGAAAAGTCTTTCAATGAGTTGCGACAAGCTCTTTGCGAAAAAACAGCGGTATATGCTCCTGATTATAGCAAGGAATTTCGAGTTCAGGCAGATGCATCTCAGAGAGGCTTAGGCGTGGTTCTCTACCAAGTAAATGACGAGGGAGTAGAACAACCAGTTGTTTTTCTAAGCCGTAAATTAAGTGATACAGAAACTCATTATGGCACCTCAGAACTTGAGTGTTTGGCTCTTATTTGGGGGTTGGATAAACGTAAGATTTATCTCGACGGGCAGGCCACAATTCAGGTCGAAAACCGACCACAACCCGTTGGTCTGGTTGCGTAATACGTCTGGCAAAAACCCCAGATTATTACGCTGGTCCCTTTTAATTCAGCACCTCGATTTACGCATCATGCACAAAAAGGGCTCAGAAAATGTTAATGCAGATGCGCTTAGTCGCATGTTTGATTATGTGAATTGATCCACAGGCGAGTGTAGGGAACACACACGTTCATGACATGTATAAATGTCGGTGAAATTCTATGTAAATAATTTTATAAATTCAAGGGTAAAATTGTTTTGTTATTCTGATCATTTTTATATGTAGATACATACATGTGTCAATAAATTCAGTTAAGAACGGCACATGATGTATATAACGAATTCCACAATTATTATGTAATACTTCAATGCAACGTAAATGTTTTGTATTTTACATTTCAGGGTTTCATGTAATGCAAGAGGCGTCAAGAATTATCATGTAATATTTCAATGTAAAGTAAATGTTTTGTATTTCAGGATTTTATGTAGTTCAAGATGCGTCAAGAATATTTATGTATGTAAATAGATGTAAGGTTTAAATGTAAATGGCAACATAGTTAGGAAAAAAAGGGGGGACAGCCCACAGATTTATTTCACAAATTTTGATTAGATAGGGTTTTGATATTATTATGTTCATGTAAAAAATTATGATGCAAGGTCTCAGGACCAGGTACTTTAGCTAGCAGAATTTTTTTCCTGGGCATATTTTGCTGCGAAAAAAAATTCTCACCCCCGGCATGGGAGGGTCTGTAGCGTCGCGAGGTGGCGCAGGTGCCGTTTCGCTGGAAAGCCCGGTCTTACGCCGGATGGGGGATGGGGGTTGGAATGCGGCGGCGCCTCGCCGGCGCACGCCGGGCAGGAAAATCCCAGCCTCAAAATAACCTGGACAACAGGGCGTGCCTGAGCGCGAGTCCATTCATGACGGTTGCTCTCTGCTGAGGGCTGGCTTGCGAGCCGAATGACGCCCGCCGCTGGTAGAGTGGGGGACGAGCCGTGGGGTATTTATTGCGGCGCCGACATGCGCTCGCGGGATACGCTAGTGAGTCGAAAGACGTGAGGTATCTCCGTGCAACCTTGCACGTTTTGGCATCCGGCCATGTAACATTCTAGTTACGGGGACTTTATGTCCGACAGCTCGCACTTCGCGCAGCTTCTCATGCTCTCGAGCAGAGGCACTGGGCTAAGCCTAGGAACGGTCGCGGGGTTTCGCGGCTTAGAGAATAGAAAGGTTGCCTAAGGTTTTCAATTTTGTAACATTATCTTGTAATTTATTATTGTAAATATACTGTACATACTATTCAGAATCTGTCGTCTGTGCTTTTCATGTCCAGTACGTCACACTATGAAAACGAAATGCATACAATGATTCAATATACAAAATTATAACGAGAATTTTAAATGCGAGATATGTATTGCAAAGTAAAATGCCGCGATTCTCGTTTCCAAAATTCTCTGAAAGGAAAGACACAATAGGAGGGCTGGTCAGCCGGAAGGTTAAGGCTAAATGTACCGACACTAGTTCAATTTGTCGCCACCACGTGGCAGCACCAAATTCAGTGAATTTTACTTAACCGATTACGTCTGAACAAATGTTCCGATTTTCGATCTGTAAATGGCATTTGACTCCTGTTTATAATAGAATTTACACTACGAAGCCCTTTTTCCAAAAAACTAGCAGAAACTCGGTGTTTAAAATTTTTCTCGTACTTCCGGGAACAATTTCAAAAATGTGGGCTTATAGCGCGATGGCGACACGCTTCCAGAATCCAACGCCATGTCAAACATGCAAATCGGATAAATAGGAGCGACGGTAAGTGAAATTTCGAAAAAACACCTCACCCCACTCCCCCTTTCCCCCCCTTCAACGCCGCTGGACCTCCGCCCCTCCCACGGGCCGGGCGGCGCGGCCAAGCCGGCACGGGCCAGCCGGCGGGCGCGGCGACGGGCTAGGGATGGGCAAAGTCGTTCATTTATGTGAATAGTTCTTTATACGATCGTTCTTTTTAGTGAACTAGTTCGTTGAACTAGTTCAAAAGAACGAAATAGTTCATTTATTTTTGCCACGTACACAGGAATGCCATATTGGGCAAAATACCGCCAATTGGGCGAAAAGCAAGCGTCTACTTGCAGGAAGAAAATGTATTTTGGGGGATTCCGTCCATTGGGCGGAATTCTTTGTATCCTAGCAGGGCTGTGGACGGTATGATTTTGCTCACATTTTCCCACATAAAGTACAAGTATTTATGGCTTCTGAGAGAAATGGCCTATGCACAAATGTTTGGGTTTTGAACACCATGCAGCTATTATGAAAATATCTGAGCCCTTTCTTTTTAGACATACATGTTGCCCCTTTTTCGCGACGCGAAATTCCGTGACATATTCCATCGCGAAGATGGGATTTGAGTTATCTTGAGAGCTCTTCTTAGAAAAATCGCAGTATAGGTCCGATTTCACTGATAACTGAATTTTCGAAAATTGCAAAAGATTGGATTTTTTTCGGCGTTTCCTACAACTACAATATTGACGATAGAGACTTTTCCTTTCGAAGAAATTTGTTGTACATAATTAGTTCTTTCATTAAGGTCAGGAATTTTTTTAAAACAATTTTTGTAGTTTTGGCGCAATCTTGTGTGCAATATATTGTGGCGGCATATAGCGGTGCCTTAATAAATTTACAACAAAAACTTCTTTTTCGTACTCTCAGGCAGGCGCACGTGCGCTTTCCCCGCTCGCCTCGGCCCAGCCGCGCTCCACCTCCACCCGTTGTCCTGCTGTCAGAATCTCACCCTCAGCCGGCCTGGTAAAAATTTATGGCCACTTGTCGTCAAAGGCCACTTGACGAACCCACTCCACTGAATGCACCTTTTGTGACCCACCCCCGCCGATCCTGGGGGGCCCTCCTCGCTTCCACGCCTGTCGCGATAATTTAAGAAAGTCCGAACCCCTTTGCCATACAATAATTGCTCACTAGGGATGCCACCCCCCTCCCGACGAACGCAGCTGCGTTCCGGTCAACAGAGATAGCGTTTCGGTAGAAAGAGACACTTTAGAAAATTTTCCACGAATCCTCGGATCGCGATTCGTCAAAATTAATTCTGCGACGCAGTAACGTGCGGCCAATGAGAGGTTTCACAAAGTAGGTCAGCGAGCCTAGGATAAACTTAGGAGGGGGAAGATCCGGAGAGAGACAGATTCTCAAAATCTTTAAAAAAAAGTCAACACTAGGGAGGTAGTCTGTGAGAGCGAACACACGAGAGCATCGGCCGCGGAAGAAACGCTTAGAAGTGAGTTATGAACGGGTAAACGCGAGGGCAGCGGCCACGAAATAGACACTTAGAAGCAAGTTGCGAGTACCAGGATCCAGCCTCCGGTCCGCAACAGCAATTAAATGCTGTCGTATCGCTCGTCCGAGCCGTAGTGAGAGACGAATCCGGATTCGTCCAGCATCTTGGTGGCGAGGCGCAAAGGAGACCTCGGGGCACGCAACGAGCTGCGAGAAGGCGTCCAGCCTCCCGTGTCAACATTGCAGATCATAAGACAACGCCCGTTGAAGACGACAAGGCCATCGACCGCAACGTGGGCACCCCAGCCCACGCCCATTCAACAGATAAGACTTTTAACGCACGCCCGCGCTTTGGGGCGTCCCGCCTCGAGACGAGACGAAAATGTCTCCCTAATTCTAAAGTGTTCTATCTTTCTGTTTTTTTTTGTTTTGTTTGTTTTTTGTTAGAGTTAAGCGGTGCCACGCAACGGCATATTTTTCTTTAAGACTGTAACAGAAGTGTAATTAACTATCTTTTCTCTTAATTTTCTTTTACTGAGCTCAATAGGTAGGGTGCAATCCCACCTCATGGGATTTTCTTTGTGTAACTTCCCCGGCCGTAGGTCGGGAATAAATGTATGATTTTATTTCACTGCCCAATTACGGCTCATCATTTACAAAGTAGTTTCCCGGCCCGCACCTCTCTTCCACCCGCTAGACGACGGCGTTGCAATTTGGCTCCCGCCGTGGGGCCGCTAAAGACCGAGCATGATGTTGCAATTTGGCGCCAACGCGGGGCTAGATAGGGGATGATGTTGCAATATGCAACTTTAAAAGATAACAAAGCAAGATTTTTTCAAAATCGGCTCCATTTTTTCCTTTAAATTATTGGTAGGGATATTGCGAAATGTTCTTTAAGAGATGACATAAACGCTATTTTGCTCTATTCTTTTGTTTTGGCGAAAATAACACAAATGACACTTTTTGAATAGCCTGTCACGTCGTTTATATTTACATTATCGGCGATTTATTCACATTATTAGATTTATGAGCACACGTGCTTTAAATTATATCATTTAAAGTTTTTCGAAAACTAAACATTTTTTTTGGAAATGATCTCGAAATTTCGCATTTTCAGAAATGCTCAAACGCCAATTTTTTCTGAAAAAGGTTCCAAATTTTTTGTTCAAAGTTTTTGTACGTATAGTGGGAAATGCACTGTCTAAGGAAACAAAAAAGGTTTTGTTGTATTATTTTGTTGTTGTTTTTCTTCAAAATTTACACAAATGTATTTTTTAAATATTTTGCATGCCTTGTATGCACATGTGCAGCGATTTGTAAACATTATTGCATTTGTGAATGCAAGAGCTTAAAATATCTTGAAATAAATTTTTTATAAAAACTCTCAAGATTCCTGTGAAAAAGCGCTTCATATTTCGCATTGACACAGATGCTTAAACGCCCTTTTCTTAAAAACGATTTCAAGTTTATGAATGAAAATTGTCGTAAAGGACAAGGTTTCAGTCTTCTTTAATATTCTAAGAGCAATATTTTGAATCTACCATTAGGAAACCGAAAAATTGAGAAAACCTAAAAATATGTTGGGTGCTTTAAATGGCTGGTGGCAAGATGGGGCAAGGCCATAAATCTAGCCCATGCCAACAAAATAGTAAATTTTACTACGACAAAGTCCGAATAGCTGGCTGAGACTATAGGAAATTGAAAACTAATACGGGAAAGTCTGTGCCATTCTGTAGCACCACTAGTTACTTTCTCGTGTTAGTTACACAAAGTTATGTAATGCTGCGGAAAATCTATTTCGAGATTTTAACAGAAGTACTCGTTTTGGGGTC
Source organism: Acheta domesticus (assembly GCA_031308135.1). NCBI lineage: Eukaryota > Metazoa > Arthropoda > Insecta > Orthoptera > Gryllidae > Acheta > Acheta domesticus. The sequence goes on from JAHLJT010009355.1 coordinate 88,003,649, forward strand.
CCCTGATACCGAGAGGGTGTGTGTGTGTTTTGACTTTTTAACGTCCGTCCGTTCGTCCGTCCATTTGTCTGTGTCTGCCTGTCTGGGCGTATGTGAACACCACTAGCGCTTAAACTATGTGTAGAATTTTTGCTCAACTGAATAAACCCCTGTAGATCTGGTCTGAGTCGAAGTTCCGCGATTTTTAAAAACATTCATTAATTTTTGGAGATATTTTATATTAAGCCCCAGGGACATTTTCAACATTTTCTCAAAAATGTCAACCAGGATAGGTGGCTCAGTGCATCAACTGATGTCACTGCAATGCCTCTGACCGAGAGGTGCTAGGTTCGAGTCCCGACGGTGGCAGGATTTTCAACACTAGCTTGTCAGTTAGATGTAGAATTCAACCGATGTCTGGAGGAAAATTCTAGCGACCGGCTGCTCTGATTCGAAGTTTTCCGTGGTTTCTCGGATCAACATCAAACGAATGCCGGAGCAATACCCTAACAAACGGACCGCGCGCGATATTTCCTTCCTCTTCCTTGTCCTATCTTCACACACACACACACACACACACACACACACTAACTTGCACAACACTACCATATTTGCTGGGAGACCAGTGGGAGGATTGGAACTTGTCCCGGCTGTGGGCCGTGCACTGTTGGTGAGAGATACCTTGTTAAGAAAGAACCCGGCAAGCAGACAGGTAAATCGATCGGTGATTTAGAGCTTGTCCCGGCTGGGGTGGTGCCCCGCTGGTGGCAGATACCTCGTTGGGAAGCCCCGCTAATGGACGGAAAGTCGGCGCCGGATCTCGCCATCGGCTTAGCGGGCAACATCTCTTCCACCTCACGATGAAATAAACATGCATTGCACTTACGGGACTAATGACCACAGTAGTTGACGCGCCCGAAATCACTAACAATCAATCAAAATTACTCCAAATGCTTTCCTTAAATTAATTGTAAGAATAAAGTAAAATACACTAAAGGTGGCATAGCTCTTATTTTCATTGCTGACTGATTTTGGGAAAAGTTCGAATTTTTATTCGGCGTCTACCTACAACTACAAAATTGAAGATAGAGATTTTCCCTTAAAATTATATTTGTTCTCCATAGTACGTAACGTTTGAGGGTGCAAAAACACCCTACTATTACATTTACGAGTACATGTGCTTTACATTATGTCTTAAAAGTTCTTCGACAACTCAGATTTTTTCTGTGAAAATGAACTGAAACTTCCGAATTTGCACAAATGCTCAAACGCCATTTTCTCAAATTGCTTCTTCAAACTTTTCGTACGAATGCTATTTGCATTCTTTAAGTTAACAAAATTAATTTGGCTGTATTTTTTGATTTTTCAAAAAATAAATAAATGTATTTTTTAAGTGTCTCTCGCGCCATTAATATTCACATTTCCAGAAATTTTATACATTATTACATTTGTGAGTAGAAGTGCTTTAAATGTCACCAAATGAAGTTGTTCGAAAACTCGAAAGATTCTTGTGAAAATTCCGAAGCTTCCATTTTCGCATTTACAGTAACGCTTAAACGCCATTTTCTTAAGAGCGGCTCCAAATTTATCAATGAAAATTCCTATATAGGACGAAGTTATACGAAGTTAATATCCTGAAAGTAATATTTTATATCTACCATTAAGAAGCTGAAAAATGAGACTAGTGGTGCTACAGAATGGCACAGACTTTCCCGTATTAGTTTTCTATTTTCTTGGATCTTCGCTAGCTATTCGGAATTGCCACAAACTCTTTCTTCCCAGCTGTCATCTACTATCTGGCCGCCAAAAGTACATTTTTTTGTCATTTTTTTTAATTTTTTCGGTTTCCTATTGAAAGAACGAAAATATTAATTTTTGAATATTAGAGAACACAAAAACCTAACCCTAAATGGCAATTTTCTTTTAAAAAGGTGTGCCGTTCAAGAGAAAATGGCGTTTTAGCACTACTAAAAATGCAAAATTTGAAGCTCATTTTCACAGAAAATGATTGAGTTTTCAAAATACTTTATTTGAAGTTATTTAAAGCACTTACACACACAAATATAATAATCTTTACAAATTGCTGGTAATGTGTATATTAAAGATGTGAGAGATCTTTCAAAAAAAATTACAATTATGTAATTTTTGAAAAAACAAAAAAATAACTCAAAATAAACTTTACGCTATACGAAAGAGTGTAATTATCACTATCCGTTACAAAAGTTTCAAGAAAAAATTGCAGCCATATAGGAAAAAATGGCGTTTGAGCATTTCTGAAAATGCCGAAATTTGACCTACTTTTCACAGAAAACGGTTGTGTTTTCGAGAAACTTTACTTGACATTATTTAAAGCATATATACTCGTAAATATAATAATGTGAAAAAATCGCCGATAATGTAAATATTAACGACGTGAGAGATAAGTTAAAAAAATTTACATTTTTGTAATTTTTGAAAAAACCAACCGATAGACCAAAATGGCTTTTATGTCATTGATAGAGTACATTTAACACTATCCCTACCAAAAATTTAAAGAAAAAATTTGGGGCCGTTTTTGAGAAAATCTTGTTTTTGTAACTTTTTAATGTCGCACATATTGCACGAAAACTACTAAAATTTTGAGAAACATTTACATGACCTTTATGAAAGAACTCAATATGTAGAACAAATTTTATTTGAAGAAAAAATCTCTATCTTCAATTTTGTAGTTGGAGAAAGACGCCGAAAAAAAGTCACTATTTTTTTTTCACAGTTTTCGAGAATTCAGAGCTGTACGTGAAAATCGGACCTATGCCATGTTAAAAAGTGTATTTTACTCTATTCATACAAGAAATTTAAAGAAAAAAATTGGAGCCGTTTTTGAGAAAATGTTGAAAATCCCCAGGAGGCTTCATATAAAGTACCCCCAAATTTTGAAGAATCTTTTTCAAAATCTCAAAGCTTCGACTAGAATCAGATCGACTGGGGAATATCCATTTTGGAAGAAATCGTACGTATGGTTTAGGCGCTAGCAGTGTTCCCAGGCGGACAGACGGACGGACAGACGGACGTTTTCCTTTCAATTGGGTTTTCGGTATCAAGGACCTAGAAAACAGGGTTTCTGGCTACACCATGTGTTAAGGGATTTTTTTTTGTTAATTTAGCAATTGGTTTTATCCACTTATTCGTTTTCACGGCCCGGCAATGAATTTTTTTCCGCCGAAAATTGGCCATTTTTTCGCGCAGCATTACATAACTTTCCCTATACTAAGTATATCACTCCGTGTATACGTACGTATACGGGAAAGTAAAAAGTTCAAAAAATGTATTTTGGGCGGCGATAGATGTCAGAAGATGGAGAAAGATGGTAAAACTGGCCCAGACCAAAGAAATTAGAATACTTTACTATGAGAAAGTATGTGCAATTAGTCCTGAAGTACGAAAACGTTTTAAAAATTCGATTCGGCTGGTTTACTTGGAAGAGGGGATTAACCAGGTGAATTCTATCAAGGTGACAAACGCCGTTTTGAAATGATAAATCGAATCTTAGGATAAAAGAGCTCTTGCGTAATCTCTGCTTGTTCTTTCCGGTAGTGAAATGGTAATGGAAGATCTTAGAAGTAAAATATGTCTAAAACACGATGTGAGGAGATGGAATATGGGTGATATTTACGCAATTAGTTCTATTTTATTTTTTTATTTTATTTTTTAATCAGCACCAAAGCGGGATCGGTGGTTTGAGTGATACCTCAGTCATTCTTATGATGGTATTCGAAGGAAGAAGGAATATGTGAATAAGATAATAGTTTTATACTACTATTAAAGATGATACGAGACCGTTTGCCCCTATTACAGCATCACTAGTTTGATATGTGGGGAAAAAATATCTTGAGATGCGAAGTGACGGAAGCATCTACGAAGTGACGGGGTGTCTGGCTTGCTGCCCCCGAATATTCAGCCTTCTTGCCCGTCGCCGCGCCCGTCGGCTGGCCCGTGCCGGCTTGGCCGCGCCGCCCGGCCCGTGGGAGGGGCGGAGGTCCCGGCGGCGAGGAAGGGGAGGGGAAAGGGGGAGTGGGGTGAGGAAATTTCACTTACCGTCGCTCCTATTTATCCGATTTGCATGTTTGACACGGCGTTGGATTCTGGAAGCGTGTCGCCATCGCGCTATAAGCCCACATTTTTGAAATTGTTCCCGGAAGTACGAGGAAAATTTTAAACACCGAGTTTCTGCTAGTTTTTTTTTTTTGGAAAAAGGGCTTCGTAGTGTAAATTCTATTATAAACAGGAGTCAAATGCCGTTTACAGATCGAAAATCGGAACATTTGTTCAGACGTTATCGGTAAAGTAAATTCTTGCTGATGGTGCTGCGATCTATTGAATTTTCCTACAAGTTTTTTTCGGTACATTTAGCCTTAACTACTCGGCTTCGTTATCGCTCCGCCTCGCCGTTAACCTTTTGGCTTCGACCCATTGAGAGGTCTCGTGACATAAATAACTACTTTTTTGAATGTTTTATTACCATAAAATCGAAACTTATTTGAAATCATTTTCTTCATTAAACTGTTATCAAAATGTTACTTGATTACACATTATAATTGATTATAAGTTATTATTGATTATAAGTCGGCTTCGCTATCGCTCCGCCTCGCAGTTAACCTTCCGGCTGAGTCCTTAAAGACTAATAGAGGACGAATCACATACAATGTTTTTTGTTATTTCTAGTTTATCGCTTATTGAAACTTGTTTCACTTTCATGAGTTAAGAAAAAATTGTCATTACTCTCGGTGTTCTGTAGCAAGGGTTGGTTGTACTGGTTACTTTGTTTGTGATTAAATAGTTAGACGCTTTTTCTTATTCTGATCTTATGATTTATTTTGAGATTGACGAACGAAAAGGAATGTTTCAACGAAGAGATTATTCTAGCATTTTTGAACGAACGATCAAAAACATCAACTAGTCTTTAGTCATACTTAAGCATGCTAAAAAAATGTATGAAAATACATGAGAAGACTGAGTATCTACGTAAGTTATTCATTCCCTATCGTCTCCTGTATTATTTCAGTAGTATACCTTTGCGTTCCGGCTCTCACACGCAACCAATCTTTATAAATGAGGGCTTTAAAGAAAGAGAATTTCACGGAGACTTGACAAATTCCACTTTTATTTTAAAAATATGTTTGATTTCTTTTAAAAAACGCATCGAAATATTCATGTAAAATGCAGCCCGCATCACATGTCAATCTATATCGGCAAATAACTCATAAACAAAGCGTTTTAGAGCCTTAAAAAGTATAATTTTGAGGCCAAAGAAACGTTTTTTCACACCATAATCTACAAGATGAGACATTCCGCGATCCATTCAATTAACTTTTCGGTTCCACGCTTCAATACTATCAAGGTCACCTCAATATTTCAGCCCTTCCTGCTGGTAGCAATTTTTGTGGCGACACGCTTAGAAGGCTTAGATTTGACAATCTTTATTTACGCTTTCTGTTAACACCGTAGTTTGTGCAGTCTGACGAGGTTTATTTGCATAATCATTAATCCAAGATTTGCTCTCCAGCAACAACTATAAATACTGATATAGTTGCTTGATACCTATGAAGATTGTTTCTTTGCGTGTAGTGAAACCAATCAATTAACGTTTTACCGGTGTCTGTAAGTGCTGTGTACCTTATTGAGGAGGGATGTGGGTTCACAGAGAAGAGTGAAGAGTGTGTTTTACCTGTACCAGTATTTTCGTTATCATTCGATGAAATTTTAAAGTCAGCGGGTTCCGACATGTAGCTTTCTCAAAAGTAAAAAGCTTTTCTAATATTTTTGTGACTCACAAGAAGCTGAAAGCTAGCTGTCGAAGAATATTGAATAATTACTACAAATGTTGTCGTTAAGGAAGTGCTGTGAATTGTTCCAAGAAACCTCTCCATGATACTGAATAAATATTTATTGAAAATTTATTTTAAACATCAATTACATTGTTTTTTTATTTTATTTGATATTGTGTTAGTACATTGCAAGTTACCTTTATATATTTTTAAACAAATAAACATGTTTCGTTAACTACTTCCCCTCTTAAAATGGAAATATAAAGATCTAACATGTGAGAGTTCTCGCACGGGTACGCGGAGGTAGTAGGGGAAAACTTGTGTATGGTACAACACAAAGAGCAAACGTTTTAAATTAGCTAAAGTAAAATATCTTGAAATGAATTAAAAACAAAAATCAAATCGGTTTCGGATTGGAAAACATTGACATGGTGTTTGGGTTCATAGAATTGTTGTCAGAAATCACTGCAACCACTTTAAAACCAATCATTTGAAGTCATATAATTATGGTTTTGATAAAATGGTATAGCAATTCACTTGTCAATTTTCCGACCGGAAATATATGGACTACTGAAAGCAGACTATGGTCCGATTAAAGTAAGTTTGTGATTGACAGTTGCGAACGGAAGGGAGTGACGTTGACAGTTTGCCTACCACCGAGTATGTGTTTCCGGGACAAGAAAATAAACACTTGAAATAAATATTGATTAAAGTAATCAAATCATACACTCATATTCTACAAAGCTACAGCTTCTGAAGCATAACTGTCAATCACCAACTTGTTTTAATCGGACCATAGTTATAATGAACACAAGCCGCTGATGAATTTTCCTATTCATTAACGGCAGTTCCGACCATACTTCCTCCTTTAAAGTCAACACTTGACTTCAAGGATGTTTTATCTATTAAGAGTACCACAGTCTTGTCCTTATCATTCAACAAACTATATTTCTTTCGTATGTACCAGAACACATGCTATTAAATTTGAAGAATTTAAAGTGAATATGGAGAAAACAAAACTGTGAGTAATGTTAGAGAATGAATGTACGTTCTTAAGTTCTACTTCTCACTTTTACATTCCTTAGTGTACAAGTACCGATTTTCAATTGAATGTGACACAGAACGTATTCTTATCACACGTAACTAACACCTTACTCACATAAACATAAAAAATAGTCGTCTTTTAATGTTTATATAGATCCTAATACAAAACGATTAATAGAGGAATTGCAGAAATAGAAGTGACCACAAATTAGACTGAGTTTGTGGAGTTTTAATCTCTTCAAAAATTATAGGAGAAAAATATGGAAGTGTTAAGCAAATCCGGGGACGAATCAAATGTAGTTGTAGAAAAAATGCGCGACAGAATTTTCGGAATCGAGAATGATCTGTTATTAGGATTAGAGTACAACACAGAATAAGAGCTTACAGGTGATCTTTGTCCATTATTGTGTATATTAGCAAAAATCAAAAAAATGTGGCTGTACTGTAGTAACTATTCGCATCATCAACATCTGCTAGTATTTTTTACGACGATTATAATTTGAAATAGCAATACTACAAGTTCATATCCCTTATAGAGATAAGAAGGTCATTGGATGTTAGAAAGTTTTGAAGGAGAGTATAAAATTATCAGCTCCTATGATTCTTTGGCAAGTCCAATGCCAGATACTGTAAGATCACATTTGAACAAAGCTAAGCATGAAAGAAATGAAGTATGAAATAAATTTTCAACACATGAAAATACTTTAAAAACAATCTACAGCGTCGGCGATGTCACATTCAACTAGTATTGTTTATATTTTAGTAATGTGTCGAGACCAGCAGAAGATTGAATTCGGATGTAGATTAGCTGAATTTTTCGAAATTAAGAGATATAGGTGAAATTAAACATTGTTTGGATAGTGGTTTTAGGGTAGAAGACGCAATGAATTTGAATAAAAGAACATGTAGATGAAATACTTTTCAGGATCAATGTATCTAACTGAAACTCCGTGATCACATCAATGGCCACCGGAACTAAGTTAACCAAGACTTACGTGTGGAAAGATTCCGATGGTAACAAACCTCCGTATCGTCAACTTGTTGGATGTTTGTATTTATCAGTGGCTACATGTGCCGACATCTCTAATGCAGTAAATGCACAGTCGCAATACAATAACTGCTTTGGAAATCACACTGGGAAACAACAAAAATAGTTCTGCTATATTTAAAATGTATATATTTTATAAAGGCATACAAATTTCATATGAAGATAAGTATCTATTATTGGTTACGTTGATGCCTACTAATTGTGCCAGTTTCGACCACTGAAGCAGAATATATGTCATTAAGAGAGTCTGCCAAAATGGTATTCGGAATTGCCACATACTCGTGCCAGCTGGCATCTATCGTCGCCAAATGTACATTTTTTTGACATTTTCTTGGTTTTCGGTTCCCTAATGGTAGAACGGAAATATTAATTTTAAAACATTAAAGAACAATACAACCTCGTCCTAAATGGCAATTTTCTTTGAAAAAATTTTAGCCTTTTTTTAAAAAATGACGTTAAGCGCTACTAAAAATGCGAAAATTGAAGCTCTTTTTCACAGACAACTTTTGAGTTTTCGAAAAACTTCATTTGAAGTCATTTGAAGCACTTACACTCACAAATACAATACTGTTTACAAATTGCTGGTAATGTGCGTATTAAAAGTGTGAGAGATCTTTAAAAATAATACATTTATGTAATTGTTTAAAAAATCAAATTGAACTTTACGTCTTATTAAAGAGTGCAATTAGCAATTAGAGTGCAATTAGCAATACGTTCGAAAAGTTTGAAGAAAAATTTGGAGCCATTTTTGAGAAAATGGCGTTTGAGCGCTGCTGAAAATGCGGAAGTTTGAGCTAATTTTCACAGAAAACGGACTAATTTAAATATTACTGACGTGGGGGTTACGTCAAAAAAATTACATTTTTGTAATTTTTGAACAACAAAAATAAAATAATTGGGCAATATGGCGATTATGTCATTTCATAGAGCACATTTAGCACTATCCCTACCAAAAGTTTAAAGAAAAAATTTGATGCCTTTTTTTTCGAGAAAATCTGGTTTTTGTAATTATTTTAAAATTGCAAATATTGCACGCAATATTGCACGAAAACTACTATAATTTTCAAAAAAAGGTACATGACCTTAATGATAGAACTCACTTTGGACAACAACTTTTATTTTGAGGAAAAATCTCTATCTTTAATTTTGTACCTGTAGGAAGACGCCGAAAAAATTCAGACTTTTGAAATTTTCGAAAATTCAGAGTTAGCCGTGAAAGTCGGACGTATGCCACCATTATAAGTGTATTTTACTTGATCCTTAAAAGAAAGTTAAAGAAAAAATTTGGAGCCGCTTTTGAGAAAATTTTGAAAATGTCCGGGAGGCTTCTTGTAAAGTACCCCCAAATTTGAAAGTTTTTTTAAAATCGCGGCGCCTCGAGTGGACGCAGATCTACCGGGAAATATCCGTTTTTGAAGGAATTGCACGAATGGTTTGGGCGCTGGTGTTGTTCACAGACGGACGTTTTGCAAAACTCACTTTTTCGGAGACCCCAAAACGTGTATTACCGTCAATCGCCGCTAATGTAAATATTAACGACGTGGGAGACAAGTCAAAAAATTACATTTTTGTAATTTTGGAAAAAAAACAAAAGAATATAGCAATAGGTCGTTAATGTCATCACATAGAGCACATTTATCGCTATCAATACAAAAAGTTTAAAGAACGAATTTTGAGCGGTTTTTGAGAAAATCTGGTTTTTGTAATTTTTTAAAATTTCAAATATTGCGTGCCATATTGCGCAAAAACTTGTTGAGTAAACCGTTTTGCTCTAGCCATAAGTAAGGAATATTTTAAAAACAGAAATAATTTTTTCTGTTTTGCTTAGGGAAATGACTCATTCCCTTCACTCCATGGAAAGCACGCCACTGATTTATATATTTTTGAAATATTTGTGTAAAACGTCGTGATTTATTATATGACGTTCAATATTAATATTTAACGATGTAATATTATTCCAAAGAATGCTAAAAATCGAAAACGTATTATAATTAAGCTACAAATAATGAAGAAAACGACATTAATAAATTTATAATTTTTTGGTATTTTATGTTTTTAATGTAGTATTAAATAAATGTTTAGTCAAAATATTATCTAAATATTCTGGAAACATATTTGTAAATGTTAAGTAATTTAAAAATTGAATAATTTAAGTTGAAGTAATTTAAAAATTTTGATATATTAATATATTTCTTTCTTGTTAAATTAAATTGATATTATTATTATATGATTTACTATTATGGTTTATTATTCATTTGTGAAATATTATTATGCGACAAAAAAATGAAATAACAAAATAATTAATTAAACAAATTATAGTTCGATGTGATCCTGGAACTACTTAATAAGGCCCTGAAATGTCATCGTGTTTTATTTACCGATTTTTGTATTGTAATATATATTATTGTATTGTAATATTGTATATATATTATTGTATTGTAATATATATTATTATATATATATATATATATATATATATATATTTTGTATTACCGATTTTTGTATTGTAAAATATATGATAAAAATGTCGCACAAAACGACGCAAAAACTATGAATTTGTTACTATAATAAAAAAATCATCGCATGATTTTTGTTAAAAGCCAACATTTATTTCAATATATTAAATGGTGGGGACTCGTGGGCTGCCGCCCACTGTGCCCACCCTTATCTCGGTCCCTGCGCAGAGATTATCTCGAGGGGAAGTGTAGATCCCAATTGGGAGAGTACTAATATAGTAATATAATTTACGTGGATCCATGATTGCACAGCAATACCCGTTGCATTGCGATATCCCTATTTTATATATTTATTACTTGATTTTTTTCAGTGCATCTTGTTCATTGTATGAGTTACTAAATGAATATATATATTAAATCATTCATTTAATTTTGAACACTTATTTTACTACAACTTTACTACAACTACTAACAGTATTAACATTTTGTCATATTTTACGCGTTGCGAAATATAGCTACTACCAAGAAATTTCTAAAACTGGATTTTTATTGTCTGTTCGGCACGAAAAACGTACGTACTACGAAAAATGGGGAAGCACATTACAATTAAGCGCACCAAAATTATGCATAGAGACACTTTTAACCCTGTGCCACTGAAAAACATTACTTCACTGCTCTGTGCTCTTCGAGGTATTTGGGATCTAAACCACTTCGGGAACGAAAAAAATATGGTAATCCGGAATACTATGTTTTCAGTGCCTCCTGTTCCATTTCCAGTCGACGATAGATATTTCATCAACTCGTAGATCAACAACAACTTTTTTCAAGCGATTCACTTTTATCCTACGCTTTTATCTCGCTGAACTTTGAAGGGAACGTGCGATTATTTTTCATTTCTAGATAAAATTTTTAATTGTCTCAGAATGTGATTGTATAATCTCTTGTTTTTTTACTCAGTCATTTAAATAAACATTATTACATATATGACTGGTATGATGTGAATCATGTGATTTATCATCATTGATTTAAACCATGATTTAAATCAAATGCTTGTTTTAAAAAAATCAATGATTTAAATCAATACTTATTATTTGTAATATTTTAAAGTATATTTGTATTTTAAATATTTGTAAAATAAAAATTACTCGTATAAAAAGACTTAAATCAATTACAAACTTGATATAAAGTAGGCCCCGTTACGGAGATCACTAAAGCAGTAGTGCCAAAGTGATCTCAGACCGAGGGGTTGCGGGTTCGAGACCCGCCTCGGACATGGTTCACCGTATCGTTTCATCTTCATACCGTAACGTTAAATTCAATAGTGGTCGCTTATGACCTAGTAGTTGATGCGACCTTAAATAACAACAAAACTAATGGTGCTACATAATTGCACAGACTTTCCCGTATTAGTTTACTGTTTCGTTTGGTCTCGGCTAACCATACGGACTTGCCAATACTCTTGACAGCTGCCATCTATCACCGCCTAAAGTACATTTTTTCGACATTTTCTTAAGTTTTCGGTTTTTCAATAGTAGAACAAAACTATTATTTTAAGAATATAAAAAAAATTAAACCTTATCTTAAATGGCAATTTTCGTTGAAAAATTTGGAGCCGTTTCAAGAAAATGGCGTTTAAGCGCTACTGTAAATGCGAAATTGAAGCTCTTTTTTACAGAAAAGTTTTGGGTTTTCGAAAAACTTAATTTGAAGTCATTTGAAGCACTTACGCTCACAAATTCAATAGTGTTTACAAATTGCTGGAAATGTACATTTTAACCATATGAGAGAACTTAAAAGAATACATTTAAAATTGTAATTTTTGAAAAAAACAAAAAAATACCCAAAAATTAACTTTACGCCTTATTAAAGAGTGCAATTAGCAGTATCCGTTCGAAGAGTTTGAACAAAACATTTGAAACCATTTTTGAGAAAATGGCATTTGAGCTTTTCTGAAAATGCGCAAATTTGAGTTAGTTTTCACTGAAAACTATTTAATTTTCGAGAAACTTTATTTGACATTATTTAAAGCATATGTACTTAATATAATAATGTGAACAAATCGCCGCTAATGTAAATATTAACGTGAGATACAAGTAAAAAAACCTACATTTTTGCAATTTTTTGAGAAAAAAGAAATAGAGGTATACGGCGTTAATGTCATCTCATGAGCACATTCAGCACTATCTCTACCAAAATTTTAAAGAAAAAATTTGGAGCCATTTTTGAGAAATGTGGTTTTTGCAAAATGGAAATTTTGGAAAATGAAATTTTAATTTTTTTAATTGCAAATATTGCGTGCAATATTGCCCCAAAACTAGTAAAAGTTTCAAAAAATGTACATGACCTTAATGAAAGAACTCACTTTGGACAACAAATTTTATTTGAAGGAAAAATCTTTATCTTCAATTTTGTAGTTCTAGGAAGATGCTGGAAAAATTTCAAACTTTTGCAATTTTCGAAAATTCAGAGTTAACCGTGAAAATGGGACCTACGCCACCTTAATAAGTGTATTTTACTCTATTCTTACAAGAAATTTAAAGAAAAAATTTGGAGCCGTTTTTGAGAAAATTTTGAAAATGTCCGGGGGGCTTCATGTAAAGTACCCTCAAATTTTGAAGAAAGTTTTTCAAAATCGAGGCGCCACGAGTGGACGCAGATTGACCGGGGAATATCCATTTTGGAAGAAATCGCACGTATGGTTTACGCGCTAGTGTTGTTCACAGACAGTCAGACAAACACAGACACACACACGGACGGACGGACGTTTTGTAAAGACCCACTTTTTCGGTATCAAGGGACCCCAAAACTTGTATTTCCGTTGAAATCTCGAAATCGATTTTCCGCAGCATTACAGAACTTTCCCTATACTACGTAAATTACTCCGTATATACGTACGTAAACGGGGAAGTAAAAAGTTGATATAAGGAATATTGATATTGTTATAATATATCATATCAACATATTATAATAATGTTGATGTTTGTTATAAACTTTTTCACATAATTGAACAATTTTGAGAAAATAAAATACGATATAATATACAATAAAATGAACAATCTTATGAAACGAAGAACAATAAACAATTTGTAGTAGAGTTATAGACTAATTTAGATGATCGATTAGTTTATTTCAGCATTTAATTGTCTGTAGATACAACTAATTTATCAGAAATTCCGTTCTGAGTCCGTAATTCCAGATTTGTATTAAAATGTTTTCTTAAGCTAACTTGAAGTACATTTAAACGCGCCGTTACTCGCACTGTTAGAAAAATCTAACAATTCCGGATTTATTTCAATTGCATTGACATCTTTCAACATACGGAGATAACACTTGAGCAATCCCTCCCCCCACGATTCAACTGGGCATCCGTTCATTGTTCTAATCAGTTCTGCGACAGGAAACAATATGCGAAGGTGCTGATTATTGCGACGTGACGTGTGAGATATTTTCTCACGCGCGAACAATCGCTTTATGTTTCGATACAATTATCGCCTCCACTCTCCTCTCAGTTATTTATTTCGTTATGTCTTGGGTACTTGCCTGAAGATCAGAAAAGCTGTGTGCCTCATCTTGATCGTTTTTTTATACCTCGTATCAAAGGTAAGATTCGCGAATTAAGCAAGAATATCGTCCGCCATCTCTTCACTGTAATTTGTGTTACTTAGTTTTGTATCCTTTTTGGAGTAAAATGTTATGGAGAGCAGCAACCAAAGAGAAAAGAAGATTCGCATATTGTCGGAAAAGGCAATAGCGCACGCAACATTGTTCTAAAATTTGCTCCAAACCCCTCTGTAAAGAACACAAGAAAGACTAATTTGTTTGCAATGAATGTATTTCTGATAAAACTTATTCTAGTTCCTAAATATCCCTGTATATTTCAATATGATGAAATTATATTATTGCATTAACTGTATTCTATGATTTGCCTTTCTTAAATCCGCTTAAAAAAATGCTAATTATAAACAAAAATTATGAGCATATAGATGTAATAATGAATGTCATATTTATGCTTAATTACACCTAACAAACTTATAGGACTCAATAACAAATATCTGGGAATATTATTACACGAATTTAATTCATAATAAAACAATAAAAACAATAAATAAACTGTTGTTACATAAAATATAACACGCGAGTAATCACTTAACAAAAATATGCGCGAGTAATGGTGGGTTAAAGATGATTAATATTAATAAAAATGGAATTTTTTAAGTACGCATTTAAAGAACAAAATTAATATTGTTCAAAGTAAAGAAAACTAGTTGTTTAATCTTACTAGTTTTAATAATATTAACTTATTTCTTTCTTTCTTTCTTGTGTATATTGATAAAATTCCCTTTTTAAGTGGGAATCATACTTCCCACTGACTATTGAAAGGCTAATGGGGAAGTGCGCAAGTAACAACCATTATACCCCCTATTTTTCGATAACATAAGGTGACCTTGTTTTTAATGAAAAGGAAGACAAAAAATGTAACAAACAAGTTCAACGTAGTACATAAATGAAACATTTTATAATTCAAACAAAAATACACTAATTATGCTTACAACCCTTTTAATTATTTAATAAAATGATTATTTTTCCATTGAATGAAAATTTTTGCCAATATGTTATTTTCTAACATTTTTTTGGAAATTTTGGAGCAAGAAATAGCCTTCTCATTGGATTTTACGGTGAGTACTGAAGCTTGAGTATGAACATTCTATCGTGATTTCTCATTTGATTAACTAGATTAACACATTAACACCAGAGTAACACAGTTTTAAAATATTGAAAAGGAGGACAGGTAGGACACTTATCGAGGAAGGACAGAACGTGCAAAAGAACTGTCCTCCCTAAAGGAGGACGAATGGTCGCCTTAGATAACAGGACAACCATTAAATAGAATTTAATATTTAATAAAAACTGTCTCACATCATTACATGTTTTTCGATGAATTCAGTTGTTTTCAACAGTTAGTACTTTTTGATTAAGGCGGTATTGCACAAAAAACATAAAAATTCTTTGAACGAAATATGCCTTTCGTCTAAATCTTGCTAATAGATGGTGCCCAAGTTTATTCAGTAATGTGGATGCAAGAGAAGTATTTCAAGAGCATGAAAATAAAAGTAACTCAAATTTAAAAAGTTTATGGGATGAGGCGGTATTGCACCGGGCCTCTCAAATATACAGTATCTTTTATTACTTTGTCGTAAACATACGTATATACGGAGTAATATACAGAGAAAGTTATGTAATGCTGCGGAAAATCGATTTCGAAATTTCAACGGAAACACGTTTTGGGGTCCCTTGATACCGAGTAAGCGTGTGTGTGTGTGTTTCCCTCAAGCGTCCATCCGTCCGGCATTTGGTGTATGTGAATAACCTTAGCGTCTATCATACGGAGGATTTTTCATAAAATTGAAGAAACCTATGTTGACCTGGCCTGAGTCTAAGCTCTGCGATTTTGAAAAACATTCATTAATTTTAGGGGGTTATTTACATTAAGGCCCACGGACATTTTCAAAATGTTCTCGGCTCTAATTTTTTTCTTTAAATTTCTACTAAGAATGGAGTAGAATACACTTATAATATACACGAAGGTGCGATTTCTACTCTGAATTTTCGATAATTTGAAAAGTTTGAATTTATTCGGCGACTTCTTTCAATACAAAATTGAAGGTAGAGATTTCTTTCGTCAAAAGCAATTTGATGTCCTAATCCGTACATTGGAAAAACTCTTATTGCCGGGCCGTGGTAACGAAAAAATAGATAAACCCGGTTACTAAATTTAGAAAAAAATCCGCCAACATGTGGTGTAGCCAGAATCCATGTTGTTTGGCTCCCTAATACCGAAAAATCGAATGCGGTAAAACGTAAGTCCTTTCGTCCGTCTGTCCGGTGTATGTGAACAGTATTAGCGCCAAAATCATGCATAAGATTTTTTCCAAATTGAAAAAAACAATTCCTGTCGATCTGGCCTCTGTCAAAGCTTTGCGATTTCGAAAAACATTCATCAATTTTTGGGGTCACTTTACATTCAACTCTTGGCCCATTTTCAAATTTTCTCAAATTTGGCTCCAAATTTTTTTCTTAAAGAGCTTCAAATTTCACATTTACAGTAACGCTCTTAAAGGCCATTTTCTTAAAATATGCTCCAAATTTTTCGATGAAAATTGATATTTAAGACGAGGCTTTACTCTTCTCTACTATTCATAAACTAATATTTCGGTTCAGTTAGGAAACCGAATAATTAAGAAAATTTTAAAATAAATGTACTATGGGGGCAATAGAAGGCAGCTGGCAGGAGCATGTAGCACGTTCGAATGAAGAGCTAGCCCGTACCAAAGAAAATACGAAACTAACACGAGAAAGTATGTGCTATTCTGTAGCAACACTAGTCACATTTTCGTATTTGTACATACGTTTTCGGAAATACACGTTTTGGGGTCTTTTGATAGAGAAAAAATTTTTTCAAAACGACCGTCTGTCCGTCCACCTGTCAACACCACTCGCGTCTAAACCATATGTAGAATTTTTTTAAATTTAAGAAACACTGTCGATATGGCTCGAGTCGAAGCTTTTGGATTTTGAAAACATTCTTTAAAATTTGGGGGTAATTTACATGTAGGATATTTTCAAATTTTTTTTTCAAAAATGGCTCCAAATTTTTCTTTAAATTTCTTGCAAGAATAGAGTAAAATACACTTGTAAAGGTGCCGCAGATTCGATTTTCACGGCTAACTATGAATTTTTACTTTCTCGCCTTACAAATACTTCGTAAGAAGAGAAAATTATGTAATCGTGCGGCGAAAAACGGGGAATTTTTTCCAGAAAAACTCTTATAGCATGGGTCTGGTGGCAAAAAAGTGGATAAAACCTGTTGCTAAATTTAGAAAAAAAACTCTATCTCGTGGTGTAGTCAAAATCCATGATTTGTTGCTTCTTCTTACTTCAAAATCGATTGACGGCAAAACGTCCGTCTGTCCGTCTGTGGCCAACGCTAGCGCCTAAACCGTTCGGCCGATTTTCTTCAAATTGATATTCCCCGATGGTTTTTACTCGTCTCAAGGCCTCTTGAATTTGAAACCGATATTTTCGTATTTGAGGGTACTTTACATGAATCCCATTTTGAGATTTTCTAAGTTAAAAGAAAATGGCTCAAAATTTTTTGATTATATTTTGTTGTTGAATAGTGCGAAGAACGTTGAAGGGAATGACGTAGGAATCATTTTCGTTGATAGGCCCAATTTTTCGAAAATTGCAAGAAACTGTTTAAAACCTGCAAAATTGAAGATAGAGATTTTTGCCTCAGACAAAGTCGGTTGTACAAAATTAGCACTTCAAATAAGGTTATGAACTCTTTTTTGGAAAAACGAGTAGTTTTTGCGTAAATTACGATTCAAATTTACAAAAAAAAACTTTTCTCATAAACCGCTCCAAATTTTTTCTTTAAAATTTCTGCACGTGTGTAATAAGGGACGGTAAATATATAAATAAACTAGTGGTGCTATAGAATGGCACATACTTTCTCGCAGTAGTTATTTTTCAAATGCCGATCGGCGGATAAATTATATGGAGTAAGCCGTTCACCGCTGCCTTTCTTGGTCATGTTTTTTGAAAGACATGTTTTTCGCATGTTGACAATTACCGCCCTCCTAATGATAGAACTGATACAAGTACGTTTTGACTGAAATATTAGCAATTGTTCCGCAAGTGGGTCTCGTAGCGCGGTTGGTTAATGCACCTTCGGGTTGAGATCTTCAATGAGGAAGGTGCCGAGTTCGATCCCCGAGGTGGATTTTAATTTGATGAATGTAATGTTGCAGGAAAAAACATTGAGGAGTGTAGATACTTTATTGAAAATCATTTGAAGTACTTCTACTCACGAATAGAATCAATGCAGATAAATAGACAGGACTTGTCTGTGTTTTCCCTAACTGCATCTTTTAATCAATTTTTCAACTCGGTTATTCGATTTCTGAAGCGTATGACATGTCGAATCAACCGTTGTCTAGCATATATCTGTATGAACCAATGTAAGTAAAATTATGAGTATTTTAACGTTAAATTGTAATACATTATAACCAGAACGCATACGATAAATTTACAATCTCTGACGGTTCCAAAAATAATTATTACTTTCTCGCCTTACGAATAGTTCGTAAAGCGGTTCACCGCTGCTTTCTTGGTCATGTTTGAAAGACATGTTTTTCGCATGTTGAAAATTACCGGCTCCTAATGATAAAATCGATACAATTACGTTTTGACTAATTGCGATAAATGTACTGGAAATGTCTGTATATATTTGTTCAAATTTTTAACTTTTGACAATTTTTTATTTCTCTTCTTGGATTTGTAAAGCGTATGTACCATAGTATCAATTGTTTCTTAATTATGCATTTACCAATTTTTTGGTCGGTTCTTTTCTTTCAATGGTTTGTTTGACACAGGCGGTGTTGGTGGTGCGTAGTGGTATAAGTGCCGGTTAGTTGACTTTGAGTTTCGGATGTCGGGCCTCGGTACGGAAAACGTTTGCTAGTATAATACACGTTTGCTGGTTAATGAAGTAGTGGAATAGCAAAAAGGACCGTATAGAAGCAGAGCGAGAAAATATGTGCGTTGGAAGCACCACTTGTTCAAAATTGCAAAAGTGATTTTTTTGTGAATCTTCCTATAACTACAAAATTAATGATAGAGATTTTTTCCATCAAATGAAATTTGTTGTTCATATTTAGTTCTTTTATTGTGTTCATGTACATTTTTTTGAAACTTTTAGTTTTCGCGCAATAATGCGTGCAATATGTAAATATTTAAAAAATAACAACGACCAATTTTTTCTTTAAACATTTGGTAGGGATAGCGCGAAATGTACACTACAAGGTGACATGCATGCTCTATTTTCAGAGTTCATGTACTTTAAACAATGTTGTATAAAGTTTCTCGAAAACTCAAAATTCCGCATTTTCAGAAACCCCGCAAACGCCATTTTCTAAAAAAAAAGCTCCAAATTGTTTCTTCGTACAGAAAGTGGTAATTGCACCGTTTAAGGTGACATAAAATTAATTTTCTTGAATTCTTTTTTCAAAAATTACAGAAATGTAATGGTTTTGAAATATCTCTCATACGGACAATTTTTATACATTTTGCAGTCACAGTAACACATCATTTTCATAAAAACGGCTCCCAATGTTTCATCGACAATTTCCATATATAACGAAGTTTTACTCTTGTATCATATTCATAAAGCATTTTTTTATTTCTGCTATTAAGAAACCGTAAAATTGAGCTAATGTGAAAAAAATATGTTTGGGAGGCGATAAATGGCAGCTGGCAAAAGCATGGGGCTCGACCAAAAAGCCAGACCCGCCCTCCCCCCAAAAAAGGAAAACAACTAAAACGAGAACGTCTGTGACAATCTGTGGCAGCACTAGTTTTAAAAATAAAATTGTAATCATTTTGCCCCGTAGCCGAGATCGCTAAAACAGTAGTGCCGTAGTGATCTTGGACCATGGGGTCGCGGGCTTGTATCCCGCCTCGGACATGGTTGTATGTGTTCGTCTATTCACCCCCTATCATCACCATCTCGTTTCACCCTCATACCATGACGTTACAAACAATAATGGTCGCTACACGAAAAAAAGAACAGTTTCAGTGCACCTGATCCATTATACTGTTACAAGGGAATGCATGATAAAACTGGTTGAAGTATTCAGCCGTCCACGTTGCCATATTTAAGCATTCCTTATTTGTGTTACAAATTACTGATTGTTGACGGGTATAGGAATGGGTTATGCGTAGTACTTGCTATTAATAGAATATTCATTAATTAAATTGGATCCAACAAGAGATCTGTATATTTACGTACACAACCAGACATCGCAACAATTGGGCATAATTGCGTAAAAAATATAAAATATAATTTAATTACAATAATTTATACAAAATGCTTCAAAAGCTTTTAAATTTTGTTGTCTGTCATTACGGGAGGTATACTGTAATGATTTGTATTTTTTTACAATAAAAGAAACGTCACAGAGGAAGCCGACTATAGATTCAACAAATGACGGCAGAATGGCGTGTGGACATTTATTGTGTTCGAAATGCCGCGGTGAATAAACATTAGTTCAAAACAATAATTAGCTTAAGGGAAATTTAAGAATAACTTTCTATGTCAGCACATACAGGCGGCAAGTGTGTGGTTTTCTATTTAACAGAGTGACTGTTGTCAAAAGACAAGTGACGGAAAATTGCTGGTGGTGACAGAAAAGTACGAAATTCGAACCGAATAACGGGAAATTGAGGTGTTTCGGACTAATAAACACCGAAAACGGGAATTTAGGGAATTTTTGGCAGATACCGTTAAGCAAGGGGACGCCGGGGAGGCGTAAATCAGAATAATTTGATGTCAATAAAGAAGGACAAAAGACTGAGAGAGCGTGTTTTGTTGAGGAAAAGTTTTGCTAATGAACTGCAACAATACTTTTCGATAGATGAATTCTAATCTCAGAGGTGAGAGGACTTCATGTCTTGCTATGCGAGAAATGATTTTTGGACGTGAAGAAAAGAATGTTACGAGTTTTTCTTTTTATAGTGACAGTGGATTTATTTGTGAGTTATGCTGATGATATGGTAAATGGGAACTGGAACTTGGTGTAGCCGTCGTGGACGTCAAGGAAGTTGGGCGCATTTACGACTTCGCTACGAAAAGGGAAGTAGCGACTTATGTACTTTGATAAATACGACGAGAATTATCATATTTTGTTCAAGTGCAAGCATGTCATCGTTTTTTTAATTTAAATTTTTACTCACAAAGAAAGAGGCCATACAGGGAGAATGTGCATGTCTCGTGGTGTGAATGATTTGTAAATATTTTGTGAATGTTGATTTTTTTTATTTGTTGTTGTTTTGAATTTTGTTTACGTTATGGTGGAACAGTGTTGATGTCCATGTTAGCCGAATAAAGAGTAACAAACACGGTATGTTTGTGATTTTGTTTTTTCCATTGAATTTGGATTTGTTATTTGTAGTATAGCAGATACCGGATAGTGTTACAAAAAGGAAAGCAGGTTTTGATTCAGTATTGGAAACCTGCGCCGGGCCTACGTCATATAACGTTTTTTGCAAACGGCCGCATCCAATGATAATTGATAAATTAATTTAACAGATAAAAGATAGGAAAGGAAGGGATGTTAGATAATAGATAGACAGTGCAGCCGGTCGCAATACATACATTAATAACACCTGCATTGTTGAATAAAACAAGTTATACTTTACACACAATTTTAGAACTCGCCAATATGTATAAAACAACAAACATTGTTGCAGAAATTAAGATCAGAAGACTACAATGGCTCGGACATCTATTACGAATGGAAGAAGAAAGAACTCCCAAAATTATCTTCTGTAAAGAACCCGAAGGAAGTAGAAAGAAAGGAAGATCCCGTAAAAGATGGCTGGATGATGTGGAGATGAATTTGAGATTGATGGGAGTGAGGGGGTGGAGAAGAAAGGCAAAAGAGAAGTGAACGGGCATTGATCGGCATTGATCGTTCGAGATGCCAAGGCTAAACTTAATGGGTCGTAGTGAGACAGAAGAAGAAGATATATTACACATTCGATATATATACATTACATTATATACATGTACATAATATAATGTAATGTACATATATAATAAATATACTAAAACTGCAGATTATATTAACATTTTATATTACAGTTATATAAAACTGCATAAAATATTAGCATTTAACATTAAAATATTTGTTAGGAAAGTAACATCTGTAGATATATAACATAATTCACAATAAAATGGAATATATTTATTTATAAATTGACATGAACTTAGTGCAAACAAATGATAATATAACATTGATGTATACACTGAATCATTAATGCGATCGGAAGTATTAAATACATAAGAAGATTAAGCATGTGCTTAGAGACACAAGTAATTGTTAAAAAAACTACTTCAAAATTGGTTCATAAATACATAAAAATAGCAAATTTCATTACTGATCCCAAAAAATTCAAATTTATAACAAAATAAAAACATAATAAGAACATTCCATCTTAATAATATCTTATATTGAGTATTATTATGTTCTTATTTTGCTCAAATGTAATTAATGTTGCATCACATTTAACTCTTTGTAATTTTTCATGTGTTAATCCTTTTTGCACATTGTTGTTTGTAACATTTTGTTTTTTAACCTGATGGGGAAAATATTCTTGAAACTGTTGCAAGACCAGAGTATAAAATTAATACAAATTCTTCATGATCATGTTTCATTTATGAAAACAATATACCTCCTGTATGGAAAGATTGGTCTCTTCTCAATACTTTGGTTAAAAAACGAACTTATATATTGTTATTATCACCTGAATGTAATAATAAAAAACTGTAGAGAAGAATGTGCACTAAATATTTGCGAATGAATGTACTGGGAAGTAGCGACAAATCATAGTATTAGAACTGTTTAGACTGGGAGAAGATGCATCACTTTAGAATGGAACAAAATTATTGGCCTTAACTTTATTAAATGTCAAATAATATGTTTCCTTACAAAATTAATAACCAGCTCTGAAGTGACTTTTAAATTGGGACATTCCCCAACTAACAGGTTATTTTATTAAATGCGGACTATTTTGAATCGCTCCAAAATTTAGGATTATATTCTTTCGAATATTTATTATTTTCATATACAGAGAGAAAAATCCTGATTGCATCTTTGATTGTAATACATATACTATATAATTTATAAAACGTATGTAAACAAATAAAAATGTGTATTTAATTAAATTTTGTAAAATTGTCTACAGCAATTAAGAAATTGGAAATAGCCATATTACTTCAAGTGAAGTCATTAAAAATTGTAGAAGATATTATGTCTTTGAAAAAACAAAATACCAAGCTAAAATTTGATTGAGCATGTTTTATCTATTTTTAGCCTGCATATGTATGCACAGTTGCATGCATAATTTATCATTTTAAAGTGCACAAAAATCCTGTCTAGTGATATTGAGCCATTTTATTTCATGAGGAAAGTATTTTGTACATTTAGGGAAATATTTCTGAAAATAATCAGGAAGGTCAACACAATTACAACAGTAATTATGGTATTTACTTGCCCATCAATTATTAATATAACCTGTGATTTTTCTCTGGTAATTTTGAAGTGGAAAAGAAAAAGAGGCCAAATGCAAAATGTTTGAAAATTCAATATTATCCACAATATATCCACAACAGAAAACTGAGGAGAACCTTAAATTAAGAAAAATTTAAAAGCTTTTTTCCTCACATACCAAAGTAAAAATTAATAATCTTTCAAAAGAAAATTACAGATTGTCATACTCCATGAACTTGATTTGGAAATCGAGTTTTAAATCAATTTCCTTCTGAAAACCCAGCATTTTTACTTTCCCGTATACGTACGTATACACGGAGTGATATACGTAGTATAGGGAAAGTTATGTAATGCTGCGCGAAAAAATGGCCAATTTTCGGCGGAAAAAAATTCATTACCGGGCCGTGATAACGAAAAAGTGGATAAAACCTTGCTAAATTAAGAAAGGAAAACTCCCCTATCACGTGGAGTAGCCAGAAACCCTGTTCTTTGGGTCCTTGATACCGAAAAACCAATTGAAAGGAAAACGTCCGTCCGTCTGTGAACACTACTAACGCCTAAACCATACGTACAATATCTTCCCAAATGGATATTCCCCGGTCGATCTGGTTCTAGTCGCAGCTTTGAGATTTTGAAAAAGATACTGTAAAATTTGGGGGTACTATACATGAAGCTCCTCGGACATTTTCAAAATTTTCTCAAAAACGGCTCCAAATTTTTTCTTTAAACTTTCGGTAGAGATAGTGCTAAATGTACCCTATGAGGTGACATAAACTACATTTCGCTCTATTGTTTTGTGTTTCCAAAATTGCAAAAATATAGTTTTTTGACTTGTCACTCACGTTGTTAATATTTACATCCGCGCGAATTTTTTCACATTATTATATTTACGAATGCATGCGCTTTAAATAATGTCAAGTAAAGTTTCTCGAAAACAAGCGTTTTCTGTGAAAAGTAGCTCGAAATTCCGCATTTTCTCATATATGACTGCAAATTTTTTCTTGAAACTTTTGTAATGGATAGTACTAATTACACTCTTTAATATGACGTAAAGTTTATTTTGAGTTTTAATTTTTGTTTTTCAAAAAGTATACAAATGTATTTTTTTTAAGATCTCTCACATTTTTAATATGCACATTACCAACAATTTGTAAAGATTATTATATTTGTGAGTGTAAGTGCTCCAAAGAATTTCAAATAAAGTTTTTTGAAAACTCAAAACTTTTCTGTGAAACTGAGCTTCAAATTTTGCATTTTCAGTAGCGCCAAAACGCAATTTTCTTTAATATGGCACATAATTTTTAAAAGAAAATGGCCATGTAGCACTAGGTTTTTGTGTTCTTTAATATTCCAAAATTAATATTTCCGTTCTACCATTAGGAAAAAGAAAATTGAAAAAATGTCAAGAAATGTACTTTGGCTGTGATAGATGGCAGCTGGCAAGAAAGAGTATGTGGCAATTCCAAATAGCTAGCGAAGAACCAAGGAAATAGAAAACTAATACGGGAAAGTGTGTGCTATTCTATGGCACCACTAGTTGAATTTATGACACTTTCCTACTGGGAATGTGAAATGCTTTTTTCATTATTCTTACTTGAGTAATTCTGAGAGCACAATCTCATGCACATTGAAACTATTACAGAATTATAACACTGATTACCTAATGCGAATTTTAACTTGTCGGTCAAAATTGATACATCAAAAAAATGTATAATCATTAATGTATATACATTTTCTGATTGTTAAATATGAATGAACAGTCCTTCACAAAAGTCCATGATGCTTGCACACTTAGTGAAATGTATATTTCATACATCACCTTCAAATACATAATCATGAACTTCACATTGTATGCAATACATTTGGAATTCACGATAGCCATAATTATGTGCATTAATGAACCAATTTCCATTATCCCGTGCAAACAACAACCAGAAAAATATAATTAATACAATAGTATTTGAAATAATATAATTAAAGTAAAAACAAAGTGTTTCATAGCAGAGTTTCTCAATTTTTTTGAGGAATGCACTATTATTTTGTTCAAATATTTACTGAATATGGTAGTATTTAGCCTCAATTTAAATAATCAAAATTATGTTTTTCTATGACAATTGACAAATGACAATTTCTAATTGTTATCTTTTACATTTCAAGACAACCGTCTCCTTAATTATTTCAGTAGTATACCTTTCCGTTGTGGCACTCACACGCTACTAATCTTTATAAATCAGGTCTCTTATGAAAGAGAGTTTCACGGAGTCGTGACAAATTGCACTTTGACTTTAAAAATGTGTAGAATTTGTTTAAAAACGCATCTAAATATTCATGTAAAATGCAACCCGCAGCACTTGTCAATGTTTTCGAATCCATATCGTCAAATAACTCCTAAACAAAGCATTCTAGGACCTTAAAACTAAAATTTTGAGACCTAAAGCCTCAAAAAAATGTTGTTCACTCTATAATCTTCAAGATGAGACATTCTTGAACATTCAACTAAATGTTCGGTTCGGCGCTACGATATTATCAAAATCACCTGTATATTTCAGCCCTTGTGGCTGGTAGTCTTTTTTGTGACGACACGCTTAGAAGGCTTAGATTCCTCCATCTTATATTTACGCTTTCTGTATACTCCGTGGTTTGTGCAGTCTGATGAGGTTTATTTGTATGATCATTAATTCAAGATTTGCTGTCCAGCAACAACTAGATGTAATATTATAGTTGATTGATACCTATGATGATGTTTCTTATGCGTGTTGTGAAACCATTCAATTAATGTTTTGCCCTGGTCTACAAGTGCTGTGTACCTAGTTGTGGAGGGATATGGATATGCAGTGAATCGTGAAGATTGTGTTTGAGCTTTACCTGTACCAGTATTTTCGTTTTCAGCAGTGATTAGATGAAATTTTCATGTCAGAGGGTTCAGACACGTAGCTTTTTCCAAAGTAAAAAGCTAATATTTTTTGTGACTATCACATGACATTACACACGTGATCCCTGCAAGCCTCTTTCATTGAGCTTGGAATATTTGCCTATTTATTTACGAATCTTTAATATTTGTCAAAAATGACCTATACTTGGGTTTTTCGTTCTAGGCGCACCAAGGTCACGGAAGAAAAATGAAGAGGGAAGGCTTTCTCCAATAGGAAACTTCCACGTCACTACAGTGGTGACAAAGCACGCGACAAATTTTGCGAACGTCCTTCTCAACGGGCTTGGTGGCCCCAGACATAATGCTTACCTCGTTCTAGCCGAGCGAGTGTGTGGCATCACAGCGTAACAGCGGACGAAATGTCATGCACCAGGAAAGAAAAACCCAAGTATACTTAACGGAGGGAATTTATTTTCATGCAATATTGATATTTATAGTTACAACACACGTCGTAGAAATTACGTCCTTCAAGTGCCAGTATCAGCAGCTCAGTACAAGGAATCCGCATACAATACATATACGTTACTTTACAACGCATTGTCAGATTACATTAAACAATTAAAGTCGATACACAAATTTAAGTTAAAAGTACAATTTTTTCTGCTGCATAACTGTTTCCATGCAATTAGAGACTTTACTGATCGCCAGAAAGAAAAATAATGTTTATTTTAACAAAACAATGATATATAATGAATTAGTTTACATTTGTATTGTATATTTTTTAAAAGACTTAATACGCCTGTAACAAGTAATGTACTTCAGCTTCCGGTCAATGACTCCCATCTCGATCAGGTTTTTGTCCAGTTTCCCTGATCCATTGAGCAAATGCTGAGATGGCCCTTTGTTTTGCTTCTGGACGTAAATGTAGCTTCACTGTGGGCACATTTTGTTGAGCACTCCTTTTGCTTGTACTGGTAGGAGTAGAACTGATGTTCGTTGCTATTTTGTTAGCAGTACGGAAAAATCAAATCAGCAGTTCATTTACCATTGAAATTGTTTTTCTACAACTCGGGAACGAAAATGTGTAGTTTTTCAAATGTTGCTAATCTTGCGCTTTTTTCCCATTCTGGTCCTCGAGAAAATGTGCGCAGATAATCTCTTCCCCCATGCGTCATATACATTTTTTACTGTTTTTGACCAAATAAATAAATAAACGCCCAGCTGCAACCTCGTATTAAAACACCGTTTGATATTAAACTCAATGTGTCGGTTCGTTAAGGTATTCAATATGCAAACATTGTTGAGCAACATTCCCATGTACTGACGTGAAGTCTAAGCTTACTAAACTGTTTCTAACGGTAACAAATGGTATTTAGTGGCATTTAGTATTCAAAGATGAAAATATTAGTTTGATTATTTTTTGGCTCGGAATTGCTTTTCTTGAGGTACGTAGGAACGTAGAAAATAATCCAATACTTTTTAGTACACAGATAATTTTTCAATTTTCGCACCCCAGCAACCTGGCGCCCCGACTCTCCAAAACCCCTTCTGTTCCTCATAACAAATCAAGGAAAATTAAATAATATTGCAAAAAGTAGGGTTGTAACTGCCTGATCCGGTATTTTCGCACTTTACTTGGCTTTCTCAAGTGTAAAAACCTTATCTAATATTTGTATGACCATCAAGGAAAGCGAAAAGCTAACTCTCAAGGAAGATTGAATAATTATTTCCAATTTTTTTTTAAAGAAGTATTAATTGTCCCAAGAACATCTCTCTGTAATACTGAATAAACCTTTATTGAATTTTTTTAAACATCAATTGAATTATTATTTTTGTTTGATATTCAGTAGGTACATTTGAAGTTATTTTTAGACATTTTTAAACAAATAAACACGTTTCATTTACAACTTTCCTTCTTAATGGAAAGGATAGGCAAATAGATAGGGAAAGGGTTGGATTTAATATGCGAGAGATCTCGCACAGGTACGCTATTATTAAAATATTTCAATATAATGGCAAAATTGTAAATATTACTTAATACCAATAATTTGCAATTGAGAATTAAAAAATAATCAAGTAACTTATTCTTTTTTTACATGTACAGTGTCTCGCATAAGTATTCGACCAGTCTCCTTGTATGCAGAGAAGTGCTTGTAAACTTTCACATAATTATAATAGAACAGTATTACTTTGTATTTTATCACATCTGTGTAGGTAGAATACAATATTGTAAAACTCTTATATTTCAACATTTAGCACATTTAACTTTCATCAGTGTAAAATTGCTCTTGCAAAAGTATTCGAACAGTCCACCAAGAACCAATGAAAATATTTTACCCCCCACCATTTCCAAACCAATACTTCACAATTTTCTGTTGATAAGGCGCAGTTGTCGGTTTGACGTGCTCCAAGATTGAACTAACATCTTATACCAATATGGGACGTAAAGGTAGAGTTGTCAGAAGACATGAGGTTGCTAATACTAGAGAATCGTACAAATGGTGTTTCATTCCGTGAAATTGCCTAGAAAGTCAAAAAGTCTGTGTCCACTATCAAGTCAGTGGTTTACCGATGGCAAAGGGAGAAATGTAATTGCAATAAGCGGGCGGACAGGACGTCCTAATCTGCTCGGCGTACGGGACGAGCGTGCTATGGTAAGGACTGTGAAAAAGAATCCGCGGATTAGTGCTCCCAAACTAATCGCTAAAGTACGAAAGTTTTCAGGGAAAACTGTAAGTGAAGAAACAGTAAGACGAACCTCCACAGGAGTGGTTACCACGGCCGAATAGCTAGGAGGAAATCCTTCATCAATAAGAAGAATAAACGCAGACGCTTTGAATTTGCCCAAGAGTATTTGCGGAAAGGTTGTGAGTACTGGCAAGACGTTATTTTTACAGATGAAAGTAAGTTTAACCGATCTGGATCAGATGGCAGTGTCATTGTTTGGAGAAAGGCTAATGAAGAGCTTCTTGAAAAAAAATATCAGTCCAATTATGAAGAATGCAGGTGGTTGAGTGATGGTGTGGGGGTGTGTATCAGCAAAAGGAGTAGGCAAATTGGATTTTGTGGAAGGTAACATGGACAGAGACAAATATCTGCAAATTCTAAAGGCGTAATCTACGAACAAGTGCTGCTAATATGGGCATCCTTGACTCCTTTAAACACTACCAAGATAATGACCCGAAGCATACAGCACTTCAAAACAGATTATGGGTCGTCTACATCTGTCCTAAGTTATCCAGACACCTGCACAATGTTCAGACCTTAATGTAACAGAACATGTGTGGAAAAACTGGAAAACAGAATACGACAATACACAATAATAAGTAAAGAACATTTGAAGCAGGTTCTAACAAGCGAGTGGGAGAAAATTCAGCCAAGTGAAATAAAAACATTGGTGGATTCGATCTCCAGACGCTTGTAAAGTGTTATTAAAGCTAAAGGACGAACAACT
Organism: Acheta domesticus; assembly: GCA_031308135.1. Taxonomy (NCBI): domain Eukaryota; kingdom Metazoa; phylum Arthropoda; class Insecta; order Orthoptera; family Gryllidae; genus Acheta; species Acheta domesticus. The sequence continues at coordinate 88,033,418 of JAHLJT010009355.1, forward strand.
AGATATTACGCTTCTGTTTATAATATTTATTTTTGATTTTCTTTGTTTGGTCGAATACTTTGTGGGACCACATTTCTTTTTTACTGAAATAAATTCATGTATTTCACATTGAGATATTTTATTTTTAAGATCATGATTGTATAGATGGTTTTGTACCACATAATTTTGTAATAAAATGCTGTGTTTTTCTTTTCTACAACTGATTTTTGTGCATATTATCTCGCATTCTGCGCACAAGAGAAGATCGGTCGAATACTTAAGCGGGACACTGTACTTTTTTAAGAAGTAAAAAGGACCTAAATGAAGGCAACATAATGAGTTCGGAAGGAGTTCGGAGCCCTCTATTACCACTTAACAACATTGGAAATTGAATTGAAATGATTTAAACCGGTGATATAAAACGAAATCAGTGTTTATCTTATTCGACTTACGCTTTTAGGAGAATTTTACAATTAATTTACATCAAGATAACCGAGTTGAATTAGTGACCATTACTGAAGTATTGGGTATGCACATAACCTACATAACCACATGCGTTTCTATTATTACAACACATGATAGAAATATATACGTATATTACAATGTTCTGTCAATTCCATTCCATTCTCTGACAAATTTGGTTGTAATTATATTCATTCATAATCGCGGTTTCCTAGTTCGCATAGGCGGTAAGTAGATATACACTTAATTCAAGATATTTTGAAATCACAAGCAGCTTTCTTGTTCAATAAATTAACTACGATGTTAATAGTTAATTCGAATATCCCGTTCACACCTAATGAATTAAGCCTTTCACTTCAAATATAAATATTGTACTTGCAGGCTGGCGGGCGCGGTGCGGGTAGCAACTCCCCCCCCCTCTCTCTCCTCTATCTATCGATCTATCTCTTCTCCAGAGAGCATATTTTTAAGAGTACATAATCTGACAAGGTACTTGGCTGCTGTGACCAGCAACTGCTCTGCAACATGATTAGGATTAATGAGGCAGACAGGTCCGTTTATGAAGCACTTATCACCCTCTCAAAAGTCACAAGCCGGTTAACTTTGATATTAGATGTCGCGTCCAGATAAAGGAGTAAAGCAACAAGGTTTCCGTTTCGCGTAGGAAGTTTTTGTGCAACTATTAAAACCTTGTTGCGATTATGGAATCCTTTTTTTTTTCGGTGTAATGACCTAGTAGTTAATGTGACCTTAAATAACAAAAAAGTGTAATAATTTAATGATAAATTTAAAAACTGATGATTTAATAAACTTTTCTGTAAAGTAATGAAGGCTAAAAGTAATTAAGGCTAAATAAATTACTTAACGATTTTGGTTTAAAGCAAACTCATCTAATACAATTTAAAAAATATTATTTAAGTCAAATAAATCTGATTTAAATAACAAATCTTATTTTTTATTTAAAAAAATCATGATTTTTCCAGCCCTAATTACAAATCAATAATTAAGTTTTGCCTTTTTATCTTATAGTTGCCGCTTTAGGAGCTGGGTTTACTCTCATTAGATGATCCAAAAGTATTTACTTTCTTATTACATCCGTTTCTATTTATGATATTCGTATTTGAATTGAAGAAGGGAGAAAACTCGGGCTCCCGAAAAGTTGCCTTCAAGATAAGAATTCTTCAGTTGCCTTCAAGATTGCCAAAGATTGTTTTGTAAAAATATTTATTTAAATCCCCCTCTATCTCCCTCCCCCTCTCTCTCTTTATTTATAAGTTAGATGTCTGGGTCCCCTTCAGAATACCCTCCTCCCCAACGTACACACTTATCCCAACGGTGTTTCCACTTTTTAAAATAGCCCTTGTACACACGCTTCTTTCGTAATGTCCTTCTGGAATTTTGTCGCATTTGCAATAATCTCGGGAATTGTCGCAAATCGTATTCCTTTGAAATGTATTTTGATTTTGGGGAACAAGAAAAAGTCAAAGAACAAGGTCAGATGAGTAGGGACTGTGGGGAAGATGAGTAATCCAGTGTTTTGCCAAAAATTCACACGGTCTGAGCGCTAAATGGGCTAGAGCGATGCCATGATGGAAAACCCAGTCGCCACACCTCCACAATTTGGGCCTTCTTCTACGGATGGCGTCCCTTAGGCGTTTCAGAACTTCAATGTAGTAATTCTGGTTTACTGTGGAGCCTTCGGGGAGATACTTGTGGTAACAACACCCTTAGCATAAAAAAAACTGTTAGGATCACCTTGACCTTGGACCAAACTTGGAGCGAGTTTTTTGGGTCTGAGGGACGTTTTACCCATCTACTAGGACGATTGGACTTTTGTTTCAATGTCATAACTTTAAACCCATGATTCATCCATTGTTATGATCCTTGACAAGAAGGTTTTGTCTTCTTCTGAACGATCAAGCAGTTCATGACAAAAGCTGGACACGATGTTTGTTCCTCCGACATCAGGCGTGACACAAATTTCGCGATGCAACTTCAATTTTTCACTTATAATCTCGTGGCAAGACTGATATCCAACTAATATCCCTCACGCTTCAGTATGATAGTCAATGATAGTCAGAAGTCGATTTGCTCCCACCAGGGTATTGATGTTGTCGCGATGTGGGCCGTCAGTTGACGTGGAAGGACATCCAGAACGCTCATCATCTTCAGCGGACTGTCGACCATCTTTATAAAGTTCATACCTACTTCAAACATGCCGCACGCTTCGTAGCATCATCGTAAGCCGTATTAACCATAATGAAAGTTTCTGTTGCAGATTTTTCAAGTTTAAGATAAAATTTCACAGTCGTTGCTCTTTCAGGCCATTCATTTTGAAATCCGTCAAAAGAAAAAATCGCACTTCTCTAAAAACCTCGTATCTAATAAACAAATGAAGATATCAACAATCGAGAAACGGCGACATAATCAGTAGATATGTGCAAACTTAGAAACATCAAGTGGATTCCCCCGGAATCAACTAGAGCTGCACAATTCAAACAGTCCACGTATTTTTTGAACAGACTGTATATATTGTAATGACCCGGTGACTGACCATTGCATAGGGGGGAGGGTACCGTCACACACGGAGTGCACCGGTAAGTAGTAGATTGCAGGCCGCACACGTTAAATTTATTTAATGGGCCCCAAGCGTGTATCTTACCTGCCATCCGGCTCCAGCATTGAAAATCCCAGGGGTGGGCTGTTCTTGGTTGAAGGAATGCAGTATGCTTACTAACTGCAATAATACACCGTGTTGGAATTTTTAAGTATAACCCGTATAAATGGTGTAACGTTTATACAAATATAAGAATTTTAGATACAATTGTGAAATGACTACTTGTATATAACTATATCTAGTCCAGAAATGTTACTTAGTGTGATGGACATGAACAAATACCCATGATGATGATGATGATTGCGTTACCTCGCTTCGGTGGGATTGCAAACACTCGGGCCGTTACCGTAGCAGTTCCGGTTGTGGGGTTCCGGCGAAGCTTTGTTGCAGGGAGTCCTCACTCAGGATGGTCTCGTTCTCCCGTCCGCAACCATTCTTGTGGCGATGAATACTCGATGTTGATGCGCTGGGCGACTCCGTCAGATGCCACCTCCCCGCGTCCATGTAGCCGATTTGTCGGGCTACGCACCCGTTTGGGTGCCTTTCTAGTGTCGGTCCGACTGATCCGTCACACGGAATTAATTCCGAATTTACGAGTGATGGATGGTCGGATTGTTTAGGCCGGCAGGTACTGGCCAGTCACTCGGCGGATAGTTGGCTCCGCCATTCCGTGATTAAGTCGAGCGACTTGTCTCAGGTCCAGATAACACTGTTCTACAAGGGTTCTATTTCTGAAATAAAAGTGTGTGATTCATTATGAATTTGCAATGGGAAGTTCATATCAGAAATCGAAATGTCGCGTTCTGGGATAGTTTTTCAGTAATTTTAACTTTTATATCATGAAAAAGGCATTATTTCTCGTAAATTGAAGGGAAGTTTGCAAATAACACTTGGCAACATGGACAGGCGCGGATCCAGACTTCTCTTTTGGGAGGGGTCACGTTAAGGCTCAAATGCATTTATTTCAGAAAGCGGGGAGGGTACAGATAGTAATAACATATTTTTGACGTATGTTATACATATATCAGATTGACTTTATTATTCAATAAATATATTTAGAATTCCTATTAAAATATTTAGAAATACAATACACCAATAATCACATATCAGCTTACTATTGTTACGCTCCTCACCTCTATCCCCTGGGGGAGTGGCGGTTATAACTTTGGAATTTTAAACGGTAACCCCCAATTTTTGTTGCAAATTTCGAATTCTTTCCTACAAAAATATATCAGTTTTATTCGGTACATTTGTTTAAAAAATGAAAATTTATAAAGTTATCAATAATAACTTTCAACTAGCAAAAATAACTTTCATTTGATGCAATATGAAACAATTTGTGAAGAATCTTATATGAGAGAAAGACGTAAATGTGTGTAATGAAAAAAATGTATTTTTAATAAATTATTACAATTAAAAATACATGAATATAATAAATAAAAAAAACAAATTATACTTTTATTTTATCTTACAATTACTTTTCTCAATTTCATTTTTCTTTTTTAAATTTTTCATTTATAGTGATCATTCATATAATTATAAATTTGCACCACATTTGAATCTTCTTCATTGGCGATTCTTCTATAACAATGTTGTAAACTTCATTATAATTTCGGGGACAACTACACCGAGACAAGCAAACATCTTATAAATTGAATTTAATGCAACATTTAATATATTGCTCATAACTGATCTGATTCCTTTTGTATAGCCAAGGTGCTATGAATAATTAAAACCCAATAAAGTAACATCATTGCAATACTGTTCATTAAGAATGAGAGCTGTCAAAAGATACTTTTGATACCGGATTCAAACTCAGCGACAGCAAAACATTCAAGATATTTTAAGCGTCAGACTCTATCCTCGCTCATCAGCCGAACTAAAATTCTCTAACCGGATTCGGGCTCAGCGACAGAAAAATAGTATTCAATAAGGTCATTTAGCAGTGGTGAAGCTGAAGGGTAATCGGGGAGACTTACACTACTCAAATTATTTTTCAATAAAATCTGCCGTTGTGTCATTTTTCAATATTTTTGTTACTGAATCGTCGAAAATAAATGTGTTGGACTCCTTTTCCCCGTTTACCGCGCGAGGGAATTAGCAGGGCTGGAGAAATATACTCTTTGGGGCCGGTAGCTGAGCGAGGAGCCTGCCAGTGGATAGATACCGGCTGGCTCTGCCGCGCATGCGCACAAGAGAACGTGAACTATACTGCGATTTTTCTAACTGCGACCCTCAAGGCCACTCAAATCCCATCTTCGCGATGGAATATGTCACGGCATTTCGCGTCTTTTTCAGTCGCTCCGCTAGATTTCGCACGATCGCAACCGTATGAAGCAGTGCTTGCGATCATGCGACTTCTACCGGCAAGACCGAGAAAAGACGCGAAATGCCGTGACATATTCCATCGCGAAGGGGGATTTGAGTGGCCTTGAGGGTCGCTCTTAGAAAAATCGCAGTGTATCTCCCTTTCTTTTGCATTGACTGGGCAGCGAGCCCAGCAGGAGCCTAGGCTCTCGGCAGGCACAGACTTGTACAGCGATGCACGCCCACGTCTCGGTCAGGCAAATTCACCTCATCACCTGACGTTGTGGGAAAGTAGAGTTGTTTGTGTGCCGTTTGTGTGATTTTTGTTCGTTTTTTCTTTACGAAACAATTAATGAAGCTAAAGATATAGTGTTGCAGTCTATGTCCCACTGAATATGCCTCAAAAGCTAAAGATATGGTGTTGCAGACAACGTCCCACTGACTGTGTCACATATCTTCTAAACGGTTCACGATATCGAAATGCAGTTTTCGATACTTGAAATGCGGAATCACGAGTCAAGTAATATGCCGTAGAGATAGAAATAGTAGCAATACGTAGTAATATATCGTGTTAGATAGGAAGAGACTATTGAAATCTTTATCAAAGTAGCCATGACAATGAATGAACTTTCAGGGTGAAAATTATTTTAAAGAAACAAAATTGTATCTTTTAAAATTATTGATACAATAGTGACTCAGATGGACTGAAGGTTTCAAGATTTCGAAAACTTTCATTTTATTGAATTTCTTGACGAAAAGCAGTTTTCCACCTACAAAGCGTCCTTTCGTTCAGAAAAGTTTTCTTTTCTAATAAAACAATATCCATTCCTTGGCAGTGAGCAACATCAAAATGAAATGACAAATGTATACATTCATAATGCAAAATATATGCCTACAGGTTTTTTTGCTGAAGTATTTGTTAGACAAATTGGACTAGAAAAATATATCAAGAGACGGTTTGGTGATACAACTCAGTCTAACTTTCCCTCTATAGAAAGCATTATGTGAAAGGAATATTATTACAGTTAAGACAATCCTGAGAGATTCCGTGGGAAATTAACTGTGTAGAAACGAAAGTTTTAAAGAACAAATTATCGACGTTTTTGTTTAATAAAAAAACGATGAATGGAGCTAATTTACAAAAATTTGTAAGATAAGATTTTCAGAATACTCAATTGCATGACTCTAGCTTTGCCACAGTATTTTAGGTGTCAGGCACTATCCTCGCTCATCAGCTAAACTAAAATTCTCTAACTCTAATTCTTTTTGACCAATCTGTGCCACTAACCCCTGTTGATAGCCTAAACTTGTGCTAAAATCGGCTTCTTACGTTCTTACAAAACCAGAACCGGCATCAGACTTCAATGATCAAATTAGGTTCGCCGTTACTGATTACGTTAAGCATTTTTAGGTTAAATATACATTGGGTTCGATAGAAGTTCCGATACTGAATGTCCAGTCCTGAAAGCAAGATTGATGTCAATTTTATATAGATACCATTATTATTACGTTTAGCTAGCTCTATTCCCTTTGAACAACAGTTGTGACTTTTAAGCTGAGTCCATGTATTGACGTCTATTTTTCCCACAGTTCTCTCGTTCAATTAGTAACAAAAATTCACATTAAGTTGGCAACACTAGTAACACGCAGTGTATTTGATTCCGACTTTAGATATGTTACTTGTTTAGAGTAATTTCTTGGTACTAAAAATATTTTTAAAGTCATCTTGTAAACACTTACGTTTTTATTCAAAGTAAACTCCAATTTCTATATAAATTCATTAGTTTCAGCACTGCTAAATTTTTAGATATTTCTGGAATTGTCTGAAAATATCTGAAAGTGTCTCGGGCAGTCCCGATTCTGAAGGGACACTGGAAAGGTTATTAGTTTCTCAGAGATGTTTTAGATATGGTACTTTCTCACACAATTGTGACGGTTCACCATTTGGGGGGGTCATGACCCCCGTGACCCCCCCTTGGATCCGCGCCTGAACATGGACTCCTGTATTTATGTCATGTTTTAGTATTCAAATGTTGGTAAGCCTCTCTCGATTGTATATTTTCATAAACACTGGTTACCTCAAACCTAGCCTGACAGTCATTGTCAGGAAGCCTCAAGTGTGACAACGTTTAAAATGATTTTGTTTTTGTTTTTCGTGATATACAGAAAGTGACAAGTAAGTTGATAAGAAGGAAAGGAGTAAACAAGGATGTCTTTGTACAGCATGAATTAAAGATTATAATGATATAATTTTGATTTTTCTAAATTTTCGTAAATTTTGAAAATGTCTCGTCGGCGCTCCCATCGAGATACTCCCGACAACGTTTGCTATATCCGCAGAGAATTCACATTTGTAAGAAACAGGAATAGTATGTTGCGCATATTTTTCTTGTAAATTAATTAATTGGTCGAAAGGAAAAGAAAATACCATGTTATTTACTGTACCTATGGCATGGAGAGAACTAAAAGACCATATATCAGATTGTTATTTCTGTGTCACGAAAATTCGATGTTTTAAAAACAAGAAGTCAAAGAAACATATTGCTTACCCGGACCTACCTTCTGCGCAAAGGCTAGTGCCACGCTCTGAAAATCTTCCAGTTCCATTTTAGAAAATTTTTTAAATTAATTATATACAGTGTGTATAAATGGTAGGTTTGCAGCGATTTCAAAGTAATTGCATTGTTATTAGGCAAGCAACAAGGCTACACAAAATATGTTTGCTTTCATTGTGAGTGGGATAGTCGTGATGGAAATTCCCACCACATAAGAAAGAAATGGCCGCAACGAAATTGGAAAGTAGGTGAAAAAAATGTCCGACGTCAAAGCCTGCTAGCTCGTGAAGATATCCTTCTATCACCTCTTCATATCAAACTTGGTTTAATTAAATAATTTGTAAAGGCAATGGATCCAATTGGCGAAGGGTTTACATATCTTGCTGACAAATTTTCTTGTCTTTCAGCAGTAAAGATAAAAGAAGGTGTATTTGTAGGCCCCCAGATCAGAGAACTTCAGATAGATAGAAATTTTGAAACATGCCTCACTGACGCAGATGCGCGAATATGGCAATATTTCAAGAAGGTATCAGAAAACTTCCTTGGAAGAAAAAGAGCTGAAAATTACAAGGAAATAGTGAATCAGATGATCAAACCTTATCAAGAACTTGGCTGCAAAATGTCTTTAAAAGTACATTTCATGGACTCTACTACTGACTTCTTCCCAAAGAGTTGCAGCGATGAATCCGACCAACACGGAGAGAGATTCCCTAAAGATACATCTACCGTGGAAAAAAGGTACAAAGGGAAGTGGATACCTACAATGTTGCCTGACTGTTGCTGAAGTGTCATTCTAGACAAGGAAGACACTCTTTACAAAAGAAAAAAAATTAAGATATGAAATTGTTTTTGGCACATTTGTATCATTTTCTCCTTTTCTGTAAACCTTTCTTTAAAATACATACTACAAAGTAAATTCTTTTGTGAATATTGCCTCTGACAGCACCTTCTTCGGCTTTCCTAATATGATAGAGTTAGATTATGTAACTGAAATCAATCATCAAGATCACTGTAAATTATTTTATTGCTATTTCTGGAATTCCGAAATATAACTTATAGAGTATCGAAAGATAAAAATTAGAATTCCGATAAAACTATTCCTGACAGAGAAAAACTGAAAACAGTTTTGGATTCACATTTGAAATTACTATAAGAATCACAACTTTTTTTCTCCAGAAATAGAATTTTTTAAATTATTTTTTAGAACAGTGCAGTCTCGTCTGCATCTGGTATGCCAAGTAAGATCTGACAGCAAGTCAGTACCGATACAAAATAAGTCTGCTCATCTCAAAGTTTCGACACGAAGTACTTTTCTCCACCAAGTTTTGACATGAAGTAACTTTTCTCCTACCTGCTTTCAAATTTTTCAATGAAAAGTGCCATTTATGACGAGGTTTTACTCTTCTTTAATATTATTAAAGTAATATTTCGGTTCTATTACTATTAGGAAACCGAAAAATTGAGAAAATGTAAAAAAAGTGTACTTTGTGTGGCGATAGATGGCAGTTAACAAGAAAATGGGGGGCAAGACCCATCCACGCCAGGAAGTAAAGCCAGTCCACGCCAAGGAAATTAGAAAACTTTACTACGAGAAAGTCTGTGCCATTCTGTAGCACCACTATTTTTTGTTGAATTTCTCCATCACAAGACTTTCGTGGGCCTGAGCTCGTATCTACGCTTGTATGTTGAAAAGACGGCTTTGCAATGAGTATTATTTCCGGACATGTCAAATTCTTAGATTACACTGGTCGACTGATTTTGTTAAATGGCTAACTCTGTTTCTTATGTACTTAGCTACGCTAAAGCCGAATACAATCACAAATATTGCCTATCGGGCACAGTTTTCGTGTTATTGCACGAATACTACATACGCACGCGGCGTTTACGCTGGTTGCTTGCAGGTTTATTACAAGACGTTGGTCGCCAACAATTTATGATATTGTAGATTCCACTCACGACGTGGAATAGATGCCAGACCGGTCCAATCAGTTGAGCAACTTCGGACATTGCGAAGGGAATTACAGTGACGCACGTAAACGATGCGCCAACTCGGCGCTTTGTGTACGTGGGTCATTACATGTTAGTTGCGCCCTGCGTGTCGAGCGAGAAAGGTATTGATATTTCTGTAGTGCACATTCGTTGCGTTCTAGTGTTAATTTTTATTACAAACAGATTCCTTGCTATACCGCGGCAGTGAGTAAATTATCCAAACATTTTCTCTTAATCGTGCAATGAGGTAACTTTGAAGAACCAAAGACGGTATATTATTCCCTTAAGAAGGAAGTCATATGAATTGTATCAAATCGGTGTTAAATCGGCGTTCAGTACAAATTATAGGCCCACCATATTTGCTGTGCGCCTTATGTAAAATTACTTAGTGGCGGAGATGATCTCCCTGGAAGATGACCTCCGTTGCACCTTCCTCCCTTGCAAACCAAACTCGGATTGATGCAAAATTTGTGGTGGTGGATAAAAGGGGGCCAGGTTTCCCTTACCCAAAGAACAAATTCCCGAGGATCATTGAGGCGAAAAATAAGAGCGGTATATTTATAGTATCACAAATGAAGGAGCTTATGAGGGATTATGACTTTGAGGCAAGTTTGAAAAGTGTTCAAAAGGAGCTTACGGGGGATCGTGACTTTGAGGCATGTTTGAATAGTGTTGAAAATGTTGCATGGACGTCGCTTCAAAAGGTTGTAACGGAATTCCGAGGTATCAGAAAAGCCGAGACATATGAAGATATAGTGTGGGAATTCTTTCACAATTATAACGTTCTGGGATGTAATATGTTCCTTACACATTTTCTGTATTTTCACTTAGACTTATTTCCTGAAAATCACGGTGCTGTGATCGACAAATACGGTGAGTGATTCCACCAAGACATTTAAACAATGGAAAAACGTTATAAGGGAAAATGGATTCCAAATAAGTTAGCGGACTATTACTGAGCACTAAAAGAAAATATTAACAAATGAAATACAATAAACAATTGTTCAAAACTACATTTTGATCGAGGTCATTATAAGAAAGTAAAGGAAACAAATAACTTAACAACAGTGTGTATTTTTAATTGCCCATTACAAAAAAACCTTATCCGTTACGAATGAATCTCCACAAATTTGAAATCACAGCACCATTTTCCATAAGAAACAGCAATTATATTCCATTTAACAGACAAAAAGTTAAACTTTGTCGATTAGTCCCATTAGTGTAGGGCATGTTATATCCCAGGTGATGGAGATGTTTTCTCTGGGCTGGAGATCAAGCACCGACCTTCTTCCTTTTCCGACCTCTTACTCTCTCGACATGTGTATGTGTGTGTGTGTGTGTAAGGCGAGAAGGGGCAAGAATGAGGAAGGAAAGATCGCGCGCACCCCGGGGCCCGTCTATTAGGGTACTTCTCCGGCTTTCACCTGGTAACGATAGGAGGAAAACTAACGATCATGGCAGCCAGCCGCTAGAATTCTCCTCTAGACATTGAATTTGACCCCATTCGAATGTAGCTAGTGCCGAAAATCCGCCACAGACGCGTCTCGGTCCCTAAGGCAGAGGCGGCTCCAGCCGATCATAATTTGGAGGGGTACGTAACATTATTTTTCTAGAGTATGTATACTACACAATACTAGTTTTTTAAATAATTACATAATTCTAACATAAATAATATTTAAATCAGTTTCGCCAAATAAAGAAAATTAGCCAACGAAAAGTCTAGATCCAGAGGGGGAGGCCATGCCCCCCTCTGGATCCGCCACTGCTCTAAGGCCACACGAACAGCGGTGCTGCAGAGGCAACTGTATTGCCACTGACCCATTGCAGCCGGTACGGCTTTGGCGCTCTGGCAGTTTTTAGGGAGGGGCTTATTCCCACTCTCCCCGATAACTCATGTTGTTGTTCCATTTTATCTAAACCACAACAGACTGGTGATCCCGATAAGGCCGATTTCTTTGAGAGAGTGTGAGACCATGTTATCGTTTCTACGATGTCGGGTCCCCTGCCTCTCGTGGCCAGGTGACGGACGAGTAATAATGGAGTCGCAATGCGATAAAAAAAATTCCTTATTTTTAAATATTCCTAATTTTTATTCATTTCAACTTTGTCTTCTTCTGTATGCTCTGTCCTCATTGGCATATACTTGGCATATTATTAGTGTATAACAAATTACCAAAGTGTGCGTTCATTCGGCAAACAATCTTGTAAATTTTACTAGATCAAAGCACTCTGTTAATTATTCCGAATTAATTTGATAGATTTTTAGAACATAACCTTCTATTTTGAATGGTTTGGAATGGATGGGATGGAAATATGGCGTATTTTCGAAATACGCCATATTTTCGTAATTCTTGGTAGCGTAATATTTTCTGTTAAAAAACATACTCCAATGTGAAGATTAACATATGATAAGAATGAATAGGCTTGGAGATAATTTCAATGAAAAATTCAATTTGTCTTTTCAATCTTTCAAAAAAAAATATTTTTGCTTAGAAATGTTTTTTTGTACGTCTTAGAGACCATAACAGGGAAGTTTGTCAGTGACACATCGTGGGAGAAATGTGAGAATATTTGCTGCGTACTTCTTTCAGTACTCCTTATTCATTTCAGTATACTATCTATGTGAGTTTCATTCCCAGAGTTTCGCTCTGTCTTTGTAATGATGTAATATGAATCAGCATATCGTTCAGTCGCATTAATGCTTCGCTTTTAACGACTTCCGTCGCTCATGGGCGATTGGAGTGACCTTGGACCTCTGTGAACCCGATCTTGGCGATCATTAGAGACTATTGGAGCCGCCACTGCAGCTGGGGCTTGGCGAGGGCGAGGAGATAGGATGCGGCTGTGGGGTCATATGTTACGGGGCATAGGGGAAAGATCAAATGGTATCGGACACCTGAGAGTTTTTTTGGGAGTGGGAATTTCACGAATCGTTTGAAACATTTTTTAGAAACATTTAAAGTAGTAATAGTCATGTTTTTATGGTAGTTCTACCCCCCTTCCCCCTAAATTAGTGGCAGATAATATGAGAAAGTCCATTATATTGTAGCACGGTCAGTTTTGAAAAGAAGTGCATTCATGTCATTTTAGAAATTAGGCTGGGAGGCACCGTATATTTTCCTAAAAAATATACATCAAACAACTTTTTTTTTGTTTGTTATTTAAGGTCGCATCAACTACTAGATCATTAGCGAGCACTATTTAATTTAACGTTACGGTATGAGGATGAATAGATATAGTGATGATAGGGGGTGAAAGGACGAACACAACCATGCCCGAGGCGGAACTCGAACCCGTGATCCCTCTGAGATCACTACGGCACTATTGGCTTAGCGATCTCGGCCACGGGGCCGACTAATTTTTTTTTTTTTGCCTTTTTTTAGAAGAATCTATGTTCTATGGTAATACATGGCAAATCGCAAGGTGAGCTCGTTGTCTCTGCTTTGAACAGCTTCGGTAGGTCTCCGAAAGGCAACAAAAATACTAAATATTTCTCTTTACTGTGAAAATCGCGCTATTTCAGGGTAAAAGCATATTCAAGTGAGTTGCTACTTCTTCAGTAACAGATATTGACACTAACTTTTTTATGTAATCGTCCAATTGTCTCTAAAACGTACCCCTGAATTTGACTTAAATCATTAATAAAACGGAATAATTTTTATTGAAATTACGTTGTTGATAATACAGAAAGCAAAAATGTAAAAGTTTCGTTGTCAACAGTCCGAAGAATTGTCGCGTCCTGAGGTCATAAATGTCAGTTATGTACACTCTATGTCATGCGACAGTCTACTGCATGCGACAGTCTACTGCATGCGATAGTCTTATCTTTCGCGATTTATAGACTGTCCCGTGTATTCTTGTGTACCGTGGTAGCCATTGTGTTAGTGGTCACAACATGTGCTAGACATCTTAATCATCGGCGTTTTGATTCAGCGAACAACGGACGTCGTAGAAACATTTAGGAATTCGGATGCACCGCGAACTTTAGAACCCGCTGTAACGCCAAATTTCATACTTTTTGTGCTGTAAATTATTTATCAAATACCAACATATGTAGAATTGCTGAATTTGTCGTTTCAAGATCTCTCTATTTGTGTAAAAAAGTACAGTGATTAATTTAAATAAAATAATATTCAACATCGTAAACAATAACTAGAGGAGTTACAAGAGCGCATACTTTCTCTATTGTTTGCAGCGGTTTCGTAATAATATAATATTGAACTATTTGAAGATACTGGCTTATTTGTGTAATAAAGTAAAAGGTGAAATCAAAATAATATTTCTGTCGTGTCATTCCCAGCATTTAGTTGTACCGTTCAAAACACATTTAAAGAAAACAAATTAAAGATGAATAAAATATTTTTTAAATCTTGTTTTTAAAAATGCTTTTTCTCACGTTAAATTACGAGAAATCTGCTCATACTTTGAAGAAAACTATACATGACCTTATTTAAAGATCTAATTTTAAAGAATAGATTTTATTAAGAAGAATGATCTCTCATCAATATTGCAGAGAGAAAGGACGAGAGACGAGGGACGAGAAAAAAATTAAAATTTTGCAATTTTCGAACATTTAGATAATTCAACGAAAATCGGGCTTGTATACTTTTCTCTATTTCAGAAGAAAAAGAAAGACAAATTTGGAGCCATTCCGCTCTCGCTGACGCGGCGCAGAGTCGTCGTTCGCCGTATTCTCGCGAAAGCGACCCGATTCTGCCTCGTTCCTTGCAACGGGGGTTAAGAGCGAAAATGATGTACTATTTAGCTCGTAAGAAAGGGTTTTTCACATATTCATTTCAAAATGCCGGACTCCGCTCTTGTCATTGCCTCGACTGTCAACATTTCATTGATATGCCAAAGTCTCCGTTTCTGTACTAACTTACGTAAATGATTATTACATCTTGAGAATTGGTACAAACTTTTGTTTGAAAATATTGGGCCCTTTTTCAGCAGCACCATTCTCCAGACTTCTTTTGCATTAATGTTTCTTATTCCTTATCGTGCCCCATGCGTAGTAATGGTCTAATTACCGCGAGCATTAGGAGAAGGACAACGCGAACCCGCAAACGAATCTGGCAAGCAGTATTTTCTTCGTCGTACTTACGAGGTACAATAGTTCGGATTACAGTTTCAGGAATGCGAGGTAAGGAATATCTAAGGGATAAGACCAAAACACTCTTGGATGAGCCCATTTCCGTCCCTTCCCTAATTGTTCTCCGCCTCGCTTTCCCCGCCCTCACTAGCCGGCGCCGCTCGCCTGCTCAATAGTGCCTTCGTAATACTATCCACGGTCCCAGCCACCGCTTTACCTGCTCGTTTTTGGAATTCGGACGCAGCCATTTCCTCTACCCAAGGGGAGTGGGCCTACCGGCGAGTGACTTGCCAGGTTGAAGGACGCCGTATTTTTTTTTTGTGGAAAAACGAAGCGACCGCACAGGGAAGGGCGGGTTCGGCCCCGGCGCCAACCTCGTTGCAACCGGAAAACGAGAGCGGCAGGAGAGCGAGCCATCGAGGACGGCAGTGCATTGATCTGTCAAGTAAATTGAAGAATGTACGTCCGGAGACTCTCGTACTCCTGTCGGTGTATTAGACTGAAATCAATGTGCTGTGATTAGATCCACGTTGGAATGTTTACTCTGTTTTGAGGTGGAAGCTAGGGGTTGGAGTAAAAACTTTCCTGTGAATCTCTACGTTGAGATTTGCCACCCTGGAAGTCGCGAATTAATGTCCGAACTACGTCGGCATTGATGGCGAAGACCGCCCTATTACGAACACCAAAGTTTTTTTTCACGAACAGGTATAAGTAATAAGGAACTATCGAGAATAATACCCGCAAACTAGAAGTTATAGAGGTGCTTATGCAGATACACTATTAGGCTAAATTTTCATTATGCAATTCCATTTTTTCTCAAATTTAGACTCCCCGCACATATGAACCCCTCCCCCCTCAGTTGTTTTGGATGAAAACTGCGGTATGTATTGTATTTCAAATATTATTTATTGCAATAAAGTTTAAAAAATTACTCATTCTCTGCAATTTTCATTGGAAGCATGTTCTAAGAATATTCCAGGTGGATTTTCAGAAATAAAAATATCTGCACATTTTAAAATATGTATTCATATATGAAAAACAAAAGACAATTTTTGAAAAATTATTTCGCTTGATATCGAGACCTTCGCGTATTAGCCCCTTTCAGTTTTTGTTGCCGATTTTGGAAAAAAAAAACGGGGAGTTTATATTCGAGAAAATACGATTTTTCATTTTAGAGCTTTATTCCTATCTGGATGTTCGCGACGAAATGCAGAGAATTGGTACTTGGCTTATGGGGCTTGGCGGGCATGAATGAAACGACACTTGGAAGACTTGGTGCATTTCCCTTTGTCTGACATCTCTTCGTGTCGCAAAATGAGAATATCCGTGTCTTCCGCAGGATTCTTACCTACAACACTAGCGCAGAAAGTTTTCCGCCCCGTGTCGTTATTTACATTGGTAATTTTACATTCAAAAGTTGTTTTCTGATTCATTTCATTCAAACGTGGCTTCATAATGTATTTAATTTGATGTGGGCGTGATCTTCAGAAATGTTTTCCGAATTGATAGTGGAGAGAATCTTTCCCCACATGAACACAAATTTCGGTTCGAAAACAGCGCCACGTGAGCGCATCGAAATCTCCGCGGAGCATCTATTATCAGCAAACGCTTGCTGATAATTTCTCCGCGATTTGTGGAACTATGGAAGGCGCGGTGGGGGAAACCGAGCTGCCGGTGTGCGTGGAGGGGGGATACGGGAGAGCCGCGGCTTCAATCTTGTATCTCTGCCTTCAGGTACCGGTGCGAGGCAACGTGAAGCCTTGTGAAGTTCGTGGAGAGAGAACGCGGGGACAAGGCTGCTTGTTTTCGAGGTACTACTTGTTTCCTGTCCTTCATTCCTCTTTATCTCCATTGTGGTTTTTGTTCAAGCGTCTTTTAATTTACAGAAACGCTTATGTCCCTAGGTGCCTTAAAACTTGGCTGCCCAGCCAGCCGACCCTTGTCATTTGCTTGTCCAATTGGGCGCGAGTATTTTAGGTAGTCTTTAAATAGTAAATAAATAGTCTGTTACCGAACACTGCAACGGCTGGTGAACGAAAGCAATGATGAGAAGAAACTATTGCCAACGGTATTGTTTCTGACAATAGCTATGTAATCGTATTGTTGTCAATTACCTTGCCTAATTTAATAGAAATTGGCTATCAGTGAATACGAGTATTTACAATTTGTAAACATTTTCTGTACACTTTTAGCTAATAAAGTTTTAAAAAATTGCGAAACAGATTAAACCATTCTGTTTGAAACCTTTTTATAATCGTGACGAAGTAATAAATGGTACCAACAAGTTTTCTCGTGTGCTACAATTTGTCTAAAAGAGAGAGATAGAGATATCGTAAATCCTCTCTTTCAAATCATAATTTGCTCGAAAAGTGCTTGCGGGCCGGGATTCGTGCTTGTAGTGGCGTGGTTCTCCGCCAGAGTTCGCTTGCTGCGTGTGTTCCGCCACTCGTGCAGACTCCGAAACGCGCGGCCTTCAGGCTTCGTAGTTCATGGACAAGGCGAAAGTTAATATTGAAGTAAACAATCTTAAGTCATTTTTATGAGCGTATGGTTGCTGTGAGTGGCTGCGAGTCGCGTGTTGTAGTTGTCAAGTGACTGTGCATAATCAGTAATTTGAAAAGCTCCTCATAATCATCTATCACTTGACCCTGTCATTTGCCGACAAGAACGCACTTATAATAGGGGCGCGTTATATCAGAGAAGGGGAGACGAAGCAGTGTCGTAAGTGGTGCCTGTGGTTCTAGGTTCGCTGGTCATTCCTTCGGAAGATCTCGTGGCGAGAAGACTGGTCCAGGTGGCGATGGCGACGTGTGCAGTAAATCGTGTACTTCAAGTTGGTAAGTGGTGAACACTTACGGTGTTACATTAATACAACAACAGTAATAATAATAATAATAATAATAATTATTATTATTATTATTATTATTATTATTATTATATTTAATTCTTAATTTGTTCATTGTATTTTGTTGAAACAAATTCCGTAACAATTCCTCTCTTTTTCCCCCCATTCTTCTTTAGTTCGAGTGGGAAAATCTGCCCAAAAATTATGGGGCGCCAGAAGTATTTGGCACATTTCACACTTACCTGAAACCCATCAAATGCTTCAGAAAACTGTTCGCGATTTTGCTGAAGCAGAATTGAAACCCAATGCAGCCAAATATGACAAAGAAGGGGAATTTCCTATGGAACAAGTAAATTTAAAAAATATTTTAATTTTTACGAAATTTGCTTGTAACATGGCGATGGTGTTTTAATTTTTTTACTAATTATTTTAGATTAAAAAAATGGGAGAATTGGGTCTTATGAGTATTGATACCCCAGAAGAATATGGTGGAACTGGACTTGATTGTTTAGCCTATTGTATTGCCTTGGAGGAAATTGCAAGAGGATGTGCTTCTATAGCCACAATGATGAGTGTACATAGTTCTTTATACTTAAACCCCATTATAAAATTTGGAAGAGAAGATCAGAAAGTTCAGTTTGCCCAACCATTTACCAATGGTGAACAGGTTGGATGTTTTGCTTTGACTGAGCCAGGTGAGGGCTAAATAACAAACTTTCTGAATATTTCCTTCTTGGTTTTTGTTCTTTTATTTTAAAAAATATTTTCATTCAAAGGGAATGGAAGTGATGCAGGAGCTGCTTCCACAACAGCCACTGCTAAAGGAGATACATATGTATTAAATGGCTCAAAAGCATTTATCTCTAATAGTGCTGAAGGAAAAGGTGTAATTGTTTTTGCCACTACAGATAAGAAGAAGAAACATAAAGGAATCTCTGCTTTCTTAGTTCCCAAACCAATTGATGGTGGGTCATGTTGAAGGTATTATGTACTATGTTGAAATTAAATGAATATTTTTAATTAATTTTGCCATGTTTTGTAGGTTTAACAGTGGGAAAAAAGGAAGATAAACTAGGAATTCGAGCATCCTCAACTTGCCAGCTAATCTTTGAAGACTGTGTAGTCCCTAAGGAAAATATTTTGGGGGAGCCTGGAATGGGCTTTAAAATTGCCATGATTGCCCTTGGTAAGTAGATTAAGAATACTATATGTTTCCTAATATTTTGTATTACTAAAATACAGAATTCAAATTTGCATCAACTTGTTCCTTGGGTTTCTACTGATAAGAGTACTTTTGAGTATATTTGTACACTCCTTGTTAGTTAATCATTTTTAAGAGCAGGTATGTTTTATAATATTGAGAGAAAATGAAATTGCGTGAATTAAGGAAATTATACAAGAGTATGTATAAGGTGTGGGTCAACAATATTTTAATAGTGTGCATTTGAATTTTTGTTCCTGTACTTTTGTAGGATATCAGACCAGATAAAGTTTTATCACATTTTCTTTCCTTAAGTTTTAGAACCATTAATCTGCAGAAAATTTTCAAATGTTAGCTTTGAAGAAAAATAGGGTGGAACATATTCATTATTTTTTCTTAAGTTGGTGCTGTGTTTGCACATGTGCCTGACCTTGTTATTCAATCTTCTGTCATGGATGACTATGCCAACACATTGCAGAGTATGTATACGTAATACTACCTCCAGAAATTTCATATATATATATATATATATATATATATATATATATATATATATATATATATATATATATATATATATATATCAGTCTATGATTCTGATAATTGTAATTTTGATCAAAATATCTTGGTTACTTATTTCTTGGAATCTCTGAAACATTGTAGTTAAAATGAGAACTTTACCAAAAATTGTTTCAGCTTTGTTGAAACAATAATTTTTTCTTCTTTGTGAAGTGGTGGAAGTGAGTTCTGAACTCTTTTTTTATTTAAAAATTATGTAATATAAAATAGCATTTCACATATTTTTCTTCAATAATGGTGAAAACTTGGAATAGAATTGTTAAATTTATTATTTTAAAATTGTTCTGATCTCCAGATGAATTCTAAAATGAAACAGTTTAGATAAGTATGATAAGTAATATGTATATACAAAGTCGTTTTGGACCCTTGTCATACAATGGTGTAAATGGTATTAATCTTTTTAAATTAAAAAATGTGTATTTCCGTTCAAATCTTGAAATCGATTTTCCGCAGCATTACATAACTTTCTTCTGCGTATATTACTCTGTATATACGTACGTGTACGAGAAAGTTAAAATTGTAAATAAATATTTGAGGACTTCCATAAAAAGTACACCTCGTAGGAAAACGTTGAGTAAACACGTTTTATTTGTCACAAGAAATAATTTGTCTTTGTTAAAAAAATTAGTTGACGTGTCACATTCTTCACACCCCTCTGACGCCGTCGCATTTCTTGTCCCGCTGACGATTTTCATTTTGGGAGTGCGCAACTATCGGGGAAAGGTAGAATGGTGTTCGGCACAGCTGTGGACGGAGTTCCGACACGCCCGCTATGTTTAGTCAAAAAATCCTGGGATTAAAGGTGGTGATTGAAAAAGCGCGTTATCGGTGTAAAAGCCATCCACATATTTTTTCGAATACTAAGTAGTATCCTTTGCATTGAGGTGGTGAAGAATTTCTGTGGTCGGTGTTGGTGGTTCTGCTTCTGTGTGTATCCTTGTTACACAACACTTGTCCAAATAAAGCCGAACTGGTTGACCTAGCCCTGGTAAAAAAAACAAATATTGATTTTTATGTATATTGCCCACATTTCGGTACTGTTTGTATGTATTTTAATTATATACTACAGATAAATTCAAATTATTCCCTAAATTGTATGTAAGAGGATTTTAACGCTTTCCTTGTAACTTATAACGCAAGTCTTAATGCGACGGTCAGGGTCGCACGACGCGCCCAAACACAACTACGACGACGAACGGTATTTCACGGCCACTTGGCGACTGTGGCGTGACTTGTCGCGCATGCGCATCACGTCCAATTTGGATAGGCGCCCTTATTTGATTGCAGAAGAGATACACGACGACGGTTGAATACGATCGTATTTCCTAGGCAGCCTTCAGTACCATCGGCCCATTTTCGTACCTTTCATAGAACAAACTGAGAGAAAAGTATTGTTCAATTTGACTCTCTGGGAAACGAATAGTACATGCAAGGCGTACTGTCTTATTGAGCCACAGCAAATATCTTCGAAACGATTTGAAGTATCAGGATGCTGTTGGCGCCAAGTTCTTGTGAAAGATGAAGGAAAAATGCGTCCCGTAGATTTTCCCCCTTTTTAAAAGAAAGAGCATCTGACCTTTCTTTCCCCAACGATTTCAACACTTCATTAAAAACGTCGCCGTTTTAAACCCATTTTTTAAACGCAGTTTTTTTAAAAACATACGGGAGAGGGATGGAAGAGCAATCAACTGTTATATTTACCTTAAATAGGCTATATTTCAGTAGAAAAAGATGATCAAGATGAAAGAAGACGAGCCTAAGAATACAACGTAATAATTAAAGTGAATCAAATTTACATTAAATGCACATGCACGAGTCCAAGTAAAGCGTAAACTTGATCGCTTTTAGGATATCGTAATTGATTGGATCAACAATGCATTTCATTTTGGAATATGAATAAACATTTTATCTTTCTAGCCGAGTAACCAACAAACCGCATGCCAATTCAGGAACAGACGGACATAATTAGGTAAATTATCCCAATGCAATAAAGAAATCCAGTTATCCATCATTAAATTCAAAACACGAAGTTGAATGTCTCTTTTTCAATTTCTCTGTAGATAACGGAACACGGAGACAGACGTTCTTTACGCCTGGCGGAAAACGCGTGGTATAAAGTGCGTGACATACGGCTTCTCAGGAAATGCAGGACGCATTTTTTTTTCTTTTTCTTTTTTTTTTTCTCTTCAAATACTCACATAACTTTATTCCTCATTTCGAGTGAATTTTAAAGTTGAGTCAATGTTCTCCCATACATGTTAAAAGTTAAAAAATGTAATACGAATGTTATTTCCCCTATCTACAACTCGATGAAAACTACAGCTTGAAACCGTTCTGAAGATATTTGTTGTGGACCACTTTGTCGGTCCTCCCAGAATTTCAAACGGGTTATTTTCAATGGAGCACAGTGTAAATATCAAATATGAAAATAATTTTTGTGTGTTGTCATAGTCGTACATACGCAATGATGGCCCTAATTCAGGAGGAAACTAGTGGTGCTACAGAATGGCACAGGCTTTCCCGTATTTTTTTGGGGGGGGGGGCACGGTTAGCTATTCGGACTTGAAGCATACTTTTGCCAGCTGCCATCTTTCGCCGTCAAACTTTTTTTTCTTTTCTTTTTTTTGTTGACATTTTCCTAATTTTTCGGTTTCTCAATAGTTATTGGAAGAACTTCAATTCACAAATATAATGGTGTTTACAAATTGCTGGAAATGTGCGTATTAATTATGTGAGAGATATTTCAAAAAATTACATTTGTGTAATTAAAAAATACCCCAAAATGAACTTTACGTCATATTAAAGAGTGCAATTGGCACTATTTGTTCGAAAAGTTTGAAGAAAAAATTTTGTAGCCATTTTTTAAAAAAATAGCGTTTGAGCATTTCTGAAAATGCGAAAGTTTGTTAGTTTTCACAGAAAACGGTTTAGTTTTGAGGACCTTTATATGACATTATTTAAAGAACATGTACTCATAAATATAATATGAACAAATTGCCGCTAATGTAAATATTAACGACGTGAGAGACGTGCCTAAAAATATATTTTTGTAATTTAAAAAACAAACAAAAGAACAGAGCAATATGGCGTTTATGTCATCTCTTAGGGTACTTTAGGCACTATCCTTACCAAAAGTTTAAAGAAAAAATTTGGAGCAGTTTCTGAGAAAATTGTTTATTTGTAATTTTTAAAAATTGCACAAATTGCACGCAATATTGCGCGAAAACTACTAAAATTTTAAAAAAAATGTAAATGACCTTAGTGAAAGATGGAGATGGAGAACAAATTTTATTTGAAGGAAAAATCTCCATCTTTAATTTTGTAGTTGTAGGAAGAGGCCGAATAAAATTCAAACTTTTGCAATTTTCGAAAATTCAAAGTTAACCGTGGAAAAGCGGACCTATGCCACCTTTACAAGTGTACTAGTTTACTCTATTCGTACAAACAATTTAGAGAAAAATTTGGAGCAGTTTTTGAGAAAATTTTGAAAATGTTAGGGGCCTTCATATAAAGTACCCCCAAATTTTAAAGAAAATTTTTCAAAATCTCAAAGCTTCGACATTCCGCAAGGTAATACATTCCGTACTGCAAGGCACGCATTCCAAAAAATAGTGTTCATCGTGACGGTTGCTCGAAACAGCCTACATCAAAGGCCACCGACGTTAGTTTTCTGGCATGACAACATCCCGAAGGAATCATTGCCAGCTCGTGCAGCGAGCCTCGTTGTACAGTAAGGGCATAGTATTTCTATCGGAACAGTATTTTGTTGTTGAAACCACTCCACAGAAGTCTGCTTCGAAGAAATGATTGCCGAGAGCTGAGTGAAATTAAACCTCGGCATCTTTAGTTTCGTATACGTTTACACACAGCGAGAAGCACAAACACGAAGCGCGCTCTAGCGAGGCGAAACAGCGAATGAATTGCTTTACTTAAGTATCTTACGTTTTCAGCGTGTGGTGGGGGTAATTCATGAACAAATGAACGCCGCACTTCGCACAAAACTAACAGATTGCTCGAATACGCAATTTATTAAGCCAATACGATGATGATGATGAGTTTTAAATAGTTTTCAAATCAAATCATTGTCCTATCCTCACCCCTTACACTTACACTAACATGCCGGAAGACCGGTCGGGAGCTTAGAGCTTGTCCCGGCAGGGGCAGTATCCTGCTAGTGGGATATACCTGGTTGAGGGTAAAACTCCGATAGTCGACGGTAGGTCGGCGCCGGTTCTCACCATCCAGCGGGTGAAAGATCACCACTACCTCCCGAAAAAAACGCACTTCACTTACGGGACGATTTACGGGACGAATAACCTCTGGAGTTGATGTGCCCGGAATCACGAACAATCAATCATATACCAGCACATTTTTTGCCACATTTAACTTGCTGGCATTCATGCCACTGCGCCACAAAAGCGCGCGTGGCCCGAACTCGGGCATAAACACGTAATGTCCAATTGTCTATCTAAAAAACAACAAATAATTCAGGGCAGAGTATAAAATATTCCACTTGCATGTTTTCCTTTCTCATTCACATTCAAAACGTCAAATTCAACGCAAAGTGCTACCATACCACATACATTTTTGAATCATTTAAAATGCTCCGCAAAAACAGACACCTACATAAAAAGCACTAGGGTTTTCAACCAGCATGTTATTTTTCCATTCTGATAAACTAACACATTTACTCAAAGTCAATGTGCTGGCGCTGATACCATTACGCAATACAAGCGCAGTACGCTGGAAAGATCGTTTTCCGGCGCACGATCACGTAACTTTCTCTTCTTACGAAGTATTCGTAAGGCGAGAAAGTAATAACAATTTCGGAACCGTTAGGGATATGTAAGTTGATTGCATGGGTTCTGGATGAATAGTATTTCAATTTAGTGTTGAAATACTCATTATTTTACTTATATCGATGCACACAAGACAACTAATGATTTGACATGACATACGTTTCAGAAATCTAATAACAGAATTTTAAAAATGTTTAAAAGATGCAATTTGTGAAAACACAGGCAAGTCCTGTATACATCTGCATTGATTCTATTAATGACTGGAAGTACTTGAAATCATTTTCAGCAATAAAGTTTCTACCTTCTTCAATAGTTTTTTTCTGCCACAACACTTTCATCAAATTCAAATCCTTGTCTGGGATTCGAACCCGGCATCTTCCGAAGGAAAGCGCTGAGTCTCAGCACGTCTTAATCACCTTGGCCTTTGGAGTGAATTGCGAACTGAAGACTTATCAGTCAAAACGTAGTCATATCAGCTCTAGCATTAGGAAACCAGTAATTGTCAACACGCGAAAAACAAAAAGTTTTTTGGGCGACAAAGAAGAGCAAAAGTGAAGGGCTTACTCCAAATCCTATATCCGACGAACGAGATTAGAAAAATAACTACTGAGAGAAAGTATGTGCCATTATATAGACTTACTAGTTTATTTATTTACCGTCACTTATTACACCACATCCACTTATTACATATGTGGAGAAAATTTGTAGAAAAAATTTGGAGTGGTTTTTAAGATTTTTTTTTTGTTTTTGTAAATTTGAAGCGAAAATTACGCAAAAACGACCCGTTTTTCAGTAAATTGTACATTACCTTTCTTAAAGAGCTAATTTTGTAAACAATAGACTTTGTCGGAGTTAAAAATCTATCTAAAATTGTGTAGTTTTAAAAATTTGTTTGGCAATTTTCAGAAAAACAAGTGATTCCCGGAAGTAGGACTAAGACTATGTATTTTATCGTCCCTCATTACATAAATGAAGAAATTTTAAAGAAAACTAGTGGTTCTACAGAATGGCACAGATTTTCCCGTATTAGTTCTCTATTTCCTTGGGTCATCGCTAGCTATTCGGAATTGCCACAAACTCTTTCTTGCCAGCTGTCATCTATCACCGCCAAAAGTACATTTTTTTGTCATTTTCTTAATTTTTCGGTTTCCTATTGGTAGAACGGAAACATTAATTTTAGAATATTAAAGAACACAAAAACCTAGTCATAAATGGCAATTTTCTTTTAAAAATTATGTGCCGTTTAAGAGAAAATGGCGTTATAGCGCTACTAAAAATGCGAAATTTGAAGCTCATTTTCACAGAAAAGTTTTCAAAATACTTTATTTGAAGTTATTTGAAGCACTTACACACACAAATATAATAATGTTTACTAATTGCTGGTAATGTGCATATTAAAGATGTGAGAGATCTTTCAAAAAAATTACAATTATGTAATTTTTGAAAAAACAAACAAATAACTCAAAATAAACTTTACGCTATACTAAAGAGTGTAATTAGCACTATCCGTTACAAAAGTCTCAAGAAAAAATTTGCAGCCATATATGAGAAAATGGCGTTTGAGCATTTCTGAAAATGCCGAAATTTGACCTACTTTTCACAGAAAACGGTAGTGTTTTCGAGAAACTTTACTTGACATTATTTAAAGCACATGTACTCCTAAATATAATAATGTGAAAAAATTGCCGCTAATGTAAATATTGTTGACGTGAGAAATATGTAAAAAAATTTAAATATTTTTCAAAAAACCAACCGATAAACCATTATGGCTTTTAAGTCATCTGGTAGAGTAAATTTACCATTATCCCTACCAAAAGTTTAAAGAAAAAAATTGTGGCCGTTTTTGAGAAAATTTTGTTTTTGTAATTTTTTAATGTTGCACATATTGCACGCAATATTGCGTGAAAACTACTAAAATTTTGAGAAACATTTACATGACCTTTATGAAAGAACTTAATATGCAGAACAAATTTTATTTGAAGAAAAAATCTCTATCTTCAATTTTGTAGCTGGAGAAAGACGCCGAAAAAAAATTCAAACTTTCACAATTTTCGAAAATTTAGAGTTATCCGTGAAATTCGGACCTATGCCATGTTAATAAGTGTATTTTACTACATTCATACAAGAAATTTAAAGAAAAAAATTGGAGCCGTTTTTGAGAAAAGTTTGAAAATCCCGGGGGGGCTTCATATAAAGTACCCCCAAATTTTGAAGAATCTTTTTGAAAATCTCAAATCTTCGACTAGAATCAGATAGACCCAGGAATCCATTTTGGAAGAAATAGTACGTATGGTTTAGGCGTTAGCAATGTTCACAGACGGACAGACAGACGGACGTTTTCCTTTCAATTGTGTTTTCGGTACCAAGGACCTAGAAAACAGTGTTTCTGGCTACACTACGTGTTAGGGGATTTTTTTCTTAATTTAGCAACTGGTTTTATCCACTTTTTCGTTTCCAAGGCCCGGCAATTAATTTTTTTCAGTCGAAAATTGGCCATTTTTTTCGCGCAGCATTACATAACTTTCCCTATATTACGTATATCACTCCGTGTGTACGTACGTATACGGGAAAGTAAAAATTGGAGCGGTTTTTGAGAATTTTTTTGTAAATTTGAAGCGCAATTTACGCAAAAGCGAAAAGTTTTTCCAAAAAATTGTACATGACCTTATTTACAGTGCTAATTTTGTACAACTGACTTTGTCTGAGCCAAAACTATTTTATTTTCAATTTTGCAGTTTTATTTTTTGCGATTTTCGAAAAATTGGGGACATGAACGAAAATGATATCTACATCACTCTCATAAATACCCTTCGCACTATTCAACAACAAATTTAATCAAAAAATGTGTAGCGTTTTTTCTTTAACTTTGAAAATTTCTGACGGGCTTCATGTAAAGTACCCCCAAAAATTAAAATATCCGTTTCAAATTCCATGAGCCTTGATATTAGTGAAAACGATTGGAGAATATCAATTTTCATGAAAATCGGCTGAACGTTTTAGGCGCTAGCGTTGACCACAGACGGACAGACTGACGTTTTGCCGTCAATCGATTTTGCAGTATCAAGAAGCAACAAAACATGTATTTTGACTACACCACGAGATAGAGGGTTATTTTTCTAAATTTAGCAACATGGTTTATCCACTTATCCTCACCAGACCCCAGCTATAAGAGTTTTTCTGGCGAAAATTTCCCGTTTTCCGGCACACGATTACAGTAACTTTCTCTTCTTACGAAGTATTCGTAAGGCGAGAAAGTAAAAATTGCAATTTTTGTAATTTTTGCAGAAAAAAAAAGAATAGAGCAAAATGGTATGAATGTCATCTCATTATCTACATTTTGAATTGTCCCTAGCAAACATTTGAAGAAAAAATTTGGCCGTTTTCGAGAAAATATTTTTTCTATCTTTTTTTTTTTTACATATTGCATGCAATATTGCGTGAAAACTTCTGAGAGTTTCAAAACATGAACTTAAACTTAATGAAGGAACTAATTATGGACAACAAATTTCATTTGAAGGAAAAATCTCTATCATTAATTTTGTAGTTGAAGACGCCGAACAAAATTCAAACTTTTGCAATTTTCGAAAATTTAGAGTTAACCGTGAAAATCAAACCTTTGGCACCTTTTTAAGTTATTTTACTCTATTCTTACAAGAAATTTAAAGAAAAAATTGAAGCCATTTTTGAAAAAAAAATAATGAAAATGTCCTGGGAGCTACATGTAAATTCCCCCAAATTTTAAAGAAAGTTTTTCAAACTCTCAAAGCTTCAACTTGAGCCCAAGTCAAAATGGGAATATCCATTTTGAAAAATATCTCACGTATGGTTTAGGCCCTAACGGTGTTCACAGGCTGACAGATAAAAAAGGAAAAAAAATACTTTTCAGTATCAGAGGACCAAAAACATGTATTTCCATTGAAATCTCGAAATAGATTTTCTGCAACATTCCATAACTTTCTCTATACTGCATTTATATACTACATTACATAGGTGAGAAAGTTAAAAAGGAAAAGCTTGTCGAAGATCACTCGTTGAGACACAGTTAAATCTTAACATTTCCACTGACTTTGCTGCACTGAGAATGAATGGACTGGATCTAGAAAATTTCCTTCTTTTTTTTTCTTGTATTTTCTCTCTCCTTCCATCTGCATTTATGCTAAATCATATCTCATGTTATCCATGTAAAATTAAGTATACTGTAAATAAATAAATAAATAAATAAAATAAAGTGAATATTAAAGTATTAAAATGTGTATTTAATGTCCATATTTTGTAGGAATTGAAGCAGTGAAGGTGATGAAATCTAACAAACCTTTCATATTTAAATTTAAATTTTAGTACCACTTGTGAATATTTAGCATCATGATTAGTTTATTGGTCTGCTGCAGATAGGCATTCATTGGCTGAAACCTTGTATTCTTTCATTTTCCCCTCAACATAAGTACCGGTTTTATTTATGTAATGTAAGGGTGTTTTTTTTTCATTATCAGTTCAATATCTAAATATTGAATCTTCCCAAATTCCTTTCATCCTCTTGTTGAAGAGATTTCATATTCACTCAAGTTTACTTGAAAGAATGAGAGTGTATTTAAACAGATTAATTACATTAAATTGTGTAATAGTTATTTTTTTATATGTATATTTAAGAGACTTAAATTTTTAACAGAAGTTTAACAGAAGACTGCATTGTTTTGTCAATAGATGGTGGTCGCATTGGAATTGCCAGCCAGGCTTTAGGTATTGCTCAGGCTGCTCTGGACTGTGCTGTTGATTATTCTACAAAGAGGAGTGCTTTTGGAGCTCCTATTGTAAAACTTCAAGCAATTCAGGTTCAGTAAAAACATCTATCTCATGGTAAATTTCATTTGAAAATCAGAAATTGTAACTGTTTTCTCTTTTTCATAGGCCAAACTTGCAGACATGACGACCAGACTTGAGGGAGCAAGGTTGCTGACATGGAGAGCAGCTATGTTGAAGGATAACAATCTGCCATTCACCAAAGTATGTTGTTTTCACAAATTATATTAGCGATCACCCTTCTTAGTTTAGTTCAATTTATGGAGGGAAAACCTGAATACAGTCATGGATCGAAGTATTAGTGAACAACGGTTGTACAAATCCCTCCTTTATTTTTAAAGAATTACATATGTAATTAGCACATTTTTAGCACAGACTCCAACTTTTTTTCTTATGTGACAAACTTGGTTTGACCAAATTACTTTAGAAAAAGTTGTTTTTTTTTTTGAACTTAAGAAAGATTTGAAAGAAAATTTGTTATTCCAGATGGTTTTGGTGACGAAAGATTTAAGCCAAAGTTTACTTGGAGGGAACTTCAAATGTTGAAATCTGTTGCTTACCTAATAATTGTAATTTTTGTCGAGTCATTTTGCTAACTATACAGCGATTGTGGCACAACAATGACAATTAATCACAGGAAGAGACAATGTGAAAGACAAAAAGACATATTTACAATGGTGCCAGGAACAAAAACTAATTCTCTTGATAGCCTGTTTAGGGTGTATGGAATATTTTATGTTAATCCCAAAGGTCACTGTCTCTGAGTGACTTTAGAAATGCATGGGAAATTGTGCATTGGCCAGACTTGAGAATGTTTTACGTTAATCGTAAAGGCTGAAGGTTGGAATCTTGTATGAAATTGGAAGAGCCTGCATAGCAAGATCATGCTTAGCAAACTATCACTGCGACTTACATGTAATTCATGTAATTAAAGTATTGATGTGTTTTTGCTACATGCAATATTTTATGTAAATCCCAAAGGCTGCAGGCTCAAAGTTACATGGGAAATGCATTTGAAATTGTGCATTGGACAGACTTGAGGGTGTTTTATGTTAATTGTGAAGGCCAAAGGCTGGAATCTCGTAATGAAATTAGACATGCACAGCAAAGCATCTCTGAGCCTTAAAAGTAGTTTTATGCAATTAAAGTATAGTGTGTGAACAGGTCTGTAAGGATGTGTAACTTTTCACTTATGGGTATTCGTTGGACATGCTGACAAAAATACACTAGTTCTGTTATGTTGGCTAAATTAATCAACACTTCACTTTTAAAATGCATGGGGTTGTTACTGTGACAAAGGATGGCAAAATTGGCATAGTTTCCTGGTAAATATTTTATATCCAAAATGTATGACATATTTCAAGTACATTCAGTGTTCTTGAAAATGAAGAACAGAAATTTTCAGCTAAACCAATGCATCACAGAGTTACGTAAGACAACATCATAGATGTGACATAATTAGTTGGGAATGTCTTTTTGTGGATATTCAGAGGGAGAAAAAAATAAGTTATAAAAACAACATACTATTTTCATAAACATTCCAGTTGATTTCAGTTCATGATATTCATTTTCCAAATGTACAGTGTAAGATCCTTCCAATAAATATTCATAGCAATGCATTGTATCACCCAAAGTAAATATTGCAGTGGATAACTAAATGAATTAGGAGTATTTAGTTTTTTATATGAAAAATTAAAAATTTCATTTTAAACAGAAGAAGTTAAAAATATTAATAAACTTTGTAAAAAAAACTATAAACATATTTATAACAAAATTTCTTGCATTAAATTTTTTGTTCTTGCATTAAATTTGCAAAGTAATACAATATTCATGCAGTCTGTCCATTTGGTTAGCCTGAATGACTGCTGTTATCCAGATATCATTAGATTTGTGTACTTCTCTGGGTAAAAATGGTAAAAAATGGTAAACTGCTAAAAACGTCTCTGGGTAAATATGAGAGTATTTGTGATAGTCAACAAAGAAAATATTATTGTTTTTACATCACAATATGTGTTAGAAGTTATTGTGAATTAATACAATATTTCCAAAGAAAAATGAGGGAAAACCCGACAAGTTATGATGTTAAAATGTATGTATTCCTGTTTTATATCTCTGCACCATTTCATGCCTAGACAACTCTGCTTTCATCTGAGAGTTATTACTCCCGCTGGTACCACCAAGATATCTACCAGTTTCCCTATTGTGCACCGAGTGTTATACCTTTTCAAACAATTTAAGAGGACTGAGAAGAAATTGAACATAAAATTTGAGGTCCAAGGTTGATGCATGCTTTGCTAGAAAAGCACACCATGTCCTGTGTGGGATTCAAACCCACAAGCCAGTTATAACCTGTACTTGGATGCAGGTGCCCAAGCCTCTGTGCCACCCAGGCCAGCCAAGAATGCAAGGAAGGAGTTTGCAAGGTGATGCATGGTAGTTAGGAGAGCTCCATCATGCCACAATACACAAGTAAACATCCATGCCTGAGGTACACTTTAAACCTTGATCTTAAAACTGATGTAAAACTGTGATCCTTTCAAACAAAACTGATCTCAACTACCTACATTGACTTCATCTCTTGAAATTACGTGAAATGACATGTAAATGCAATATTTCTACTCAGAGTGCCTTAAGAATAAGAAATACAGTAAAATTGTGACCCTGTATCTTCTAAAAAGGGTCACAACTGCAAGAGACATTTGAAAATATCACTTTGAAAGGACAGAAAGATACAAAATGTCCACGATCTGGAACAGAAATTACCTGACGCAACAAACTTTTTTCAGTGAAGAAGATAGTTGCTGCAATTCAGATTACTTCCAGAACTGTTTGCAGAGGTTTTGTCGAGTTTGGTTCTAAGACGACCATTAGAAGAACTTAAACTTACACCAGCAATGAGGCAAAAGTGTAACATGGACTATTACATTTAAATTAGTGAACAATTGATGAGTGACCAAAGGCAAGATGTTATACAATCAAAACATTATACAATACTTTCTAGGACTTAAATTTTAATATTTCCTGTGCTCACAAGTCATTTTGTAACATTTGCTACTTTAAAAATATCATATAAATGAGGCTTGTCTTCTGATGAAGTAATGATTTAAATACATACAGGTGTAGGCCAGGAGAAGACCTTTGTCATGATTGCATGAAACAAACTTGTGAAAAAACTGACAAACTGTAGTGGGGTGAGAATTCTTCAAAAGCATTTACAGCATTTACATTTCTTTCACAAACTATTTATACTTGGAAAATATTTGGATATTTCAGAAATAACAATGCACTGAAGAATTGGACAGCTCCATATTTCAGCTAATAAAACAAAGATTTTCAGCAAATGAACATCTTACCAAGCTACACTGTACTCCTTATTGCCATATTGCAAAATATTTGCATGGCCATATGCAATGTGGACAAGACCTGAAATATCATGGAAATCCTATTAAAAATGTTTACAAAACATAAAATATCTTGTTAAAAGTAATAGTTGTAGGTGCTAAACATTAGTTCATAGAGAAAGTGTTCAATGTGCAGCAGTATCGTGGTGAGAAACTTCCCCAACTTTTGCAAGAAGCCACTGAATCCATGGAGTAGTGAATTTAAAACCTTATTCACAATGAAGGATGCCTAAATAGTATGACAATAGGTTATACATAGTCAAATATCAGTGAGAATCATTTTTAATTTTTTCTGTTGTAATCAATATAAAATATTAATGATTACTTCATCAGAAAATTCAATAAAGGAGAGGAAACTAAAATTTATAATTCATCTGTGACCCACTGTAGACTCATTTCATTACTTGGGAATTTGGTTGTGCAGTTAGGATATAATTACCAGTGGAGCTTCAAGATGCTTGGAGATAAGCTGTGTGGCTTATTTTATTCTTTTGTATGTAATTGTCACTAACTTGCGTACAAAGTGCACAGGCACATTTAAAATTTGTTTCTTCTATTTTGCCAGTTAATGACTTTCAAACATAATTGCCAGATAGAAGAGAAGAGCTTATTAACAATGATAATAAGAATATTTAATGTTAATAAGAACATTAGAGAAATTACTTTTGCTATTATTATTCAAATTTAAGATATCCATTTGTGATTTAAAAAAAGTTGTAAAATTTGTCAGAGTGAAATTCATTGCTTAATGTTTATATCATCCTAAGGTATTTTGATACCATGTACTAATCATAATACCCACATGTCCTTTGACTTGAAGGCAGTGCAATTGACAAAATTACTGCCATAACATTAATGTCAATTTCTATTGGATTTTTATAACAAAAGAAAGACATGTGCCTGGAACTAAATTCTTCTTTTGAATTAATTTGAGTGGTAAGAGTCCTTGGAATATATATTGTGGCAAATATGCCATTTTGAAACTGAAAAAAAGATGATTGTATATTTTTTGTATAAACATTGCAGTGTTACTGTTACTTTTTTCATAATTTTAATTTTAATTTTGAAGCAAATTCAAGAATATTTATCTCCGTTATGTGCCCTAAAAACCTATTGGATATGATATACTTTTAATATTGACAGCAGTTTTAGTGTCTATCTGAGCATAGTCATTATTCTTTCATTACATTGCAAATTTTTTATTTATTTTTTTTAACAAGTAATTTTCATGCTCTTCTTGTGTGAATCTTAAGATCTGAAATTCTTCTGGGAATATTTTCTTAGTGCATGTCTCTTATATATTAAAAAATATTTTTTACAGGAAGCTGCAATGGCAAAATTGGCAGCCTCAGAAGCAGCAACATTCTGTGCTCACACCGCAATTCAAGTGCTAGGTGGAATGGGATTCATTGCTGACATGCCAGCTGAACGACACTACAGAGATGCTCGCATCACAGAAATTTATGAAGGAACTTCTGAAATTATGCGTCTTGTCATTGCATTGAATCTTGTTAAGGAATATGGATATTAAAATGAATTTTTTTTACTATGAAAAACAAATATCTGAAGTTTTGTTCATGAGAGACGAAGTTAAAGTAATATTGTATTGAAGTGAGTTTCCATCTGTGTCTGTTATCTTGCTGGTATTATTGTATCCATAAGGAAAACAAAAAAGAAGTATTCTTAAGACTGCTCAAATTATTTGTCTGTCATGTCTCAAATTTTTATATTGTAAATAGTAATCTAATAAAAAATGTTTTTTATGTTATATTAAAATAGGTTGGACCTTTTAAACTTGTACAACAGTTATTTACTTTTAAGTTAAGGTAAATCATCAAGGTTTTTCCATGTATAGGACTAATTGAGAAGGGCATCACAAAAGTTTAATGCCACAAAAGTAACTATATAATATCCATAAGTTGCTCTATTTTCTTATAGGTCCAAGCTGTTTTGATATTCTTTTGTTATATTTTTGTATTTTGTCATGAGAATTTATTTTTGAATAAAATTACTAGTAAATGTTTATATACATTTATAGTGTAATAACGTCCCAATTTTTTTAATTGTGATATTGAATATGTTAAATGCATTCCCAAGATTAAAAAACACAATACGAAGTATCATCTCTATAAAAGTGTTTAAAAAAAAACTATTTTACATTCCAAACAATACTTAATGCTAGGATGTTCAATAACACTTTTATCATAAAAATAAGACACAGAAATAATGCATTAGACATTAACATTTAGTGAACCATTTGCAATTTTAACTGAATGTGTAACAAGTGTTACTTGAGAAAGTATTGTTAATTGTATTAAACCACTAATAATTGAGACGGCAAGTATTGAGAAAATTGATGTATTTTTGTATTGTATTAATACAATACAATTAAATGTATTGTATTAATAAAGAGCTATCAATTGATATCTAATTTTTTTCATCTTATTGAAGCCAAACATTTCAATAGTCCATTGGTGTGAAAAATAGAGCTTAGTATACAAACTATGAAATATTACTAATAGATAAAATTGTTAATAAAGCATTTATTTGAAGTAATAAGTAGCCTATCAACACTTTTGGGGTATCATGAACAGAGAAACTTATAAATATTGTTACAATTAAGACAATAATGCTTTCATGGAAGTGTATTTTTAGTATAGTTTCACTGTAAGGATATTCTTTTCAAAGAATATTTTTTTTTGTCTTATTTTGCAAGCAGCTTGTTACTCAATTGCTTTTAGTTGACCAAGCATTTTTTTAAATAAATTCTTTATATTTCACTTGATCAAGAAATGTATTCATTTTCATCCCTTTAAACCCACCCCTTATCGGTATTACTTTTTAAATGAACTTTTCCTCAAAAGATTTGAGTGTGAGACATATTCAAACTTTCCACTTCTACGGGATTAAGAAGGATTCTCCTCCCAAGTTTTTTTCCCATTATTTTTACTCAATATTTTGTATTCATCTACATTTTTCTCTAGAAAGTCAGTATTGAAATAAATGTCTCAAGTAAAAGAGTGATAATTTCTTGTCACTGTAATAATCAAAATACTGTCTGGTGCCCTGCAGTTAAATTACATGTAAATTATTAAATTATATTGATCATAAAAATTAGAAGGGAATGAAACTGAAAGATTTAAAATTCTCTGTTCAATAGTTTCTTTGCTTTGCAATAAAGGCAGATTTATGTCAAAGGAATGTGAAGAAAATTGTAAAAAACAGAAGTTTTCAACTTTTTAACCGAAACAATAGTTTAATCAATTATGAAACATTAACCATTAGTGAAAGTTATCTTGCTGTCACTATTTATATGAATTGCTCAAATGATTTAATAATCATGTGTCAGGAAGAGTTCTGATAAGGTCGATATCATCTTATGCCAACTTAAATTGATGAAATAAACTGGTTACCATTGGTTGCCAACGAATCTTCATGATGATTTCGGTGAGTTGCAGTTGGCAGCATTGGTCACTGATCGGTGTCAGACACTTGATTCGGGTGTTGGTGGGTTGGGTTATTTCATTTTGACGTGGTGGATTTGTTGAGTAAAACTTCTACGTTCCTGGTAGTTCAAGGTACAAATTTTGCTACTTTTACTTTTTCTCGTTACTGACTCCATTGTGTTGACTCGTAGTGTTTTATGGTCGCCATTGCTTAAAAATTACAGGTTATGAGGGCCGGGTGTTACGATGTAATTACAGTTCTTAATTCTAATAATAATGTAGAAAATGTCGGTGTACAGTGTCCGTGAATTTTTACGTAGTGATAGACTACATCCAGTTCTAGTATGTAAGTGAAGAAGTTAAGAAACAATATTCTTTTATTTCATCCATCTGATAACTTGTTGCAGTTCCAAAATGACAGATTCAAAGTATTTCACCACAACGAAAAAGGGAGAGATCTTCGAATTGAAATCAGAGCTCAACAATGACAAAAAGGAGAAGAAGAGAGAAGCTGTTAAAAAGGTATTGGTTGACTGTTAGAATGTGAAACTTTTTACTGGCTTTGAGAATGTGCTGTGTATTTTTTTATGTGAATTTCAGGTTATTGCATCAATGACTGTGGGTAAAGATGTATCAGCTCTATTTCCTGATGTTGTGAATTGTATGCAAACTGACAATTTAGAATTGAAGAAACTTGTTTATTTGTATCTTATGAATTATGCCAAAAGCCAACCAGATATGGCCATTATGGCTGTAAACACATTTGTTAAGGTAATAGAATTTTGCTTATTTGAATTTCATTACTTCATTTGTATATAAATGTAATAATGTCACGGTTTCAGGATTGTGAGGATCCCAACCCTCTAATTCGAGCACTTGCTGTTCGTACTATGGGTTGTATTAGGGTGGACAAAATTACAGAATATTTGTGTGAGCCTCTGAGGAAATGCTTAAAAGATGAAGACCCTTATGTCCGCAAAACAGCAGCAGTCTGTGTTGCAAAACTGTATGATATAAATGCTCAGCTTGTGGAAGATCAAGGTTTCCTTGATCAATTAAAGGAGTTACTGTCCGATTCCAATCCAATGGTAACTTTCCGTTCAAGTGAAGTGTTTGACCATATGTCTCTTGTGCTTCTTCTATAAGACTATTGTTATAGGTTGTAGCCAATGCAGTTGCAGCATTATCAGAAATCAATGAAGCTAGTGCAAGTGGCTCCCCATTAATTGAACTCAATGCGCAAACCATCAATAAACTTCTTACTGCCCTCAATGAATGCACTGAATGGGGTCAAGTTTTATTCTTGATAGCTTGGCAAACTACAGTCCAAAGGATGACAGGGAGGCCCAGAGGTGAGAATGGTGGTAAATTATTGTATGAAGAAATTCAAAAATAGTTGAAAAGTTATCTTTAGTTAAAATTATCAATGTAAACATTCCCTTTCAAATATAGGAATGGATTATTTTGAATGTTAAAGATAAAAATGAAATATTTCTTATTCCTTACAAATACTCTCTGTATGTAAGTTTTGTGGTAGTGTTCTTCCCCTGGGCTTAAAATGCATACTAGTACATAAACTGTGTGATTGAGGTCATTAATCGTATGAGAATATAATGTTTAATTTTGTGTGTTCAGTATATGCGAGCGCATCACTCCTCGTTTAGCTCATGCCAATGCAGCAGTAGTACTGTCAGCTGTAAAGGTGCTGATGAAGTTCATGGAAATGTTGCCGGCAGATTCAGACTTTGTGTCAACTCTGACCAAGAAGCTCGCTCCTCCACTTGTGACTCTTCTCTCATCAGAGCCTGAGGTAAGCATATGGATGACAAGGAGTCCGAAGCAGCAATTGTGCTGGATTTGTATTGCATAAGCAATGTTTTATGTAGTAAGAATCACCATTTAATTTAGTGGGGCCAATTCTTAGATTATTTGGGTATTGATATTTGTTAACTTCATTTGTTTTCTGAAATTAAAAAGGCATGGGGTTTATTTTTACCAATTATATTTAAGGGTAAACTAAATTTCATTTATTGAATAATTATCATTTTCAAAATTGTTTGCTCCTTAGGAAGCTTTCTATTTTTCTGAATAACATTTTTGTGCGCTTGCCCTTCAATTTTCCTTAGACTTCCAATAGTCTTGCAAAAAATTTCATGACATTCCAAGTGTTTTAAAGCCTGAGCTACAAAAGTCTGGGGAAAGAATTCTAAACATGTTGCATCTAGAGCCTCAGCGTGAATCTAGGTGCCTTTTCACATGAAATTGTAAGAGTACATTCAAAACGTGTATATGTGTTACACTTTTTATGTCAATGTTTGCAAGTAAGATGGTTAATACTTTTCGGTATCTTGGATTTAAAAACAATTTTCTAGTGATTATTTGAGTGGTGATTGTAAAGATGTTGAGTGTTGCCAATCTCCAACTTTGTTTAATATGCTTATGAAGTTTTCCTCTCCTGTATGGATTGTTGTAAAACCCCCATTGAAGAGAACAGTGGGTCCTTGAGAAAGTAACTTGGGGTCCTTGAGAAAGTCCTTGACAGGTTTTAAAAATGAAAGATGTTTCAAGCTGATATTTCCATTTTAGGTTGGTAAACAGTAGAACATTTTTATTAAGTCAGTTTGCTTAATTGCTGTGATGTATATGACAGGTAGTCCAAAATATGATTAATGTTAGGGAGTAGGTGGTGAATTCACATACAAGACAGGTGGTGATGATAGAACTGTATAAATTGGAATATAAGGTTAATTTTGAACTTCATCTGACTCAAATTAGTATTAGCCATTGGGTGCCAGCTATAGTAGGGAGATTATCAAAGGATGAAGTGTCCTATGTGTTCACTATAAATATTTTGGCATAAAAATGCATTGAAAATCAGTTCAATGTACTTGCGGTTGTGTTATGTAAATCACGAAAACCAGAGCCTTGTTACCGACTTGCAAATGTGTGGCAATCAACTGAATAGGTTAGGTGGTATTGTATAAGTGAAAGTTTGATTGAAAAGTTGGAACTCAGAACTACATACCTTGACATTCACTAGCTTTAGAAACTTTTCAACAAGCCTTATCCCTGATTTATCATGTATTATCTATTATTCCTCATCACTGTAACATATTTCGTGTAACCTGGTATCGACTATTGTCAACTTCATTCATTCACGTGAAATATGTTACAGTTCGTTTTGCATAATGTCAAATTGGGCTTTAACTGATTCAATCAGTAATTAGCCTCATTCAGACTTTTGCTGTAACATACACACCAGAATTTAAGACCTTTATAATCTATTTTATTTTTATTTTCTCTTGCTTTATATGCGACTTTTAAAATGTATTTTGTAAGAGTTTTAATTTTCTTGAAACATTTTTTTGGTTTTGGTACATGCTTTAATTTTTGTGAGATTAATGAAAAATTAGTATTATAATTTTGTATTGTATTTTTTTTTTTGTAGGTCCAATATGTTGCTCTCAGGAATATCAATCTTATTGTACAAAAGCGGCCAGATATATTGAAGCATGAAATGAAGGTTTTTTTTGTGAAATACAATGATCCAATCTATGTCAAACTGGAAAAATTGGACATCATGATTCGTCTTGCATCTCAAGCTAACATTGCTCAAGTTCTTTCAGAATTGAAAGAGTGAGTATTTTCATTACTGAAATGTACAATCTTTAAAGATAACTGATCCAGGACTTTTTAATAAGGTTGCTTTCTTCTAAAAGATTTTTTTATGTAAAACTTTACACTTGATATTTCATTTTGGAGTGCGTTTCATTTGTTGAGAAGAAATAAAACAGATGAGGAGTGATTCACAATCTTGATTATGGAGGGCAAAGCTGATATGTTATTTTTGTCAAAACATTTTTTGTGCTGCATTGTGTAGAAAAATTAATCCTTGGTACATACTTATTATAAACCTCACCTCTGCCTTACATATTTGTAAAAATAAATTTAATGCTATAGTTGTAGGTTATCACTAGGGAGTGGGTTTCTATGATTTTGCATATTTTTGTTCACTGCTTCAAGGAATAGCTAAGTGAAATTTCTTTAAATTTGTTTAGAATTGGATACTACATAGATTAAAATGTTAAGGCTTAATTGGCCAATTTTTTCCTGTTGCTGCGTATTCATGTAATTATAAGCACATATTTTGTTAAAATAGAGACTTCTAAATCTCTAAATGGTTTCATCTTTTCATAGAATTGTCTGTGAGCATTCATTAATTTGAAAGAGCTTGTCACAGTTTGCGTTCATTTTTCTTCTTCTTTTCTATAGATTAAATAATTGTGCAAATGCAGGTTCTTGTTCATATTTTTTTAAATTGGGCAGAAGAAATGCAAAAAGACATACAATTGGTTAACATTTACTTCAGTTATTTCTCCTGTGAAGTAAGATAGATTATATTATGTTTGCGCAAATAAACAGGGTGTCACATATTTTTAGCACCTCCTGTAATTTTTGAACTGTTGAAGTCATTGAATGTATTTGTCATGAAAGTGCATCAGAGAATGGAACTAATTGATATTTGTTTCCCTTTTATTGCTTGTATTTTACTGAGATAACTTCATTTGTTGTGGTTTTTTCTTTCTTTTCCTTTTTCTTTTTCTTTTTCTTTTCTTTTTTCTTCCAAACGGAACTATACATATTTTTTAGTCTAGCTTGATGAGTATAAAAAGACAATCCAATGATATATGTATTTTGTGACCAAAAAATCAAAATTATTCAAAAAAAATGTTTATCTAACATATAACAATATGTATATCATTGCATTAGTCTTTTTTACACTCTCCATGATAGATTTAAAAAAATGTGTATAATTCCATTCGATAAAAACAGTTACCTCAATATCTTGTAAAATACAAGCGATCAAATAGAAATGAACATATGTATAAACTAGACCCATTCCATCATGCACTTCTGTTAAAACTGCATTGCAATAACTTCCGCTATAGTTACATGACTCACCCTGTATATCTATTCATTCCAAGCATTCTTCTCCTGAATTTTATCAAGAAAAGTTGGTACAGTAAATGAATATTGTTAATTTGAATTGCATACTAAAGTGCATATTTAACAATTTTTTGGTCATAAATGTACATTTTTAAAAGCATATTTTGATATTTTGTAATGCATAAGTCTTCTCCCTAGTTTTCACCTTCTCCTCACAGTCATCCTTGCTTCATGTAATAGTTTCCTCAGTTGTTTATTCATAATGGACATGATTTATTCAAGCATTCATAAACTCACTGAATGTAACGTTTTCTGACTGGAATAATATAATAATATTTTTGGAATTTACTTTCTCAGATATGCTACTGAAGTTGATGTGGACTTTGTTCGAAAAGCTGTAAGGGCAATTGGTCGATGTGCCATAAAAGTTGAGCAGTCTGCAGAACGATGTGTCTCCACTCTCCTGGATCTTATTCAAACAAAGGTCATTATTTTATCAGTATATTATTATGCAGAATGAAACAAGCTTACACCTCAAGGTGAAGACTCCTCAGTTTGTAGAAATGGTAGTGATATTGTGATTAAGCATTTTACAGCTGTTGCAACACAAAATTGATTCAAAATCACCCCTGGGTGTTGATTAACCTTGATAAAGTAACAAATTATGCAGTTTGTCCAAGAGTTATCTGAATTTGGGTATCAAAATAGAAATAGTGCAATGTATTCTCTAACTTTAGATTATTAGACATACTCAAAACATAATGTGTTAGGGTGCAGACATCATTGTATGCTTGTTTTATTTTAATTGCTGTATGTGCATGCACATAGAAATACATATGCACAGGTGTGAGAGTACTTTTTCTTCCATAACACTGTTAATGAAACTTATTTAAAGATTAAACTTCCAGATAATTATTTTGTGTTTTAATGTTTAGGTGAACTACGTTGTTCAAGAGGCTATTGTTGTGATCAAAGATATTTTTAGAAAGTATCCCAACAAATATGAAAGTATCATTTCCACACTTTGTGAGAATCTGGACACTTTGGATGAACCTGAAGCCAGGTAAAGTTATTACTAGTTGATACACTTTTAGTGGAAGTAATCTCATTATGTTAATGCTTATTTTTTAGTGCATTGGTGTTGTAAACGTGGAGGCTCATTACATGAACATGATCTTAAAGGTCAGGATTATTAATATTCAGGTTGCGTAGATCACTCTCTGAGATCAAAAGTTCCTTTAATATAACTTTTATTACTTGCTCAGACTTATTGATAGGTTTTCGTAACTTTAATGCATGATTGCTCAAAAACGAACTACACTTTGACATTTTAACATTATTATATTTGTGTGTATGTAGTGACTTAGATCTGAATTGCCTTGGATAAATGCAAAAATTGTCATGCTCCTTTTGTAACAGCTCAAACCATGTCACACTAGATGCTTACTAGCTTCTTCCAAAATACTAAAAGGCATCTACTTAAGAACTGTGTGGCTGTTTTGGGAGATGGAAGACGATACTAAACAGGCTTGGTAATATTCCAGCTGAGGGCATATGTATCACACCTTGTAGGATTGTTCATAAAAATACATTAATTCTTCATGGATTATTTTGGAAATTCTCTTTAATAACTCTAATACATTTTTGGTAATGGTTATGGTTAAACACATTTCCATTGCAATTTATGAAATTCATCAAACTAATCAGATGTTTAATGATTGATAAAATCGTGAATAATTTCTCTGTGATAGACTTTCACAGAGCTTTCTAATCAGCTAGGATTCTAGGATTAGATTAATCATTTCTTTATATTTGCAATGGAAAGATAGGGAATGTTTTTTACAAATGCTGAAAGAAATAGTACGAAGGTAATCCCAAAAGTAAGGTGTCCTATTTTTTTGTAAGTACATAGACCTGTTTATTTCCACAATGGCTTACATCAGTTTACACCTTGAACATTTATCTATTTTTTGACATAATCGCCATTTCTGTCAATGCATTTTTGTAGATGCTGTGACAGTTTTTTTATGCCCTTGTCATACCAGCTTGCCGCCATGCTGTGCAGAAAGTTCTGCACCTCTTCTTTCACTTCGTTGTCGGACCTGAATCGCTTTCCGGCCAAATGTTCTTGCAACTTAGGGAACAGGTGATAGTCACTGGGCGCCAAGTCGGCACTATAGGGTGGGTGGGTGATGATGTTCCACAGGAAACTGTTGCAGGAGAGCAACTGTTTGCTGAGCGACGTGTGGGCGAGCGTTGTCATAGAGAATGTGTACGCCCTTGCTCAACATTCCTCTTCTCCGGTTCTGAATTGCCCGTTTGAGGCGCAGTGCCCTTTGCCTTCAAAAACCAAATAACTGCGCGCAATTCGCACTTGGCGGTAACATCCAACGGGAGCTTCGTTGTCAACAGCTCCCAAGCCGAGACTGAGCACCTCAGCGCTGCGTGCAGCATCTTCACACACAGGCGGAAGCTACT
Source organism: Acheta domesticus (assembly GCA_031308135.1). Lineage (NCBI taxonomy): Eukaryota > Metazoa > Arthropoda > Insecta > Orthoptera > Gryllidae > Acheta > Acheta domesticus. Next base: position 88,076,912 of record JAHLJT010009355.1, read on the forward strand.
CTTCGTATCAGTGTGACCAACTGCCACATAAACAGAGTTCTGTACTTATAAAAAAATAGGAGACCTTACTTTTGGGATTACCCTCATAGTATTTCAAGCAAGGAAGAAATGGTCCCATGGGGCAAAGTCACAAAGCTAAAGTCAAATTGGGAAAGTTTGGGGCCCCGCTAAGTCAGACCTTATTGTCTGGGAAGTAGAATGGCTTAACTTCACATAGTTCGTACATACACACTGAAGTTGGTGCATACTGAAGCATGTTTTCTTGCAGCTATGCATGTCAATAATAATAATAATAATAATAATGATAAATAATATGATGATGATGATATTTAAATTACTGTGGTTAATACATTTTTTAAAATGTAATGTGCATATTTTTCTCATTTTCAGATCTTTTAATCCACAACTAAAACAATTCATCTACTGAATAAATACTTTCTAAAATTTTCAGAAAAAAGTGTTTAATTATTTTTCTTGAGATAGGAAAGATTTAAATTGTGTATTCTATTTGCAATTTTTTTTCAGAGCTTCTATGATCTGGATTATTGGCGAATATGCTGAACGAATTGATAATGCTGATGAACTTCTTGAGAGTTTCTTAGAAGGCTTTCATGATGAAAACACTCAAGTGCAATTGCAACTTCTCACTGCAATCGTGAAACTTTTCTTGAAGCGACCAACAGATACTCAAGAACTTGTTCAACAGGTGAGTGATGTACATAAAGTCAGTAAGTGTTCATATTTGTCCTTTTCATTCATCCCATTTTCATGGTTATTTCTTTCTAGTTTTCTTTTCCCAGTTTTTAAGGTACCTGTTTATTAGAAATGCAAAAGAAGTTTATTGAATTTGTTGAATGATTGTTTTATTGGCATTTGAAGGGCTTTTTTGTTATTATATTAGAAGTTAAATGTAATCTCTCATTGCTAGCTAAACTGCTAAATAACAGTGAGATCTCAAAGCATTTCCGAAAAACTTGAAAAATGGGCAAAAGGTGATCTCAACTTCAGAAATGAATCATAGTTGTCCCACTAGCTTGATCCCAAAACTTAGTTCATCTACCATGTTACATATTGCACAACTCAATGCCATTAATCTATTTTCACATTGACATACATAGGTCAATCCATTTTAAGTGCTCCAGCACTGGTTGCTTGACCATCTCAAAAAAGAATCCATATTTTGTACATAAATTTCCTCGTGTTTTGGCTGTTCAAACACATCTTTAATTTTTTTAATTGTACCTGGTTTACAAATGGTGACCTTTTTCTTTTCTTTTTTTTCGCCTTCTGCCATTTTTCATGTTTGTAGACATTAACTCTTTTCTAAATTACTCACCTCTGGGTTGTCCTAGCGTTCTAGGATAAAAAGAATTGGATTCTGTATACTCTGGCCTATAAGTTGAAATATTATTTACCTACCTTCTATTGTAAAGTCATAACATTGGGCTCGAGTGACTGCACAAGTCAGTGCTGGGGGGAGCAGTTGGTCCTCTGGTGCTGGGCTGGCAGTGGCCGGACCTACGGGGGTCTCAGAGGGTGCCAGCTGGGGGCGTGTCTTGGAAGGGGGTTGTCAGTTCACACAAGGGATGATATGTGGCGATAGAACTCGACCTGCAGGTGTTGGCAGGCCCCATGTGCAGCTGACCAAAATCTCGGTAAGGAGATGATGCCTTCAGTGTGGGAGGTTGGTCACGTGATGTCTTGCAAGAAAGGCGGGTAGGAAGAGCTGCCTGGCATTAGAGGTGCGGATGCATATTGTCACCCATGAAGGGTTTAATTGCATGCAGCGTCTTGCGAGGCGCTGCTGTCGACACGGGACAAGAGGCCAGGGGCGGCGCTAGGGTTAGTGAGCTGGGGTTCTCTTGGGTGAGACTGAGGCGCCTCAACTCAGGAGAAGGAGTGCTGCGGAGTGCAGCATTCCTTAGGAGTAAATACTGTATAGCAAATGACTATAAATAAATATGTACAGAAAACTGTGTCTGTGTTCTTCCTCATCTCATGATGATGTCACAGTATATTTTTAAATGGGAAATATTTGCAACCTAATCTATGGAATGCGAATGGATGAAATGCGATTTTCAGAGAGTAATTTCTCAAAGAAGGAATATAATCACAGCCTTAATTTATTTTGTGCTTTTACACGTAACAGTGAAGGTACATTTTGTCAAATATGTTGGTAAATAATGTACCACTCGAAAATTACATCCTCTTAAAAATTGAAATTTTGGATTTTTTCCAAATTTTCAACTGTAATATCTCTGTTGGGTGGGCCAGATAAAAATCTGGAAATTGCACATATGCTAGATTGCTATGAGAGCAAACTTCAGTTAAAATTTCAACTTTTAGATTTATTTTAGATTTAGGCTTCATTTTCACATTGAGATTATGTTGTGCCAAGTAGTTATCATATTATTTTAAAGCAATTTTAAGCTGAAATCTATATTTATTTAAAATAATTAATTGTACTTTATTATTACTAAATATAAAAGTGGCATATTATATAATTTTCATTATTATGTATGTACTTTACTTTAAAACAAGCTTACAACTTGACATCTAAGTTTGTATTAGAAAATAAGGTCATCTTCATTTTAGAAACTGAACCGGTTAATACAAATATTCTTTATTATATATGACAAATAGATAATTAGTGTTTATTTTTTTGCGTTTACAAGGAGAATTTTCCTTGCAAGGAGATAAAGTATTTGAATGCATGGAGACCTCTAGGAACAAAGATGAAATGATTACCAAATTCCGAGGCATGGAAAGTACAAACTACAAAACAGCAAAAGTCAATGAATAAAGGGTAAATTACGAGTAACAGTTCTTGCCAGAATTACTTTGGTACTTTTACAGAATAGTGTGTTTTTATTCGAAGAAGATCTTGCCACTGGATCCTGCCTCAGATTTTATGACCTAATTTTTGAAAATACTGTATAACTGTATAGTGACAAATAATTTGTTAAAAATGTGTTCTTAATACAAAAGGAGCCATTTCCACTAAAATCCATGAAATTTTCTGAACTTGACAATATGTTAGACAGATTAGTTTGTAGTGAAATTATAATATAATTATAATTTTTATATAATTTTAATTATAATTATGTTATTAATTATAATTGTAATTATTTTTATTATAATTATAATTTTAATATAAATTTATAAAATAAATTTTAAAAAACCTTTCATACTTTCATTACAAAGTAACCATTTCTGTACAAGAGTATAATAATTTGTTCTCAAAGTATCCTGAAAGAAAAGTTTTGCTTCACATTGCATGTCAAAGTTATTATAAAATAATTATTTAATTAAACTTGTCAGAATATTAAATGAAATTTTTTTCATAAGTACTTATTAAACACACAATGATGAGAACCAAATAAAGTGTTTAGCTTATGTTCATAAAAACAATAATTATAACGTTTAATCAGAGGGAATTGAGAGCAAAACAAATGTAAGTTCTAAAAATGTTCCCCTTTTAATTACAATATAACTTCGAGTTATTTGTCAGAATCTAGGAAGTTGATGAGCTACCTTCATTATTTTACATTTGTTTATGGTTGATGTAAATATCAATGGCTTTACAAGAAGTACTTGAAAATTCTTTGATTGTAGGTGTTGAGTTTAGCTACTCAGGATTCTGATAATCCTGATTTACGTGATCGAGGTTTCATCTATTGGAGATTGTTGTCCACGGATCCTGCTGCTGCCAAGGAAGTAGTATTGGCAGAGAAGCCACTGATCTCTGAAGAAACAGATTTATTAGAGCCAACATTGCTTGATGAACTGATTTGTCACATTTCAAGTTTGGCCTCTGTGTACCACAAACCCCCCAATGCTTTTGTGGAAGGCCGTGGAGCAGGAGTGCGGAAGATGTTGCCAGCTAGGTTGGTATTTTAATATTTTTATGAATGCTGTACATAAAACTAAGGCTTGGAGTAATAGCGCCAAAATAATAGTCCCCTCCATTTTTTTTTATCATTTTAAGATGTAATGTTCTTCATTTCTTTTAATGCAGCACGTATGCTTTTCAATTGATATGCACCTTTCTCTGACGTTTCGTCTGTGCAAGCACAACCAATGTATTTATACAGTTGCGCAGCTCTGTGTTAAAAAAGCCTATGATGACATGTTGTGGTCATGGACTCTAGCGATCTGTGCAGAGATCAAGGAGACCACCTTACAATTCGTAATACAGCATTGTTCTACTAAATTTAACCAAAAAGTAAATGTTTCTAATGAATTTTGCCCATTGAAAGTGAATAGTGGAATCATGAAAAAGAAAAATTATTTCTGTATATGTTCTGAAAAAGTGTATTGTTCATGAAGATATGTAGAAATGTAAGTAATCCACGTAGTAAATGAAGGTATCTAGGAGGTAATAACATTTCTGTTACGAGGTAATAACAGATTTCAATCTTTCCTTTCTAGGTCTATTGGACTAGTTAAAAACAACATAACTCAGGATTCTTACCTTCATAATTGCTGCATTTAATTATGGAACAGTGTACTCCTTTCAACACACTTGTTATTATTGTGTTAACTGGAAAAGTATAAGAATTCACTTTATGCATATCAAATATGTTCTAATGCATGTCGATTGAGGGGTTGAAGCATTTGTTCATGTAATATTATGTGTTATTTAATGACAGCTGCGGATTTATAGGCATGAAAACTGTAAAAATAGGCAGGCAAAATAGGCATTTAAATAGGCACTAAAAATTTTTCTTATACTTATTTATGTTCTTGTGTATAAAGTTTCGGAAGGAAACTTAATAACTTATCTACATGGAATGTTTGCTTTCTTCATTATTAAATTCATTATTCATTATTAAATTAATGTAAAAATTCTTAAATTCTTAAAAGTTACTTTTTAAAAATATTTCAAAATTTGCAATTTTCAAAAATTTAGAGACGTCAACAAAAATGAGACCTGCGCCATTCTTTTAAGCGACCCTTGTTCTATTTGGGGAAAAATGGAAGAATATTGCAGCAGGTTTTTGAGATGTTTTATAACTTGCATTAATTTCAAGCAGAAATTACGCAAGAAACACTCGTTCGTTTAAAATTATACCTATTGTTATTTTAAGATCTGATTTTTTTAGAACAGATTTAAGACAAAAATCTATAGTATTCAATGTTGTACTTTTGCAATGTTATCTTTTCTCAATTTTTGAATATACATAGAGTTCGCACATGAATAGGACTGGCTGCCAATTTTTATATTGCCCTTTGATTCATACAAGGAGAAAATTTCAAGAAAATGTTTTCGAGCCCTTATAGAGAAAAATATTGTTATAATTCGAATTAAAAAATAATTCTACTACCAGTGATTTTGCACATGTTTTGTGATTTCGAAGCACCTGCGCTGTGGTGGCAGTAAAATGGAACATTGATTTATCGACAGTTGTTTGATTTCTGTGTACTCTACAGGATAAAAACAACAACAACAACAACAAAACATACAATTTTTTACATTTTTGATTAAGGATGATTGCATTTTGGTCGATAAATACAAAATAAATATTTATAGGCACTATAAAATTCACATACTAATGCTCCTAATGCCTCAAAATGAATAAGTAAAACAAAAGATTGCTTTTTCATTGAAGGGAAAAAATCAGCAAATTGGCAAAAATCCGCAGCTTATTAATGACTTGCCCTCAAAACCCTAGGAATGTGAAAACCACATGAGTGAATGAGAAATAACATGAATTATCATTTAAGTTTTTAACCACCTCTTAGTAAACGTAATTTCATAAACAAATCCAGTAGCAGCTATCTGTAGTTTTACTTGATCTACACCACTATCGCTCGCTGTATGTGTGTGCATCCCTAACTACCCCAACAAAGGGCTGAGGTGTGCTTGTGTATAAATTTGTGTACTGTGATGAAAGTTAGTTGAGAGTTCAATGCAGTCTGTTAGTTTTAGAGGTTAAATAATTTCCGTTCATGCAATTTAGGTCTAGTAGAAAAAATAACTACTTCCCATTTAATTAGCATAGAGTTGTATAATTTTTGAAAATATGTACGACTCTGATGACAAATTCTCATTCTATGCCTTCCAAAAATAAAAATAAAAAAAAACTATTCACAAAGTTGAAACATGAAATGTGAAATGAACAAATCTAAATAGAAATATTTTAACATTCCCTATCTGATTCCAGATATAAACCACATTAAGAAGTACTGATTTCAATGTTTAGAACTTTATCTCTAAATTTTGGGAGATTTAAACTGTCATATCTTCTCATAAAATGTGAAAAGTAATTTTGCCGAACTTGAATTAAAATTACTCTTCCTCAAGCTTTCGTTGAATTTTTTCTAAAACTATTTTGGCTCCAGCAATTTCTTTTTTATTACAATGCTTGAAAAAGATGTTTTGCTAAGCTTTGGAAGGGGTGTGGAATCTTTACAAATGCTTGTGTTACTCTTTTGGAATTTATCATACTTATTAAAGTGTGTAACCATTGCACAAGACTAAAAGTTAATGTACTTAATGATGAAATAACTAAATGCCTGGTTGCAAATAATATCTGTTCAAATTATTAACAGCATTTTCATTTTAATAAATATCTATATTGCTGGCTCAGTGGCTGAGATTGCTAAGGCAGCTGTGCTGTAGTGATCGCGGAGTAAAGGGTCATGGGTTCAAATTTCACCTTGGGTATGGTGGAATGTGTTTTACCCCCTACCATCACCATATCATTTCATCCTCATAGATACCATAACATTAAAATCTAGTAGTGGTCGCTAATGACCCAGAAATTGATGTGACCTTAAATAACTCCAAAAAAAGATCTATATTACTAATTTCCAATTCAGAGAAATTGAGAGAAAACCGAACAGCCTCTGGTCAACAGAGAAGAGTCTACGGTTTTGTTGCTTGCCCACGAAACTTGGGAAAAATCAAAAAAAAATTAAGCGGTTTCAATTTTGACTGAAAGAAATATTTATTATTCCACCTTTTCTGCCTGTATGACTGAATCTTCTAGTGTGCAATTACGTACTAAAGTGTGTAACTGCATAAAACATCACTAACCTCATGCGAACAGCAAGACTCTGAGGTAGAGACCACCTGTCATTAAATATTTACTATTTGTGTGTTGTGTTATGAAAAAGAGAGCAGTTATTAGAGAAGCTACAGTGAATTTTTCAGTTCATAGAATATTTCTAAATATAAAGATTTGTTACTCCCAATGGATGCAGTTGATGCTTAAAATATTGTGTAATAAATATTGTCTCAATCCAATTTAATTTAAAGATTTGCTCTGTATGATTTATTGGGTATATTGCCCATTGATCTCAAGTATTTAAAGCCTAGTGCTTGTTACTTCTATTGCCTCTGCCTTATTTTGTATACAAATGTTTTGTATTCTGTTGATTAAAAAGTTTAAATTTTGAGTTTGGATTTGATTAATAGGAATTTATTAGAAAAGTAAATCTGTTCAGGGAACATGGAATTTTTTTTGAAGGAATGTATATTGTGAAAAATGTAGTTCTCAATTAATTCATGGTATGTAAGATGGTTTTAAAATGCATCTTACGTTTATCCTGGCTTCTAGTGATAAATTTTCCACCACATATTGACTTGTTGTTTTACAATTTTAGTTATTATTTGAAGGTGCAGACTAGAACATTAATACTTAAATATAAATTCTGTTGATAAAACTGAAATTGATAGTGTGTGGTAGTCTCCTGTCTCCTTTAAAAATACATTAAGTTTTTTTCAGAATTTAATCAAATTAATTTTCACAAGATTCAAACACTTGTCTTATTTGTGTCTGGCTTTTACATCCACTTTGAAAGTATTACCCTGATAGTTTTTACTTGGTGATTTGAAGAATTACCTAAATGTTGAAGCAATTGCAACTGAGATCAAAGATTAGGTCCACTCTGTTCCCAGAAGGTCGTGCATTTTGTGGAGAGTCAACAGTTTATTGCACCACTTGATCCTGTATTTCTCTTTAAATAGTATTTCTATAACTTTGTTTTCATGTCTGTATTTCAGATCTCCAATACTTTATTTGTCAAAAAGTTTTACTAAAAGTAGTATGCTAATTGTAGTTCATTTAGAAACCGCAAATCAAGAGAGGCACTAAATAAAATGAGCTTAAGAAAGCCTTCTTGGTGTTGCTCGCAATTCAATTCCCATGACTTTATAACCCCAAACTCGCTGAAACTGTGAAATCAAATTGTGCACCATAAAATGTAACAGCTTCCATCCCATGTTGTACTATGAGTACCAAATTTTGTAGTCTCCTTGGGTTTTGAATTTTTCATTGTTTGTGGAATGTCCTAATACATAAAAATTGTTTTTGAATGCATTTCCTTAACTGTTAGTAATACTGTAATATGCAAAAGACAGTACTTTTATATCTTTCTAAAGTTGTTCAATTGTGGGGATGCAGAAAATGGTTATAGATTTTAGCACAAATTATCTATTATTTTCTTTGTACCAAAGGAGAAACTGACAATATTAATTTATGCATGTTTATATTATTTAAAGTGGTTCATTACATACTTCATTTTGTATATTGATGCATTGTATCAATTCTTCTTTGAACAGAGCTGGTTCACAAGAAACTGTGCTTGAGCAAACTACTGCTGCTCCAACAGAGGCACCAGCAGTCATTCCATCCCAAGATTCCCTCATTGGAGACCTTCTGAGCATGGACATAGGGGCCCCTGCAGTTCCTACTCAGGCTACCTCCAATGTATTTGCTAGTCCAGCATCTGCAGTGGACCTACTTGGGGGTGGTTTGGATAGTCTCGTGAGTAAAGATTCAGTCAAATTTAAATTAGGGTTATAAATAGGGTGAAATGTGAATTGGAGATCTAGATAGCCTGAGATTTAGATGGATTCTTTAGATGAAGCAGTTGTTTGAAAGCAGAAAATTAACTTCAATAGCTGAACTAACACATAAAAATTTATTTTACCATCCTAAAAAAGTTATTTACAAATAATGATGTGTAAAAAAAAATAGTCATGTTTTACAAAATTAAATAAGCAAACCTGCTACAACCTGCCCACCTACAAACTGATGGTCCTGCAAAGAAATGTGGGACATACCAAATTCTGTAAACTTCAGATGAAATTTCTCACACAATTTTTGATAATATAAATTTTGCAGGCCTGTGTAATTAAAAGATTCCTATTTTCAAACTTATAGGTATCTAGTGATGATCATTAGTACAATATGACAAATTCTTAGAATGGAGTTATGTATCTGAATTGCCCAAGATGTTTTAATTTTCTCTTTTATTGAGATTGATATTCCAAGCTGATACAGTTAGTATACATACTCTCCTATACAGAGATTTGGCATCAATTCTGTCAAATCGTCTGGGTTTTCTACCTTCAATTTGAGTTGAAGTTTGAGGCATTTCATATTAAAAAATAGTTTATTAGAAATTTCCTGGATTCAATTGTAAGTTATAAACTTTGTTACTGGGTTAACCAAAAACTGAATCTGTCAGATCAGAGTCAGAAACATTTATATAAAGAAGTTAGCCATATTGGTAAGTAACACAAGAAGTATTAATACATGTTGATTATTTCAAAAGTAAGAATGTTTTGAAAATGAACTCAATTAGATACATGTTACTGCAAAACATATTTTGGCTATACATTAGCACAATTAATATTTATTTGTAATTCATCAACTTTGTCAAAGGTCAGAAAATCAGACTAAAAGTGGCAGTGCTGGGACATTGGTCTCCAGTTTAAATTATTATATATTGATAGACTAGTCAGTATTACTTGGTATTATGTGTGCCAGTTAGTATTGGTAATCTTGTGAGGTAAGAATTAATTTGAATGATCTAATTTTTAATTAATTGGCATGCAATGTGATTGTAGACAACTCTATGAAAATACTTTCCAAAGTTGAATTTTTGTTTTTTAGAGAGGGAAGAGTATGCATTGACATGATTTAATCTCCAGAATCTTTCATAGTCTGCAAAACACTGACCTGGAAGAAATCATTGGTGTGTGGATCCACACCCAAGGGCTCACCTTAACTCCTGATAACATAACGTGTGCAATTTCAGAATTTTTTTTAAAGTAATTAGGGTGTAATGCCTGAAATAGACATCTTGTGAAATTAATCTTAGCGTTGTCTGTTTATGTTCTCCGGGGTAGAACTAGATGTGGCATTTAATTTCTACCTAATTTATATATTGTAATAATTGATTTATTTAGGCATAGATGCTCAAAATATTACCACTTGTCCTTGTTGCCTGTATCACTTACTAAGTAAATAAATAATGTATGTATTTCATTAAATTTGAAATTAATGTTGAGATAGCATCTGTCTGAATTTCTTTAGCTGGGAGGTGATGTGGCTGGCAGCTCTCCTGCTCCTGTCTCGCAGTCAACCACTGGACTACTGGGGGATATTTTTGGCTTTGCCTCCGTTCCCACAAGTTACACTCCTCCCAAAGCCAATTGGCTCCCTGCTGAAAAGGGGAAAGGGCTGGACATCTGGGGCACTTTCTCAAGAAAGTAAGTACACTTGAGTATTTTATGTTTTTTGTGGAAGTGTAATTTGAAGTGCCACTCTATTGGAGAGTATCTTGAAGAGAAGGAAAGGGAGAGGTGCATAAGAGAAAGGTTTCCTGTCTTTCTTTTCTTTTCTTATCTTTTGGAATCCTTTAAATGTAAAACAGGCTTGCTTTGCTCATCATGGCTGCTAATCAGAGTGAAGCTAACCTTCTGTGTCAGTGATGAAAATGATATCCTTGATTCTGTTGAATACTTGTGAGTTGTGTATTACTACAAATACATGCAGCTACTCAGCTTATTAATCTTGAACATAGGAATGCATTGCATACTATTTGTATCATCATTTGGCAGATTTCTCAGATTTTTCATTAACCCAGTATATGCTCTTGTTGATCACCTGTGAAATTATTCTAATTTTGATTGTAAGAGAGATTATATTTGTTATTCAAACAATCCAAACTTTCTTGAGATGTAATGGTGTCCTGTATATCAAATATTTAAAGAATGTGATCGACACTTTCTTACCTGAAAATAATGTTTTTCCCCCTCCCATGAAATTAAAAATCTATTTACAGAATCTGTTGTATTTAAGAATATATTTATTGAATCTTATAGATAATTTTTATAGAAAATGTCAAGGAAAGTAATTTACTTAAACAAAAATGGTGTTTCAGATTTGTATTGAGTTTGGAGCATGGAAAACTGTTGGTTTTGTGAAGTTCTGTTTTTAATGACTGAACACTACTTCAGTTTTTCAGCATTTTTCTTTAATTTAAGAATTCCTTTTTTAAAAAATTTCTTACTTTCCAGCAGCTGTTACTTTCAAGAAATAATTGAAATTCATTGCAGTTGTGATTTGAAACTTTTTTATTTTCAGAAATGGACAAATTCACATGGATTTGACCTTTACCAATAGAGCCATGCAGCCTATGGCAGGGTTTGCAATTCAGCTGAATAAAAACAGCTTTGGTCTGACACCAAGTTCACCACTCACTGTCATTACTCCCCTTCCTCCTAATGCAACACATGACTCCTCCTTGCCATTAGCAACAACAGGTGCTGTGCAACGCATGGAACCTTTGAACAATTTGCAAGTAAGATGATTATTTTAATAGTACTATAAATGTGAAGAGGGTTATACTGTTATAATTAAATTAAAATGTACTTACAGTGGAATTTGATTTCTCACATTTATGCCAAATACAGTCACTTTAATTCACCTATGTTCAAAATGTAAAATTGTCCGTACTTTTACACTTTTGAAATTAAAATTTCCTGCCTTTTAATTTTTCTCCTTACTGTGCAAATAGCAATAAAGGTTCATAATCTTGTATGTTTCTTACCACCAAGTCCTAAAAATACATACTCTTTCTAGTCAAGTAAAGTTAGAATTACTCAAGATTGTACTGGGCTAGAAGTTATGGCTTAAAGTTTTGTATTTGAAATAAGGAGAAATTATTTGTGTTGCAGTTTGTATGCATTTGAGAAATGTTTAATGTATTCCTGAAGTGTCACTGGTAATAAGCAACTACAGTGTCCTGGGAGGAAACTATAAAACTTTGAAAATAATTTGTAAGTCAATTTCAACCATATTTTGTCTAACAAACCTTGATATTTTGAATTATTGAACTGCAATAAGTACTCAAAAGTTGGTTTGAGAAAATACTTTCGATTCCAAATTTGCATTTCAGAAATATTTAAACACTCCAGAAACATGTACATTATTTATTATTTACAAAAAAAATTAATACATTTGTTTTTGAAGAAAAATGAACACAGAAATAAAAGAGCAATTGAATTGAGTAATTTGAGTGCTTTTTTTATATTGGAGTTAATTTTTCTTTGTCAACAAATATATTAATTTCATTTGTAAATAATAACAATTTACATGTTTCTGGGGTGTTTATAAGTTTCTGAAATGCAAGTTTTTGTATAGAAAGTCTTTTTTCAAATCAACTTTTGAGTACTTATTGCAACTCGGCCATTCCAAATTTTGAAGGAGTTTATTGGACAAAATATGCTTAAAATTGTCGTATTTTCAAAGTTTTGTTGTTTCCTCCCTGGGACACCACTGTATAAATGTGCGCTTTTATCCTTATGGATTCTTAATGTATAGAAATAAGTAGTAATAAATCAATCAAAATGTGTTAAATAAATCAAAAGCAATTTCCATGGGTTTCACACCCATGGGTTCCACAGGTTTCACACCTAAATGCTTAAGTTGTTACAGATTTTAGGTTTTGAAATGTGCAGTCCCTTTGCTCTATAAGGATTCTTATCTGGTCTGTAACATTATGGGTTGTTAGGGATATGCTTCTTTTTGAATAAATTCAATTTATTTGATACTTATATTTTTTTCTCATGGAATTGTAGGTTGCCATAAAAAACAATATTGATGTCTTCTACTTTGCATGCCTTGTTCCTATGAATGTGTACTTTGCGGAAGATGGACAAATGGATAAGAGAGTTTTCCTTGCTACTTGGAAAGACATTCCAGCTCAGAATGAGGTTCAGTATACACTGACTAATGTTCAATGTAATGCTGGTAAGTATTTTTTATGTATTAAAATTATTTCCAACAACTCAGTATTATAATGCAATTTCTTAGTTTTGTGTTACTGTTGCTTTTGATATAATGTCTCTGAAAACATTTGTGTTCCAGATGCAGTTGTGCAGAAAATGCAACAAAACAATGTATTTACTATTGCAAAACGTAATGTTGAAGGGCAAGATATGCTATACCAATCTCTCAAACTCACCAATGGAGTGTGGGTATTGAATGAACTGAAAATTCAACCTGGAAATCCAAATATTACTGTGAGTACACTTTTCTCATTCAAATATATGTGAACATGTTTTATTTTAATCTTGATTAAAAATTTAAATTTAAGTATTTGATTTCTTGTTGGTATTTGCATACATTAGGTATATTTTAACAGTTTTATTCTTTCACAGCTATCTCTAAAAACAAGAGTATTGGATGTTGCACCTGGAGTGTTCCAGTCTTACGATACTATTCTTCACGCCTAAAGTATATTGAAGCATGAACATTGAAGTATTACTTGGGACCCAGATATAACATAAAGCAAATGTTACTTTTGTAAAAGATTTTCCCTGCATTATAATTTTGAAATTAAACTACAATGAAATTTTGTATCAATTGAATCTCACCTTTGTTATATTTGTTAACTGAAAAAGTTCATAAGTAATCAGACCCCTATCTCTCTTGTGATGTTTATTGGTCTGAAATTACTCTGGTGTTTCCATGAAAGTTTTGAGTTAATAAAACCAATGTTGTATGTGTAAATTTTTTTGTGATAAAACATTTGGGCTGATATTGGAGTGATCAAATAAATATTGATTTTCATCCATATACTTCATCTAGTATCAAATACAACTTTTGTGACAATATTTCATGAAATAATGCAAGAATCAATGTATCATGTTAAAACTGTAGTTTAGTATACAATGAATGAATGTAATGAAGATATTATGTATATGATGTGTATGTTATGTTGAAATATATAGTTCTTAAACTTGTTAGAGATCTAGAAATTTGTTTTATTACAATTTCATGATCCAACACTGATATTGTATTGTATAATTTATTGTAGAAACAAGCGAGATCAATTGTATTACTATCGTTAATTGTTACATAGCAATAAACAATTCTAATTTACATATAATATAATAATAATACTATAATAATAATAATATACTTAATAATTACATTAATCAATAACATAAGTAATTTGAATAATGAATAAACTTCTATGATCTGACACAGCATATATAAAAAGGCAAATCAAAACCATTAAAACACACTAACTCTCACTAATGTTAACAATAATACATTTTAAATTAAATTAATTAATGAAATCAATCTCAAAGAACTCGTCCACTTTATATATACAATTATCAGTATTTTGTGTAATTATTTAAATTAATTAAATGACAATTGCTGACTGTACAGAGGAAGGATACAGTAAAATTTTACTGACATGTAATAGGTTTTTTGCAAATCTAAAAAATCCTGGGCAATTTCTGTTTCTGGTTGCATGATCATGAGTAGAACCTAATATGTCATTCGAAATTGGAATTCTCTTTTATACAAAGAAGACACTGAAATAAATGTGGTTGGAACTGTCATAACACTCAAGTTTACAAAACTTGACCTACAGTGGCTCCACATGGGAAGACTACCGAGTAATCTCTCACATATTTTTTGCAGTTTAAATAGCCTATCAACAGATTGGTGACTAATGTAGCATGCCATAACTGAAATGACTGTGTATTTGAGAAAAATATACTGTTTTCAGAACTCTTATATTCACACAACGTCTAAGTTTATGTATTAAATAAACACCTTTGCAAACTTGATTCTACTGTGTGAATCTGATTCCTCCCAATTCATATTTTTATCAATTAATACTCCCATAAAATTAATAGTTTTGCTGCTTATTTACGCTTTTGATCAACCTTTTTATAGGCAACATCAATTCTTGAATTTTTTCATTGTTTCAAGTTAGCAGAACACCAGTCTCTGACAATATCTGAAGTGTGCACATTGTTGATACTAGCATATCTGGAACTTTAATTCTAATGAATACTCAAACCGTCAGCAAAAAGTTAACTATGGACAAATGGCAATGCAATATTATTAGGATAGATCATTAATATAAATAATGTGGTAATTTCCAATGATATGGTATGTATTTAATTTTAATAAGTTACTTGTTTGCTTTCCTTCAGCAGAAAACTATTTAAGATTGTTTTGTAGCATATCATTTTTTAATATTTCTTTATGTACCCCTAGATTAAAACTTTGTGCAGATGGAGGTCTACTAATGCATAGGCAAGAGATATCTTCAAATACAATACTAGTATATACTAGTATTAATTATACATTGCTTAAGGGCCTCTGCTCACAAGTGTTGCATTTAGTGTAAGTTACGTACATAAGTACGAGTAAGTTAAGTAAGTTACGTGCATCAAAGCAACGCTTGTGACACAGGCCTAAACTGATGATTCATGAGTGAAGTATTATTCCATTGCTTTTCTCAAGTTATGGAAATTTTATTTTAAAAAATTGCCAAATGCCTGCTTTTCACATAAGATTTTCTCACTCATTCAGAAGATTTTTCCCACTCATGAAATAGACTTGCAAAAAAAGATATTTCTGGAAAGACTGTACTTGTTATGGTCTTGTGGTGTATATCTTTACATTTTGTATATTTAAAAAAAAAAAAATGAATCCTTACCATTCTCAATTTGCAATGGGGTGGGAAGTCTGGGTCATAATAGTTTTGTTTTACAATATAGACCTAAATTCCAACAATTTTTTTGTCAACTTTACATTTTTTGTCATTGTGGGCTTCATCTCTATTTAAGAATGTGGAAAAACCATTGCACCTACAAGGATATGAAATGTCTGATTTGATTCAATATTAAACCAAGATCTTGGAGAAAATTAGAATTTCAATTTTGTGTCTCAGGCTAATGAAACTTTCATGTCATATGAAATAATCTGTGAATTCTAATTCCATTTTGTAGTATTAGAATGATACTATGTGTTTATGTGTCAGTTGTAGGTGGATGTTGATGCACTACCTTAGACAAAGCTGCATGTGGCCGTTTCCAACTCTATTCCCTCCACAATTTTTGAGTCCGGTATTAGGGTAATTTTCCATTCCCAAATGGTCATTCCTCCATCTCATAGACTGGATATTGCAAGTATGCAGATGTTGGGCAAAGATCAAACAGGGCCTTAGTGCAATTGGAGGAATATAAAGAAGTGATTTATTAGTAAATTGATGTTGCCCAATGGGCAAGCAACTTTTGCTTCTAGGACATTAGTACGTTAACAATTTTTATTTAAGTATGGACTTTGTCTGTTAATTTAATTCACATAATTTAATGCTCTTCTTCAAGCAAGGCTGTTATCCCAATATCTTAATTTGTATTTCAACAAATTTTTTAACATTTTAACTTAAAAGATTTGTTTTTTTAAGATGTTATGAAAAACAGTTGAAAAGAAGTCTCTTATTATTGCAAGTCACGAAACATTTATTTATTCATTTTCAATTAATTTCTTGTTTGAAAAAAAAAAAGTATTTCTCTAAGGTTGTGGTATTAATCATATCATTATTTTTATGAAAACATTTGTTCATAACATCACTGAATTTTCAAGTATATATCTTCACATAAACGTGAATACTATAAGTGCAATTATTGAACTAATACAAATAACTTCACGATGTAGTTGAACTAGAGTGAAATAATTCTAATATACTTCCCTGATAGGATATTAGCATTAACATTTTTGGAATCAATTGCTGTTTTATCGTGGCTGCTAGGCCATAAGTAGAGTAAAAGAAAAATTTCAATGAAATGCTGCTGGTAAAGTCTTTTCATTTCAGTTTTGTGGTGAAAACATTTTTTAACATGTAGTTCTTAGATTTCTGATTGGTGTTGAAACATTTTGCCTTTCAAAGGAAGGCTTCTACATTTTTCTTATACAGTATGAGAACATTTCATTAACTACTAGACATGGGAAAAGACAGTGTATTTATTGACAATATAATAGTAAGCATATTTTTCTTCAAATAGAAAGAAATTAATTTTATAAATGTGGCATAATAATAGACTTTTAACTAGTTTTAACTTTTCCATGAATTTGTTGTGTCTCCTAAAATTATCTGTATAATTACAGTGAAAAATTAAATGTACATGAAATGTTATAAACTTGATAATGTATTCCTTATTTGGAATATAAATATTGTATTTTCAAATTTTAAATCTGAAAATTCAGTTATACTTTCTGTAATATTCATTTTCACAGCTTTAATTCCTGAAAACTCAAACTTTGACTCTTGAAATTTATGCTACGTAAAGAATACATTTAAATGCACAGTTTTACATTGTTATAAACAACTACTTTCTGTTACCCTCAATTCTAATAGATTACATATTTTAATTTTATTTCTCCATTTGTCCAGATCTTCATAATCTTCATCTGTTAAGTTCAAGTCCTTCAAAATTCCCTCATTAAATGCAAACATTTATATATTTGTTTATTTTTTGTATGGTATGTGAAGAAGGACCACTATAACACAACTTTTTTAAACATCAATGAACAGTATTGATTGTAGACAACTTTCTTAAAATATTTTATGAGCTGTAAGAATCCATAGTGTTAAAATATAAATCTATTACATATTCGAACGAATTGTAACATAAACTTATTCTACCTTGTGATTTCGTAAATATAACTTTTAATTTAAAGAAACAATAGGTGAAATGTGCAAATTAACAATTTAAGTTGTGAACGTAGTTTTTTTTAAATTTGCGTCAACAAAGAAGTAATTTCAAAGTATTCGGCGGGATGTGCGGACTTCAAGTTTCATTTGTCCTTTCTTAACGTCACATCCGGGTCCGGGTGTGACGCATTTATTACGTCACTCGTAGTACTGACTGTCGGCCTGTACGCCCCATGTGTATAAAACACTAGGATGTTGATCAAGGAATAGTAAGTACTTGTGAAGTTTTAATTACTAATTTGATGCAAATATGATTCTTTCCACTCCCGTCTTTTTTGTTATTTAGTTTACTTTTGAAAGAGAATATAATGTTCGCTTTTCTTTCGTACGGAAATTATAGGCCCGCCGGACGACAGCGTTGATTAGCTTGCATTATTTGTCTTTGCAGAACGCTGAAATAATACATTACCTATTTTGGCTTAAATTGAATAGATAACGTCTCACATTTTGCGAACGGGGCATTAGGTTCCACGGGTTCTATTTGATAAATGACAAATTTTTGTGGTCGACATTCGTTAGGTGTCATTAGGACATCGTGTATACCTCAATTTTTATCATTGTACTTTCAATTTTGAACCCTGAAAAGTAATTTCAATAAATTTAACAACGGTCACTTCTTATAAGTATGAGTTTTTGTTTCACTTCTTTGGCATGATGTTAATTTGGTTAATTGAAGCTTCACTCGCACGTATTCCTCTTATGAGCATGGATTCTTTGTACATGTAAAATTAGATTACTATTGTTTAATTCTTGCTTTCATTAGCTGTCACATTACACATTGCAGGCAAAAGGAATATCAAGTAAAAGAGTAGATGTTGGAAAGTAGCATTTTTTCACTTGGATGTCATTGAGCAATTAGTATTAATAATTTTACCTAATACAAGTAATATAAATAGTTGTAAATGGAAAACTATTATTTTGTGACATTAGTAAATGCTTAAAATCCTATACTTAATCACTATTCATTTGTTTCTTCCAGCCGAGTCACCTTGCCACTGACTGTGGAGGAGGTGAGTCACATACTCCTGTCTTATTTTTTCTTTTAAAGCTACAGTACTCATGTTGCAGAAGTGTTTGTCTAGATTTTAATTATTTTTATGTAGAAAAAAAAATATTAACTTGGAAACTTTTAGGTCTTATTTTTGGTTATAATGTATTATTTCTTTAGTTTATTTCCATCATAAAATAATTACTTCAGTATATATTATTTTGTTATATCCCTTAATGGATTATTATATGAGATAAATGTTTTTTCAGTACCAAGTGGCCCAGCTTTATTCTGTAGCTGAGGCTAGTAAGACTAATACTGGAGGAGGAGAAGGTGTAGAAGTTTTGAAAAATGAGCCGTTTGATGACCACCCATTGCTGGGGGGCAAGTACAGCAAAGGGCAATACACGTACAAAATATACCACCTTGCCAGGTGAGTACATGTAATAACTTTTTTCTCGCTTCAAGCAATAAGTTCTTAACTGTTGGGATATTTGTGTTGTGGTAACATGAATCTTCCAAGTCACTATATGATTGATACGAGGATATAGATGGTTCTGACATGGATACAGATAGTTTTGCAAGTTTTCCCTGTAATGAATATTACAGCTATCTTCTAAATGTGACAAAATTGATTCCATTTTTCCCTTAAAAATTCTCTTGACATCAGAATTCATTTGTTTTTGTTTTACAGTTATGAAAGAGCATGTGTAAAGGCTGTGTCTTCTGTTTCTATGAAGTGTTCAATGAAATGTCCTTTGCTCAAAAACTTTTCCTTTTCTTTGTTGATCTTCAAATTTTCTTTTTAAAATCCCCCAATAAACTCCTTTTCAATGTTACAAAGATAACGTAAGAGAAACCAATATTGGTTAGGCTACCCTTAATAGCGAATAATCAGAAAGTGTGAAGTTTATTTCAATATTCTGAGTGACTAGAAATTAAAGAAATCTGAAGCATGCATTTTATATTCTTTAGATGAATTAAATGTACAAGTTTAGGGAAATTTTTATCATTGCCAGTCGTTTCATTTCAGAGGGGGTCTTGTATGCACGTACATGAAACCGAGTTGTACAAGTATCGATTATGAAAGTGGGAAAATTATGGCAATAACAATAAGCAGAAATTTATAATAAATGCTAGGGATCTACTGAGATTGTAATGTTCTGTTGGAAGAAATATTTTCGACAGTGATAAATAAGATGTCAATTTCAGCAAGTGCAACGTGACATTTGACATTGACTGTTCACTGAACTTTTTAGTGTCAATGTCAAAGTTGGATCGTATCGATGGTGCAGGTCGCTATCCCCCAAATGGAATAGGGTAAAGATGCCGTTCATCGGGATCGAACGTTCATGGCGCGGGGGCCGTCAATGGGCGAGGTTGGCAGCCCTTGGCGTGTCCCTCCGCGCTTCCCGAGCTCGTCCGCCCCCGCTCAAAAACCCCAGCGATCGCCGACCCGATCCCGAGGCGAACGGGAGGTTATGTGCGTGGTGTGGGGCAACAGAAGTCGCAGTGGCGACTGGCACGTGACGTCGAGCCGAAAGAGAAAGTGGCTCCACGCGGCGGGGCGGGCGTCTGGCTCTGCGCTGGGTTACGGGGTCAGGAGCAGCGATGTGCGGCGGCGAGTGAGTCAGCTGCTGAGATCGCGGGGCTCTCCCCTCTCTCTCACACTCAGCTGCCTCCCCCCCTCCCCGCCCCCGCGTAGCCGCCTGGGTTCCCCCTCTCCTCCAGATTAAGCCCCACCGCAATTTCTCGCGTAGTAAAGATTGAATGATTGAATTCTAATACTTTGGTCCCATGAAAATGCGATTTACGGATTCCAGAAATGTGCCGCATTTCAATTCGTTCCTACACAGATCTAGTGTGCTAAAATCAAACCCTCTCCCTCACATTCCATGCCCTTTTTTACGACTGTTTCACATGTAAATTCTGCTTCTAAATAACTGCTTTTGAATTTGGGTTTCTCGTGGGTGTGAAATGTGAAATATTTTTTACTACTTTCACTGGAATATCGCTCGCCAAATTGAAGGACGTAGCAAAAAATAAAATAAAATTAATTAGTACTAGAGAAGAATAAGTTAATACGCTTCCAGAAACTTCTACTGAATTTGTAGTTATGTTCTGGCGTGCTTGGAGAAGTATCGTAGTTGTTCAATGTCATTTAATTGCAGTAACATTTGATATGTAAAAACAATTCATTTTTTACAGTTGTGTCATTGTTCCTTTGGGTTTCGTTGCATTAAAACAATTCGTACGTGTAGATAAAGGAATGTGATCACATGGTTTTAATTCATTAGATTCAAATTGTTGAATCAAATTATTAATGGCGAGACGAATAATCTAGAAATTCGGTGCAGAGGTACCACAACTTATCCCGCAAGCTCATGAGATGGCTTTTGTAGTTAAGAGTGAGAGAATATATCGATGATTTCGCACATTTCTATCAGTCGCCGCGGAAAAAATTAAGTTTAGCATGTCGAGTATTTTGAGTAATAATGGAGAGCAAGTTACCATTTTCAGAATTTACAGTATTTATGGTACAATGTTCAGTCAGAAGTGACAGATTAGTTTACGGATGAATGAAACGTCGGAGAAGATTGCACTCTCCGGTTGGCGAACATTTGAGGAAACGTCTGGCCTCCATCCTCCTTTCATTCTCCCAACTCTGCCCTTGGCAGTTGCGAAGCAAACATTTTACTTTTTATATTAGATAAAGTAGCTTCAAGTGACTTTTCTCGTACCGGTGGTTTGCGTTTTTGGTTGTTTTTTCAAAATCATTTTTTACGGCTTCATGCGCGATAATTTTTACCGGCTTTTTGTTAAGTAGGTGAAATAAAATCAGAATTATTTATCTTCGATAAATGGGGGGGATTTTGTTGGGCTTTTATTTATTTAATTTTCTAATAAAAGAGGTGACATTATTAGAGCTTTATCGATCATTTTCGTGTATGTAAACAACGGAACATTGCCAGAATTGCTTTGACTCGCACAGTTCTGGTGCAACGATTCTGTTATTCGTGCAATTGTAGGCAAAGCGCCAGATGGTAGGACTCCTGCTGATGTCAAGTCGCCAAGAGTGAAATTCATTGATTCGTTGGGGGGTTGGGGGGACGTGCTGGTATCAATACACTACGCAAGGTGCTGTGGAAATGAAGTTCGACCAAAAACCGAGAAGTTGGAAATAGGCTGGCGTCGACTGTACGTTTGTGTGTGTGTGTTTTTTAATTTTTTTTTATTTTTTACGGTTCGACATTTTCAATGCCCAAACGGTATCTTCCGAGTAACGGAAAGGCTGCTGCAATATTCCGTGCTTTAATCGAGGAGGACGACTCGGGTAGGTAGATGAAACTCAGATTTTGGCAAGGTCCGATGATAATGCATTGTATATAGTCATTGAAAGACAAACACTATTACTTTCATCCCAAATTGAATTAACCAATTATATCCCTACTTACGATATTCCTATGCTAATTTCTTTATTTTCTTAAAGTACAGCGTAATTTAGCAACACGGAGCTATCTCAGAGGATATTTATAATGGACCATATAAGCTATTTCGAGTACTAGATGTTGATTTAGCGGAGATTCATGACTTAACGACTGTTAGAATCTTCTTCTAAAAACGTGCTTGCCTGCTATATTGCAACTTGTCACGCCCAGATTATTTGAAATCTAAGCTCTGTTATCGCTTGCAATTAAAAAGAAACCATAACACTATAATCCGAAAAAAATCCCATAGTCCGTATTTTCTAGATTCGGCCAAATGTAAACTGTTTTAGTTCACTACTGATTCTCGGTACCATCAATGTTTTTGGGAGTTACCGTACCTTACACACGCTGTGAGGATTATAGGATGTTGATTTTAAGATTCGTGCCGTTTGTATCATGAAACTCCTCTCTTGGGAAATGTATTCCGTGTCGTACGTGTGAAGTGGCAACGCTGTCTGCTTAACTCGTCTGTACTAGAGAGTTCACGGAAATTTTCATCGAAGGATATCTAGGTAGCTTCGGTTGTGTGGGAGCGCGATGTAAACTGGTGTAACACTGCAATTATGTGATCGGGGAAGTATTGCTTCTCGGTGCCAGGGGAACGTCGTGGTGACAGGAAATTCGTCTCGAAATTCGACCTGGGCTTTGTTTGGTTTGCGAAGGATGTTGCTACAGAAGAGTTGTGTTAAGAATGGACCCATTTTGGCAGAGGCGTATCTAGGTATTCAGGCGCCCATGGCAAGCATAGAATTTGCACCCCTGTGGGGATGCTTGAAATGAAGGTGGTTGTTATTGTTTCAACTGGTAAACTGTCAATAGCGCCCCATGAGAGTGGCGCCCATGGCACGTGCCATGCCTGCCACACCGTAGATACGCCACTGCATTTTGGCAGGTGGGGAAATAAATGAACATTATGCAGGGCGATGACGTTGAGACAGGGGAGCCATTTACAAATTATGTGACTAAACGAACGCGCTGACAAAATGAGTGCATGGGCGTGTCTTGCAGTTATATTGCCAGCAGAGGCCAAGCAGTAGCTGTCAAAGCGGTCCTTTCTTGTAATCTTTCAATATAGATTCGCTAACTTTCAAATGCCCATCTATCAGGCGATTCCTTCGATCGATCGTGGCTTTGTAATATCGTGCGATAATCTGTGTTGATTTACATAATTTGTTCGATATTTTATAATATATTTCGAGCTAGGTTTGATACTGTTTAAACAAACCCACGTAGAGAAAGATTCGGGATTATCATCTAAGATTTCTTATTTGTTAGGTGCTGTTCGATCCGTGTAGAATTTTCTCTCATTTGGGAATAAAATGTCACTTCAAAAGCATTACTCACTTGAACAAATATTTGAATGAGAAGCTGAACATGTTTGTTGATACTTGTTTGTTAAGTTCTAACGAGGACTTTTTACTCAGTTTTAATTGGCTAGTGTGTGTAGTGCCGATGTATGAAGAAGCGGGCCCTAAGAGTCTAAGTGTAAGTGCTTCAGACGTTCAAAAGATTTGTAATGTCTTGGTTAGGCAGAGACAAAGATGTGATTGGTGATTTCCAGGAAATGCCTCGTCCAGTCACCTTGGTGTAGGATGACACTGCGGGGTTGGAAGCCTGTTGACCTTTTGCCTCGAATGACGCAGAGCCGCGATTACCATATACGTGCTCGTCTTTCTTATTAAGTAGGGCCAGGCGACTTCCGTAATTCATTAGGTGGCGTAGAATTGCCCTATGATCAAAATGGAGGGTGATATTATCAGCGTGAGGCTACTCTTTTGTCTGTGACCTGTCGGGTGCAGATGTGTGGAGTTGGTTCCGGCAGAAGCGTCCAGTTCGTAAAGGATTCTGTGTGTAGAATACCATTTTTAGAATTTAACCTTAGGTCGTCAAGATTTAGTGAGAATAAGTTGTCATTGTAAATTTCACTTTTCCCTACCAAAAGTTCGTTTAATTTCAAAAGTTTCAAAAGTTTAATTTTCAAAAGTTGCAGGATGAAATCTGTGACTTCGCAATAAGATGCTTTAAACATATTAGTATTCTGAATGTACCAAGCAATACATTCTCGCATCATACTGATTTGAAGCGAGCATTTAAACATTTTCTTGTAGTGATACTGTGTCCAGCACCTGCCAATATGGAATTTTTGAAATGTAAACCCGTTGTAGTCACCTCTCTCCCTGGTTCGGCGGACGGGTATTTCTGGCGTGTGTACAGGTTATCCGATCCGGAGACTCTTGTCACGCCATCTATAAAAGAAAGGACGTTGTTGTGCGACGTGTCAAAAATGTTCTGTGGGGATACTCCAAGGGAGCGTAGTTGTCGCGCGTTGGAAGAGCGATGAGAAGATGCGAAGTCAAATGCCCACAACATGATTGTTAGGTACAATTAAAATTAAATTACTGTTTACACTTTATTTTGATTTCTCTAGTTGTTCTTATGTCACTTCAAAGTATTCGTTTCTATGTCTATCGTCAAAGGATTTTTGTAGAAACTTGAAATTTCTTCACCTTTGCTTACTATCCGTTTCTCGTAACGTTGCCGTCTTTTTGATCTTCTCTGTTCTACAATGTCCTGAACTTTTTTACCAATGAGAATACAACACTGGATACCAATTTTAATCGTGACGAATGTAAAGAGTAAGTGGAATGAAGCATTTAGTTGGAATGATTCATTTGACAACGTAACCAACAATTTTACATTTCTGGCGTTCTGTCCAAATGAATTGACCTCTACTGAGCTGAAGTTGTCACCATTTTGGTGATTGATATTATATTATATTGATTGATATTATAAAATATCAGCTGTCAGAAATGTCTTCTAGACTGGATGTTCTGTTGTGTGCTGTAAATTTATGGGTATGGCATCTTCATTTTGCTTTTGAATATAGTCGTGTGAATTTTCTGCTCCCAAGGTTCGACACATCGACCGACACATTCGACACATCGACCGAATTGGCGAAGGCCGATATGTCTGTCGAACACGTATCACTAACCGTATAAGTGGGTTCGTACGTAGGGAAGTTTTCCCCTCGTACCATTGAGCTCGCACCTAGCTCCTCTGTCCCTTGCTGGCCGGTGGCAAACTGACGCGATGCTCCGTCGGCGGAGATGCGATCCTTCGGAAAAGATTTCGCAACGCGCGCGGATGCAACTTGCTTCACTGGCCGCTTCCTCGTCGGCTACGCTGAACCTACGAGATATGTGT
This sequence comes from Acheta domesticus, assembly GCA_031308135.1. Lineage (NCBI taxonomy): Eukaryota > Metazoa > Arthropoda > Insecta > Orthoptera > Gryllidae > Acheta > Acheta domesticus. The sequence continues at coordinate 88,102,418 of JAHLJT010009355.1, forward strand.
CAGTGCGAGCGAAATGAGTCCGTGAAATGTGTTCTTGTGCGAGCAGTGGATCTGCAGCGGCCTTCGACGTTGGCACTTTTAACTGTTAGGAAACAGTAACAATAAAATACCGTACGAGAAGGAATCTATATTAAGATGTAGACAACCGGTGCCATCGGGGAATTGCAAAACTTTCGCGACGCGCATTTTCGCTTACCTCCTGCGGACGTCAGCGCGTTGTGCTTTCTTTTGAATATCAAAATATCAATTAATTTTCGTCGAAATTCCTATTATCTTCTGTAAATTGACTAAAACCTAATAACAAAATCCAGCCTGGCGAAAAAATGACTAATGCAGGGTGATTTTTTTCTACGTTGCGATGCATTACCATTGTAATACTCGTAAGTGCTGTTTAGAACCCGTGAAAAGCCTGTACAATGAAAAGTGAAAATATGTTGAAAAATATTAACTGTACGATTGTAATACTATAAAGATTAATGGACGAAAATGGTTTCGAGGGGATAACGTACATTTCATGTGCGTGCAAACTTTTGCGTATCGTGCAAGGTGGTAACGTAATAACGTCCAATATTGATTAGTCTTGCGCTGCCTGCTTCATTAAGGTCAGGATGAATAGGTGTCGGAACCTTTACCTTAAGATTTTATTTTAAAAAACTTCAGCTCTTTGACGAGGTTGTAGTTGTTTGTAAGTTTAAATTCTCCTTTCAGGTAATCGCAAGTTGTGTATAACCAAGGAGAGGATATTTTTGTAAATTGATGTACAGGCGCCTTAAGGACATTGGAAAGTACGTATTGATTTCCAGTCTTCTAATCGAACGACAGAGAAATCCATGAGAAATGCGAGTTGTTCCTTTATCTGATAAATTGGATAGGGTGGACAGCTCAATCGAGCGACTTAGGGAAGCGTGCCACTGTTGGTTCTCATTTTATCCTTCAGTGAATGCATTTTTATTTCTGTATTCTCCACATTGCCTTCGCGTAACTAGATTAATTGACACCGGTCTTCATTTCCTTTAATCCTACTCATAAAACAGAATTAAAATAATGAATGCTTGAAAAGAGCACATTTTTGAACCGTCATTGAAGACAACACTTCTATAGAAATATGGGATTATATTAATAACATTATAATAATTACATAACATTATTGTATTATTATTTGCGAATTAAGTATTTATCTTCATCTCATTTGTCGAAAGTTTATAAATGTAGGGTCATTAACTGCCCGAAAGAAAAGTTTTACAATGTGTTTTGATCAGTAAAGTACTCGCTGCACTTTTGCAGCGAAACTAATATTAACCTTCTCTGCTTATTATTTGGGAAGTGTTATTTTGACGTACGCGTTCCTCAAAGAACTGAACGCGTTATTAAAAAAGGAGGTTCTGCAAAATAAAACAGGTGAAATTAATCAACATTACTGCAGCTTCGAATATTGAGAACGTTCCCACGACAAATGTTTTTGTAAGTTTCCATGAGTTTGAACTAAAAAATAATGTACGCGCCTCGTCCGAAAGTGTCTTTGTTGCAGTCATTTCAAAATGCGGGACTCGGCTTCTCTCGTCGTTTCGCCCGCCAACATTGCATTCGTATGCCAAAATCTCACTCTCTGAATTAAATCTCACTCTCTGAGTAAATAACTATATTGCTACGAATTAAAACTTCATGAAAAATTACCCCTCAGAAATTAAACTATTCTTGGCAGTATGCTGCAGTTCATTCGATACTAGAATGACGAATGCATAGAAACCGGATTCTTAAGTATATTACATGGCATCATACACCAGCCGTGCAAGCTGAGAATTCGTCGGAAAACGCCACGCCAACAGTTCACACGTGTTTCTGGTAACTGGTGTTGCAGGAAATTCTCGGACAGACGATTAAGATGTTGAAGGAAGAGGAGCGGATGGGCAGACGACGTAAAATAAGTGGATTGGAAGAAACCCGTCAATTCAGGGATTTGAGACACTATTTTAAAAAATATTTCCATGGCGATTAATGAATCGGGTCTCGAGGGGCAGTGTGTCAAATTGTGTAAAAATATGAAGATGTTTTTTTCTGTGGGGAAAAGAGAAGGCCCCGGAGCAACGTTAGCCACCTGCCTTTCCAATGCAACAGAACAAGCTATTTCCGAAAGGGGCTATGGCTTGCCAGAACTAGCTGAACTAATGACGAATGCTGCGTATATTACTTCCTTCCGAAGCGTCCGGCAGGGCAGGGACGCGTGTGGGGGGTGGGATTACGCTAGGGGTGGGAGCAGGAGGCTGTGCACGGGGCTCGGCGCGGCTGGAAGAGGAGGGGAGAGGACGGGGATTCGCATTAATTGCCTCAGCTGACAGAAGCCCCGCTTAAAGGCCGCGTTCGCTTTGGCGGCGCCGCATCCCCGCCCTCGTCCCCCGCCCGGCGGCGCCGCGGGCGAGAGAGCGCCCGTGCAGCCGCGATCGACCCGCGGAGCGCTCGGCGGCGGGCGCGGCGCGGGCGGGGGCGGGGAGCCGCGCTCGCGGGCACGGCGCGTGTCGATGGGCAGGTAGCGGCTTGCGAGGGGAGGAGAGGCTTCGCTTGTATTCATCCCGCTGGATCAGTCGGCGTGATGCTGCTGCTGCTGCTGCTGCTGCTGTCTTTTACCTTTTATGCTTCCCGGTAACCGATGTAGTACGATGGAGGCCGGAAAGGTGACTGAAAGTGTTCACAAAGGGGAGCGCATTTTGTAGTGTTGAGATGCGTCCGAAGTAGTGAGCTTAAGACGAATTTTTAGGTCCCCGAAATTGTTGCAAGCTTCAAAATTTATTTTTACTCGTATGTCACAAGTAGCCAGGATAATTATTTTTAGAGCGGATAATTGGGGGGAAAAAAGTTAAGACCGGTACCCTCACAACGTAAAATATGAAAGGAATATTTTGCATATAGACGGATTATTCTGAAATATTAACCGTCGACATGACAGTCATTTGTGCGTGTATGCCCATCAGTTTTGGGCCTACGATAATTTCAGTATTTACTGCTTGTAATTTCCGCAATACTTTCATTTGATTCGTCAATGCTGCCTAATGCTCTCAATTACGGAAGAAGCAAGTAATATCTAAATCAGTGTACCTCTAGCAGTTTTGATGTGAAATGCCGATCCAATTTCCTGACTCGCTTTTCGAGTGTACGTCGTAAAATGAAACTTGTCGAGTTTTCTCAATTTTAATTTGAGAAAGTCTCGACAGCGGTTGACACTGACACATCTTCCGACAAAGTCTTGGCACGAAGAAAATTTATTGCACCATGAACCCATTATAATGAATAATAAAGTTATTTCCCCTTAGATAATTTGCCTTCGGAACAACGTAGTATTGAATAAATATGCAACTGCAAAATGAAAGAAATTTTCGAAGAAAAAAATTGGAATTCGGTAGATTTAGGCTCTTACCATGTAAGGCAATTTTGGGCATCCGAGAGTTTCATAATGTTTTCATATCAAAGGCGGCTTTAAAATTATTCTCTAACACCTAGGCAATTTCCGGCAAGCCAAGAATGAGTCGTATCGTAAGGTCATTCTCGGGGCGTACAGAAATGATTGACACAACAATTATATTGTGTTCACTGGAACCATTTACTGAATGAACCAATACAGATTATGTTACAGGCATTCCCCGCCAATATCTATGCACTTTTGCCGTAATTTTGACAGCTTCCGTATTTGCGTGGCAAGCCAATCTTTGGCCGGATTGCATGGCAAGCCGGCCGCCACTGTTGGACACCTGTATGATGTTCGTCATTGATGGTGAGCTTCTTACATCGCATGACCTTCTTCATTCCGGCAGATAGGGACATAGTTGCGTAGAACCAGATACGGTGAATATATAAGATCTGGAGTCTCGTGGAAGAACTATGGCACGCCGACGGTGACTAGACGCCGAAAGAATTTCGCTGGATCTTCACAGTAGTTTCTGTTTCCGCTCAATGGTGAAGGAATGAGTCGACCATTGTGCACACCTTCATTTTCAAATTCTCATGGATGAAGGTGTAGAGGACCCCCGTGATCTGTTGTCTTCTCTTATTAATTAGAAGTGATTCGTCTGTTCATCATTATCAAGTCATTGACACGGTAGGCATTGCGTGGTTGACCTGTAGTTGCTGGTGGTTTTGCGTTTTTCAACACAGACCCTGCCAGCTTTGAACTCGGATGCCCAACGAAACACGGATCTGCTACTTTGTAATGACTCCCCACGTATGACCACTAACCTCTTGTGGAGTCAAGCAGAAGCCACGCTGTCCATTGCCCGTACTTACGTATCTTCTTCCATGTCTTATCGATGTCTACCAGCTTATTGGCCAGAACATTTGCTGCTGCAATGAGTTACCTATGGGAAGCATCAACACCGTTTGGTTTCTGTAGACAGCACTATAGTCTATCGTCATGCATACATCGTCACATATTGCAAACTGCTTCTTTGGAGAAGTTGTAAGGGGGGTGCCAATCAGTATTGAACGAACTAAATATAAAATTCGTCACGTATTAATACCAGTGATATTACAGAACTAGAAACTGAAAACTGATGCTTTAGGTTAGGGCATCCTGCATTCCCTCGGTCGATTTACTTCGAAACATTATTTTCAGGAAGGAAATTCAAAATCTGTACGATGAGCTTTGATTGCGTGATTCTTGATTTTGTGAGGAAAATAGGAAGGCTGAGATCGAGAAGCGTCGAATAGGGTTTGTTTATTCTATTATTTCAAAATATTGTTGTATTCGCGAATTTATCTCCCAGTTTTTCAGGTGAGGAACATTTATGTCCTGAGCATTAGATTTTATGTACTGTATTAGTTTATTAAATGTTTTGTTCAGTAAAAAACAATTGGACGTTTGGGATTTAAAGGCTCTTGATTAGATTGTTTAAAATAGTCCCGAAATTACTGAAAGTGGGTGGCGTACCTACTTTTTCATAGATTATCTACACATGAATTAAATTTTAATGTTTTGCTAAAGTGTGTTGGGCAATATACACTTTATAGTTTAATTATCGTTCGCATTCGTGTAAGATATTTTGCACGTTTCTGTCATTGGGTACATATGAATTCCGTTAAATTTCTGCACCGATTCATATCAACATTGAAGACAGCACAATTGGAGCATCTACTTCCTGCGGTCCATTGCGTAGAGAGGAAACTGGAAAGGGACATTACATGTGAGTCAGTGTTAACATTCGTTAATCAGAAATAAAGAAGACTGGTTGTGGTACCTCTGGTTTCACAATTGAGGCTACTTTGTTGTATCGCTTTTGTCGCTTCCTACATAAAACTCATTAAGATTGAAGATAAATGATCGCCACAAAAAGGGAGGAAATGCGGCCTGATGTTTTGAGATAGCACATTTTGTGGCCGTGTAGTTTCCTGCAAGATACGGATTTTCTCTTGTGTGGTACGTAAGAGCAATTTACTACAAGGCGTCTATAAGGCTCTGTGAGAAATATCACAAAATCGAAGTGTTCTTGTTGATCATCGGAAACAGTGTTTCATTGGAAAAAATAGTTCAGTAACATGAGATTTTAGCTATTTTATATGCGACCAGCTCTGTTAGTTTCTCAGTTTCAAAAGTGAGAATAATTGTTTAATCGTTTGGTTTTCAAACAATAGATAGGTCAGAAGTAAGTGATTTGGCGCGAACGTGTGAGTTTATTATTGTGAATTTATTTCCATTTCTTAAAATGAAAGAATCTACACAAAAGTTTCGAACGAATCGATGACGTTCAAGTATGAGCGCAGTAAGCTACCCCGAAAAAGTAGTGGCCCTCTATATGACCTGTTACCTTCTGTTACTTCTACAGCAAGCCATTTTCTACACGCGTTTTCTGGTGTTTTAAGATATTACATACAGTTTAATCCAGCTGTGGGTAGAGGATTATCGTGTTGCAAAAACACTCCACCAGTGTGCCAAAGAAAGGTGGGATAACTAGTTGCAGGACCTCCTCAATGTTTCACTGGGCTGCAGAATTGTTCATGATGAATACCAGAAGTTATTTGATTATCGTCGACTGTCGCTTTGCAATCCATGACTGTTGATCCGGCTCTAGTTAGGGTGCTTTCACACAGGTGTTCTACGGAATAGAACACCTCTCGAGCCGTTAATTGTAGGAGGAGGTAGCAACATTCTTTCTACAGTAGGATGTGTGTTGTATCACGCATGATTTAATCGTAACATAGGAAATATTTGAGGAGTAGCGGAGACGGGAGTAGGTCTGAAAGAAAACGTACTACGTGTGTGAAGGGCCTTGAAGTCAATGGGGACGTGGGGACGCAGCAGCAGTGGGCGGTTTCAGTGGGAGTGATGTCCAAGGCCTTCAGGCGGAAGAGACGAGAACAGCTTATATAAGGAGACAATACTTGATTCACCTAGCTTTTGTTTTGGTCATAATATTCATGTGCCTATCGACTTCCATAGCACTTAATTCAGTTCTTTAGTGAAAGCCTCGTGTAATCCAATTGCCACTGTAAGAAAAGCCGACTTATAAACTGAAGAAACTGTCAGCTGTGGGAGTGTATCTTTCAGACATTAGCATTTGTATGGATTTTATATCTTCTGTTCAATCCAGCGGACGATTATTTTGACAGGTTCTGAAACGGTTAAACATCGCCGAAGTACATCGCTTCGCGAAATGTATCTTCTGCTAGCCAGATGAACTGCAGTGCCAGCTGATAGTGCCTCAGAAATCTCAATTAGTTAGTGCAATTCGAGGTTTGGGATGGTTTTCGCGAGTGGTTTAGTTTGTTTCAGAATAGTCACTAAAGAGTATTCTAAGAATTGATACAATTCAAGTCGAAAAACTTATAGAATATTGAAACGAATTCTTTGTTAGAGAAATTGCAACTGAGACCATGCACGTCGAAGGCAATAGAATTGTCTTCTATCAGAGTCCGCGTTGTTAACTTTATTACCCTTTGAACTAAATTGGTAATAAACAGATTTTAATCTAAGAGTGACTCCTGTAAATCTTCAGGTAAATAAAAGTTTGGGAGGGCAGTTTTCAGGAATTTTAACAACGCAAATAATTGTTTTCATGGAATTTTTTCGGTCCACGGAATGATGTCATAGAGTCCACCATAGCTTCAGCACCAATTAACCACCTTTTAAATGCTAATCATTTCTTCATGTAACTCACCAACAATTACTCCCAATGTGACTAGATAGAAATAATCGCTCACGTGAGTGAACAGTGTACATATTTAACAGTAAACTGCACGAGTTGGATCTAGGGGTAGATTTCGTTCCTGCGAATTACTCTTACATAAAAGAGCAGTCACGGTGTGCTTCAATCGTAGAAACTAAAGAAAAAAATCTTAGAAATGAAAGCCAAACATTTCGTAGAAGTTCGAATAAGATGGACGGATTACAAATTACAAAACGATTATGTGAAGCCACAAAAGTAGGACTATCAGTAATTTTTTTTTGAGGGGAGGGGGGTCCATTCAAGTTTTCCCAACACGTACTATTGTCGAAAAGACAGGAGTGTGTTTCCGGGCACTTCCACTTCTATGGCCATTAGGTTCGTGAGTGAAGTGCATGTTTTAACCCGGGAGGTGGAAGTGTTCTATCCCCGCTTGAGACCAGGCGAAAGGAAGGAGATAAAGGTGGTGAAAGGAAGATCGCGCGGCCCATGGCTCTTTTGTTAGGGTATTGCCCCCATGTTCACCTGGTGTTGATCGAAGTAACTACAAAACACTACCGATCAGAGCAGCCGGCTGCCAGGATTCTCCGCCGGTAGCTGAATTGGAACTAGCTATGCAGCTGGTGCCGAAAATCCTCCACCGTCGGGAAGCAGACCTCAAAGGCAGCGACCGAGGGCTCCAAGTCCATCAATCGGTACAGTGATTTGTTAAGAATTAGAAGGTACGGTCCGGTCGGATCCGCCCCCACCTCATTTTCATGACGTTTTTGATGGAAATATGAATACAATACACATTTTCAATTGTGATAATTTCTTATTTGTTTAAAAATATCAGTATTGTCAGGAAATATTGTGAACACTCATTTTTACTGTCCCGTATGTATGCGTATAAAGAGTAATATACGTAGAATAGGGAAAGTTATGTAATGCTGCGCGAAAACGGCGAATTTTCGGCAGAAAAAAAATTCATTGCCAGACCCTGATAACGAAAAAGTGGATAAAACCAGTTACTAAATTAAGAGAAAAAATCCCCTAACTTGTGGTGTAGCCAGAATCCCCGTTTTGTGGGTCTTTGATACCGAAAAGCCAATTGAAAGCAAAACGTCCGTCCGTCTTTCATTGCACGTTTTATTTTTCTGCGCGAAAATCCTGTCTTTATCACTGTTCAGCGGAGTTTCTCCCTCCGATTCTGAAACATTTTCTTCATTGTCAGAGTCGCCCTCTTCACTGTTGACGTAGCAACTCTGCTATAATTTTTTGTGAACTAGAAAGTAGTCTATTTGTAGCCATTTTCGAGTAAAACTGAGAAAAAGGAAGAACATTTTTGGTAAAAATCCATTGCATTAATAGTACGGCCGGGTCGGATGCGACCTCAACGCGACACCTCGCGGGAGAACATGAGGGTAGGAAGTCAAGGTCACTCACCCGTATCGACGCGACCACGCCAACGCCTTCTTGAGGTCTGGCTGATAAGGTTCCCGGATCATCCGACACCCTAAAGAGTATTGCAAATGCAGAGGGGAGAAATAATAGCTCGGGTCGGATCCAACCCCTACCGTACCTATTAAGGGTTAAGAACAGTGGAAATAATGTATTTTGAAACCCTTTACGTCAGTTGGAGGAAATTGCAATGAGTTGTAAACGCTTGACACTGCTGAACGTAAATGGGAAGCGAGCAAGTTTTTACAGTAATGTAAATTTTGGGTTCTGGAAAGAGAATACAAATGCATGTTTTAACAGGTCACATTTCTTGAAATCAACCCGTATTCAACTCCTTTCCGTTGGAAGAGACTAATCGTATTTTAAAAGCAATTTGACTAATGGGATTTCTTGACAGGCAAGAGCCCCACGGACTTCGCGCATCGTCTCCATGCCAAGTGACCCGGCACCTCAGACCTTGTGAGAGCGATTGAGCAATTTCGAGGCAGTGCTCTTGACGGACGGTGCCAAGGCCGGACGGGATGTTAAGGTGCGGTCGATATATCCTTCTAGGAAAAGTCTTGAAATTACCGCTCCCGGTGAGCGCGTCGACTTACTGCACTTGGAATTCTAGAAAATTCCGATATGAAGCCAGCTGGGCGCGTATATTCTTGACTCCTATGAATTAAGTTCGTTTTAATGCTGAACGTTCGTTCGTTCTTGTATAGGCCTTGAATGAGAACACCTGACAATAAGATGCGTACTCGTTAATGATGATTCAGGTGTTGATTAATCGCAATTCAGGGGGTGAGTGAAAAGACCGTTGCCGCACAGAGGTGTCAATTAAAAAACTTATTTTGCGTAATGGGTTGGCATCTTTCGAAAATACCAATCTTTCAAAAATGTTGGCATTGGTCTCCGAACGAATTGGCTTGACTAGCGTTTTCTAAAGTTACTTTCTGAAAGAAATACCGTAACCGTATTACAAACACCAAGCAAGTGTTGTGTTTAAAGAGTTGATATTAGTTTGTAAGATGTGTTGAAAAGTATTGGGAAATTAGGAAAGTATTTGTTTTCGAAAGACGCAGGTTCGGTTGAGCATACACGACTAGAAACTTGTTTACTTATGTACAGGAGATAATGTATTAGTGTATGGAACGAGCTTCTTATATCGATAAAAATACCTTGAAGGTTGGAGAAGCGTGGAAAGTGTTTTGTCCACTTCCAAAAGGCACGGTGATATACCTAAGAAACATCCGCAATCGGGCGTTGAACTTCGGAAAAGCTCGAATGACAGATTTCGAAAAAATCCGAAATGAAATCACAAACTGATAGGATTGTTACTGTGGAGTATACGAAAATCATTAATAGAAGAAAGATAATTGGGTTATCATTTAGATGCGATCAGAAATGAAGTGGGTGGGTAGTTTTTGGCACATTGTGGCAAATGTCAGTAATTTACCAATCTTTCAGAAAATGTATCAAATTATTCAAATAGACCTTTCCAATACTAGTTGAGCCTTTGAGTATGAAACTTCGTATGTAACACGATAATGTAACGAGGGACGAATCTAATGGGTTTGCCGGTCTTGAGTAGTAAAGTGAACACAGTAAAAACTTTCAAGTTTATGTATGCATGTATTCACAACTTTTGAATCTGGGCATCCTCTATTGTATCGCCCCGTAGCCGAGGTTCCACAATACCAGATTTACACGCTTCATTTTGACGAACAATTCCAGAGTTTTAGCGCACGCGCGCGTGTGCAGTCACACTTCGGGGTTCCTTGCGCTTGCATGTGTTCACTAAAACTGCAATCGTTCGTCCAAAGGAAGCTGTGAATCAGGACACAGGGCCATTCTTGCCTGCGCTGGACGATTTTGAGTGAAGTATGTCGGGTAAACAAGGATACGGGTTAGCGGGAAATATTCGTACATTGCGATTGGGGCTGTTCCACCATGCGTCATCTCACAGCGAGAAATAACACCGCGTGCAACGCAGTTGCCCCGCAACACAAGCCCGTACACCGCCCAGCACCGGAACTGAAAGGATACAGATAGAAAAGTCTTGTATAGTGGACGGGAAAACACGCCATAGCACATCACTCTGGTAAAAAGTCCCTCCAGCTAGGTCCGAACCCGCGAAGTCAATCGGACCTAGACTTCCACTTCAAGCAGTTGCGATGTCAGCCGTGCGGGTGGGCCAAACAATACTCTTTATTTCACAGCTGCGGCAAGGTGCAGGGGCGATGCGAAGCCTTTCGCAAGTGAGTGAAGTGGAGGGGAGCGGGAGGGGCGGGGCGGGGGCGCTCGGCCGGCGGCGAGGAAAGGTGCCGCGTGGTGGAGCAACGCTGTTTGTTCCCGCGCGCAATGATTTCACGGAGCTGCCGCGGTGGTCAGACCAGGGGTACGCGCTTCTCGCCTTCTGCTTCCTTTAAGGACGCGGGAAACCTTTCAAAAAAACGTGTTTGTTCTTATCCTAATGGCGAGAAGCCTAGTCGGTTTTATTACCTCTTTGTGTAATGTATTTTTTTTTATTCAATGAAATCTAGTAGAAGTTATTGTCACTCGAGTTTTGGGAAGTTCTCTCATGGACGATTTATCCCTACCTAGCGTTTCAAATAGGAGTTCCCTTCTCATGTGTTTACGGATCAGTAAAACTGATTTATTTGTTGTAAACACTTCAATTGAACTCCCTAATGTCTTTGTAAATGAGAGCACTTTCTTGCTTCTTAATTCGAAAAAATCCGACTATCCGGTTCGTGATAGCAGTTTTTCTGTCATGCATATGATTAATTGATTTCATTAAGTTCAGTGAGTCACGTTTCCAGGAAAATAGCTAATTTTCTTCTTGGATATATGTTTACCAACGACTACACAGCTCCAAGAGCTTGGAAGCGATTGTCGAAGTAAAGTATACAGTTATGATGGAAGAAAAAAAATTGAATAAATTCACTGAAGTTTGAATTTCTACTTATGTTTGTAAACTTCATTTTCTCCTGTTGCTTTTGTATTATAAATGGGAATTGAAATAGAACTCTTTAATGGTTTTAGGTGCACAGAAAGGCACAACACAAAGCAGTAAGCCCCTTTTGAAAGTATACGACTTATATGGAGATTAAGAAAGTTAGGGATTGTTGAGATTTATTTTGCGATTGACAAATAGTTTAAATAACTTCGAAAAAACAAATAGTTTTGCTTTTGTTTCCGTGTCGATTTAGAAGATGAAATCTTCATTCTTTAGCACCTGCACGTTTTCCTAGGGATATTAAATTAGAACGTATATTTCCTAGGATTTCGCGTTTAGCTTCACGAGTTACCATACGATGGTGTATTGGTGGAAGACTTATTGATCTGTGGTGTGACGATGCCAGTCGTATAGGCCTCGCGCACTAATCTTTGAAGCGCATTCGTTATGTATGTATGTATGTGTGTATGTGTGAAAGATTCACGTGAACACACCATGCATTTAGTGGAATGAGCCGATATCTTGTATTTAGCTTATGCCCGAACGATATTTAGTTATACCAGAAATTGTGAATTTTCGAAGTCATTTCATATATATTGCCAGGTTGACATTGTGTCCTCAGCAATATCTCCGAAGGTACACTCATGAATTGATATTGCCCGACGGCATTCCTCGGAAGAAGGACCTGCCGAAGGGTGGACCGACAAATACTTTTGTTAACATGTTAACTCTTTTACGCTCTACGTACGAGTAGCTTCTTCGACTCAATGATGCTTGCTTTGTTCACACATTTTTGCCTTTTTAATTAGTTTCTGAATTCTAAGAATCACTGAGCACATTCGAAACGTTAACACCCAATATCTCCAGCCCTGTTACTACGTTTTCATACTGTCATAAGTTAATATCTTCGCAGTAACCATTTGAATTTTTTAACAGCTGAAGATCAAATAATGATAGTTGATTTAAAATGGTATGCTAGAAAAAGACATAATTTGCTCTTATAAGCACTTCTTCTGGGTATATGTTGTATGAGAATGTAGTTTTCCTTCCTTCTGGTGGGCTGTGAAAGGGCAGTTGTAGTTAGGTGTGTGCAATAACGATACAACCGTTCTGATGACTGAAAACTAAAAGTGCTCTGTTGTAGACGTGTAAATATTTTTGGATATGACTTAAGTTTTGTTTCAGAGTAGAGAAAAAATAATTCAGCTTTATGAAAATTCGAAAACGCAGTTCACGAACTTCGGGAATGTTTGTTTACTCTCGTAGCTCTTTCGTCACGTACATCAATTTTAATAGGATTTGTTCTAAGCTTTGCACAGTAGTTTTCCTGTTTCGTGATTCCAATCGGCGAGGATGACAAACGCTTGTTTCCTCTCTCCTGCACACGTTTTTTCTTCATTTTCTAACATTTTTGCCTGACCTGTCTAACCTTGGCGTTGTCTGACGGATTTTTGTCTGGGAAGATGGAATCGCAGCAGGTATCCACGGATTGCTCACCATCCCACTGCTTTTGTAGGCTTCCGTGGTAGGAGCAGATTGTCGTAACTGATCGAAGACTTCATTCTACTGCAATTTCACCTTCATTCAGCTTGGATCAGTCGTGTATTAGTCATAGAACTAACAACATGGTATCGTGATACCACAAATGTATCAATGTTTGCTCCATTGTAAACTGAAGTATGTGTTTGTGCAGTGAACGTGCGATATTCGCATCTGCATATTGTCGAGCTTCGTTTCGCCAGCGCACGAGATGATGACCTCACCTCTAGAATTGCTGTTTTGGAGAATGTTTTTGCTCCGACCATAGCCCTTTCTTTCGCACGCGAAGACAGTGATTTATTTTGTTGTGCATAACATGCAATTCTACATGTATTTATTTCCTTAAAAATACTAGTTTTTAGATGTCACTTTTCTTGTGTATCGACGATGTAATACTTTTGACAGAAAAAATAACGTGATAATTTTATATATATATAAACGTGTGATTTTTCAGGCTCAAGGAATTATTGTGCCCTCAGGTGCCTCCTCTTACATAATAGAAATAACAGGTTTAATGAATGTAGAAGCCATTCATTTTGGACACATCATTGAGCGCAACACAAGAATGAATGGTACGCAGATATATGAACTGGAGATGATCTTTGCCCTTAGATGTTTCAGTTCTGCTTCCATTGACCCCCCAGTTGGTTTGTTGAGAAGCAAAGAGAAACTAGTAAATATTTTCCAATGAAAACGGTTTAGCGTGTGTGTGCGGAAGCAAGAAACGAATCTTTGAATAATGGACGCGCCGCGGCGATTTGCCAAGTGTTGCGAAGCGCGTGCTCGCGTGTGGTCACCCGAGTGCTCCCCCTCGGCGCTCTTTAAAGACGCACTCGCGTGCTCCCCCTCCTCGCCACGCGCGCTCCCCCTTCGCATCCGCTTCAACTTTGCGGGCCGTTCTGTTTGGCTTCGCGCCGGCTTGATGTGTCATCTCCGGAGAGATTGCACTTGATAGCTTATCGCTTAAAGTTTTGCCGGTTTGATGGAACGATAATGACTTGGAAGAACAGCTATGAGCCTCTTTTCTAAACCTGTCATCGCAGTACTCTTCATTTCATTCTTCACATTCCACTGCATCCTTGAGGAAAATACCCGTTAGTGGAAAAACTACGCTTTTCCCGTTCCCAATGTAAATGAAATAGTTGTGTACACTTATACTGTTAGGAAACTTTTCCCTGACAGAGCTTCGTAACCATCGCGAAGGGAATTTTGTCGTATTATATTATACCGTAATATGGAGTTGGTGAAATCTTAGATCCAAACAGTTGTCTAAATCTATTATCGTGTATTTGTAGTATGCATTAATCCTTTCGTTTCGAGGATATCTGTAATCTTTCGATGAGACTGTAGGGGATAGAGGGTAGGTATCGGATTGGAAGTCACAGAGGCCTCTGTTACAAGAACTTGCGGAATTGAACAGAAGTCGGCCGGACGCGCGTTGAAATCACTTCGGTCAAGATGTCTTTACGCCTCTCCCATTCTCGGAGTATTTAGGGTCGAAGAATTAACCATGTCCCTGCTTTGAACTGCATGTTTCGTGGGCTTGTCCAAAACCCAGGGAATATTTGCTTTGAATTGATTATCTTCGCAATAAGTTCAGATTTCTGCTTTTGTTAATCGGGTAAGCGGGGATGTGAATATCGTGGTTCTACTGTTGTAGAAGCTTAAAATTTAATAAATTACTAATATTGCTTTTTAAAGCTAAATTTGATATAAAATAAATTCGTGTAATCTGAGTTCCAAAGTTTTGGCTGAAATGATTTTATCTCTAGAAACGCACTACGGGAAATAACAAACAGTATTCAGGGAAATCGATGAACGGTAAAGTGTGGCAATGAAATAACATTGGAGAGTGCCATCGAAAGGAAACAGTGTGTAGAAACTTGTCACAAACCCGTTTTCGCCGCTTCCGATTTCACTCTAACCGGAATCCGTCACTTGTTCCCCTGAGTCGCCTGGCGAGTGCTTTATCTCCCCAGTTGGCTGGTCCGAGTGCAGAGCATTAGGGAATGAACGCCCGGTAGCAGGGGCGGGGGCGAGCTGCATAACTGGCGCGGTGCCCGCGTGGGGGGTGTGAGCGCGGTGGTGCGCGGGGATGTGTCCGCGGACCGCTCGAAGCGGGCGCCGCCGCCGCCGCCGCCGCCGCCGCCCGCTGCGGTGGAGCACGGCCGGTGACGCAACTCTCTCCCGCCGCGGCGCCGCGCCGCGCCGCGCCAGTTGCCCGTGACGGCCTGCTGCTGCTGCTGCTGCTGCTGGTGCTGCGAGAGCGTTCGCGTTTGCTAATGCAAGTGCGCTCAGGCCTCGCGCAGGAAGCGCCCGGCTCTGGCGAGCACTCGCTCAGCATGTTTCTCGCCCGTTTTTTGAGAGGGTGAAAACGTTTACTTTTGATGTCATGCAACACGAAATTGAGTGATCTGCTAGATTAAAGAGGCGAGTGTAATATGTGCTGGAATTTACGAGACGAAGCTTTCAACCAAAGAGAATAAAAATATTTGTCGTTTCCGAAGAAGTTACTTCTGCATTGATACTTTTATTCGATTCCCTGCATCATGCATCTCGCTTACTGCTATATAGCTCTATCCAGGGTCTCTGAGGGTAACATAAGATTTATTATCCATCTCTCTTTCCAGATTGATTGCGGATGCAATAAAAAGCCATTGACGTGTTATGAAAAAGTGCTCATCATGCTAGTTTTATACGAGGATAAAACTAGCATGATGAGCATGGTATAGAACCCGCACATAGTTCGCGTTTCCGTAGTTTCATGAAAGGCATTGTATCGATCTTTCTTATTTTAGCAGCAGAATATACTCAAAACGGAATTAGGGCTCTAAAGAATAGTACAATATTGAAATCTTCCTAGCAATGACAAAAAGGTAGAACGATAAGAGGGTGTTTTACGAAAGTGTTTGCAAAAAGCAACACCGTTTTGGATTTCTTATTTTTTTGACTTTGAATGGATTGTAATAAAATAAATGAGTGATGCGACGAATTTTTTTTTCTTGTTTTTGCATTCGTTGCAAAGAGAAATAAACGTTGACGTTGCAGAGGTCCCGAGAACTAGAACGAAATAAAGCCGCTGGTAGAGGGCATTACAGCTGGCCGTAACGATTTCGCGTTCCGTTTCCAATGTCGTTCGGTGACCTACATGGAGCTTTCGATGTGCAACTCGTGGACTAAGATATCCTTGACGATCGCGCCAGATTTTTGTTGTGAATTGTGGTGAAATGCTGAAATCATTACAATTTTTAGTTATATTGTGTTAGGACGTGTCGAAAAGTTAAGTATTTAGTTATTCAACTAAAATATAGTTTTCGTGCATATTTCCACCAGACTCTTTTATTCATTAGATGTATCTATTAGTTTGATAAAAATGTGCTTTTTTCGGAGGGGGAGGGAATCGTTTAATGGAATTAATAATCTTATTGATTTTAGTGAGGTTGAGTCGGCATCAGTGTGCGCATGTGTGCAGGGAAATGATTAATGTTATGAGATAACTCGACAGAATTAGGTCAAACACGTTGCTATTCCAATGACTAGCCAAGCCGCCACTTCCATTAACAGTGTACCAAAAATTGCACTCAAAATTTCATTGCTGTTATTCTTGTTCGTTTCCTTCTTAAAACTGCTCACCCAAACCGATTCGCTTTCTTTTCGGCTTTGGGAGCTACACCACTCGACAAAAGACAAGCGTCGAACATATGAGTAGGAAGGGTTTCGAACCTGCAACCTTTCGAACTGCTGTCCTCCGTCACCCTAGTCCTTTCTAATGCTGATTAGCAGCATCGAGTGATGTACTTGGACGCGCCGTGCTCCAGCGATGCCAAGAAATTCCCGCGTGAGGGAAGGAGTGTCGGGCGGCGCCGATCGGCCGGGGAGCGGGGGGTCCGTGCGCGGAGGGGTTAACGATCCGACGGTCCCCGGGCTGCAGCGCCGTAAAGAGCGCGCCCGCCTCCGAATGCACGGCGCCGCGCCGCGCCGCGTCACGTGGTTGCCGCCGCTGCCACTGGAGCGGCGTCGTTGGGCGGGGAGCGGGGCAGCCTCCGGCCTTGCACCGGGTCAAGGAGCGTCCTCCGCGGCGCCCATCGATCCCTCCGCGCCCTCCTCCTTCCTCTACCTTCTCCGCCCCGCGCCGCGGCACCATTTGGGGCGGCCGCACTGTCGCGGCGATGAGGAGCATAGGTGGATGGTCGTTCGGTTCGAAGACATTTCCCAACCGAAATACTACCTTTGTGTCCAAATGGGGTGAATTACAATATGCGAGTTTGATTGCTCTATGTAGTTTGGATCATAGTCGACACGTTTCTGTTAATTCGTAATAGTATTTTCCTTCGTGAATTTTTAATTAATTCCCCTTGAGTTCGGCGGATCTGTGGCATTATTTCATGGAATCGTTCGTGTGATTTACGTTGACATGCACTCTCCCGTAGTTATCTCGTAAGGATGTGTTAAGAGGCGTATCCTTGCTGTTACGTCGGGAATAATGGGACAAGAGGCTTCGCGTGATAGTGTCAGTAAGCGCATGCATGTCCTTCAGGTTGGGTACTTATCTTGGAATAATTGGATGCGTCTGGGAAGTAGGTTTCAGATTTTTGCGACTTGACTTCGAAGTGTTGTCTCTTCTGTCGACGCCTTCTAAGACTTGCGTTTGTATGAATATTATGTAGTGTCTTTTGAGTCATTAATTGTCTAGAAACCGCTTTAGAAGGAAATGTCGGTAGGCATGAATAACATTACCCATAAACTTTATGGTTTGAAGAATAATGTTACTCAAAATCAAAGTTGCCCTTACAGACCACTAATTTCCACAACGCAAATTTGTTATTGTAGTGAGGGGAAAATATTAAGAAAATGGCTATGACAAGTTTTATAGTGGAAGATAGTGTTTATGGAGGACTTTCAATTTGAATCTGATTGCAATTGAAAGTTGAGGTAGGATGTCATGGAGGTTGCAGATAAGCATTTGGAATTTTTTGGGATATTTTTTTTATGTGCCATAAGTGTGTTTGTTTTTTCATCAGCCTTGTTTTCCGTGAAAAGTGTAGTAGGTAATTAAGACTAGGAGCACTGATCTGCGAAAACTTGTCTATAGAAATAAGCAAAAATCTCCCACTTCTCCTTCATGAATGTGAAATAGGGTTTGATCAAATTAGATTAGCCAAGGGCTATTGAAGCATTGATCAAAATACAGTGCAAAGTTCAAGTAGAAATAAATGCTGATACCTCTAAAAAATATTTAACTAATCATTTAAGGACAAACTCAGTATAACCCCTTTTATAAGAGAATCGTGCTAATGAAACGATATGAGCTATTCCGAGACCCAGTCTGTAAATAAAGGACATTCTCTTCCTGCACATAAGATATCCGCTTATAAGAGTTTCCCACTTATAATAGATAGGATTTTTTGGGGGGAGAGGGGGGAGTTTTTTTCCACGAGTAAGAGCCGAAGTGAAACGACAAATTTTCGCTCAAGTACCTCGACAAAGGATGCGTAAGGTGGGATTCCTGTCCGCGGAAGTACCTCTCAAGTAATAACTAAGCTGATCTGAAAGATGAAAATCTGCTCCCTCTTTTCCTTTTTGTTTTGTGGAAGACGCTAATGATGCGCGGTCTCTGTAAAGAGCTCAATCATGCTTAAGTCCTGATCGTTTTCAGGCGCTGGGTGTGCTGTTGTGCAGTATTTTACAAGGCGTAAAAAGCCATTCATAATGAAATCATTAACGTAATGTGAAGACTCCACATCTACACTGTCAAACATTTTCGCATTACTTTATTGTAAATAACATTATGATAATGTAAGTAGTAATAGTGAACGCACAACAAATTTATTGTACGCATGTACATTAGGATGCAAGAGTCAAAGCTGTATGGTCATATCTGGAATGAATGAATGAATGATCTTGACGGACTGGTGATTATGAATATACGACATGAGTGATCAGAGGCAGGGGAAGCGGCAGAACCTCAACATTAAATTTACACGGATTTTAACTTGTACAGTAAATTTAATGTAAAAATGTATTAAATTTAATATACAAATGTATTAATCTCTTTTTAATATGCAGGATTACATTGTTTCATGTACAATGCATTAATCTATATTAAATTCAATGGCATTTCTGAGTGTGCTCTTAAAGTCAACCATTCAGAGACATTTCATATGTACTGAGCCACTCGTCGATATCTAGGCAACATTCTCAGATCTCTCATTTGCAGATATTATCAATGCATCAATATGCAGATATTTTTGAAAATATCAATTTTGGTGGCCCCGAAAAAGATATTAGTGTCAATGTCGAAAAATGTTGACATACGTCGAACATAGTAACAATAAGGTATTGGAGCAACCTTCGCTTGTCGAAGACTTTGTGGATCGTGGAGGATCAGATCGCCCCCCCGCCCTCCTTTATAAGGATGCGAGTCGGGAGAAGAAGTTGAAGGACGCATCCCACGCGATCAATGGCCTGTGGTTAGTGCTTCCGTAATAGATACAGTTTCGGCATCCACCAGCAATATGGTTCGAAAACGATCGATCAGGGCAGCCGGTCTCCAGAACTCCATTTAGATAGTGATTGCTTCGTCTCGGCAATTTACCTGGTGTCGAAAGTCCGCCATCGTCGGTACTTTGATGTGATTGTGGTTTAAGAGCGCTTCACATTGGCGTCTGGGAATGGGATAGTAAGTGGGCCGTTGGCGCGGTTGTGGCCTGTTGAATAGGTTGCTACTTCGCCCTACGCGTCAGTCAGTTTTCTATTCCGGCAGTTGACACAACTCACAGACGGTAAACAAGCAAATTTCCGTATCCAACTTGTCTTTTCCCAGTCACCGGTACGCTTGACCGTAACTGGACTCGAACCGAGGACCTCCCGATCGACAAAAACAAAAAAAACAACAAAAAAAACAACACGCTACCTATTGCCCTCTTGCGGTTGCGGATTCGCTGCCAAATGCGCAATGGCACCCTGTTCCCTGCTCGGAGTTGTTTTGCCGTCCGATCTTCGCCCGGCGCGGCGTCGCCCCGGGCTCCGTGCGCTCGGGCGAGCGCGACGTGCGCGGTCGCCAGGGCGTTCGTGACAGGCGCGCCGCTCGCTTCCGGCGGGGGCTGTGCTCCGGGCTTTAATTTATGTACTCCGCGTTCGTGTGCCCTTTCGTCAGACTTTTTTTTATTTTTTTTTACTGGTTGTGGGTAAATGAAATGTACCTGTTTCTGACGCATAGGTTTTGTGGGCCGACGTGCGCAATCGCGGGATGTTTGCGGTGGTGTTGGCAATTTGATAGACGTTTTGTGTCTGTGCTGAGCGGTGGATGTGATTGTGGAATCTGCTATGTGGAGGTTTCTGTCTGAAACGTCACCTCTCGTAATCCCTAAATTGCTAAATTTGCGTTTTGTGGTAACTTTATTTTGGTTGGTTGTTTTGTTATGCACACTTGTTACTTATGTAGACGACTAGAAATTTATTTGATCCATGGATTTTATCAACGAATAACTCTGTTTAGATAACTTTTCAGTGAATGTAAGTAACAAGACATAAGCATGGTATTGGACATTGTTAAGATTTTATCTGACTTGAGTAACATCATATCCACCTTATTGTTTTGGATGCCTTGGGGAAAAAAGGCATTATTGGTTGAGTGGAGTGATAAGGCTAACACGGACATTTTTATTAGGTTTTTAAAAATTAAGGTATCAATTATTTTATGGTTGATAACTTTAGCCATACTTGTCACGAATGAAGTACCATTCTGGTTATCTCGTTTTATCAACAGGCGATGAGCAGGATTGAGTGTCATTGTATAAGGTTCTTGGTATTGCACAAGTTTGTGCTTCGCATGTTGGTCAAAAAATCTTGATGTATTAAATGTTGCATCTCATTCCTAGGCAACGCTAACTTGTTTTTCTGAGGCCTTACTAAATTGAATAAGGCCGTCGTTCCACAGATGAAAGGTGAACTTCAGGAAGTTGTATCGTCTTTGAACGAGCTCTAAAGAAAAAGAAAAGTATCCCATAATGAGTCACTGTGTATGTATTCGTGTGATATTTCCGTATTTCAGTTTCCCTTTAATTTGAATGTAACTATTGCCGTCTTTGTATACAGTACGATCGAGTAACAGGAAGTCTTTCAATGAAGAATGACATTTCTCAAACGCTCATTCTTCAATGTGTAGTCTCAAGAGCCTCGAAAATTTAAAAGCGGACTCCGATAACGGAAGGAATGGACCACCATTCATATTGAGAGTGAAAGGGGAGTAGCGGGTTCGAATCCCCAGTCTGGCATAGTCGTTTTCACTTTGTCATTTCGGCGTAGAAGGAAACAAGAGTTTGCCTCATCAAATGTTTCACCATCGTGTGGGATTGCCCAAGATAACCAAAAGGCCGGTATACTCCGTTGGTTTCCTCATATGACGGTAAAGTATGGATACTGCTTCCTTTAGTAAGTTCTTAATAGCCTCTATTTTCCATAGCGAATTAACATACGCATCTGGACGGGCACCGTCGAAACTTGTTCGTACCGCGCTTCTTAACACAGTTCGGTTCAGGTTGCAGTGTGAGACATGGAGTCCCGAGTGGGCTTTCGTGAGCTGGGCTATGCCCAGTATCAAGCCAAGGTGCGGAATGTCGTCGCGCCCGAGGAAGGCGCGTGGATCGACTGGAGTGGGTGGCGAGCGTCGTCGCCGCGGGGGTGGGAGGGGGCGGTGCCGCCGCCTGGCGTCCACAACGGCGGGCGATCGACCGGGCGCTGCGCCGGCGGTCACGCATCGCGCGGCGCGGGGGAACGGGCAGGGGACGGCACCGGCCCGCCGAAGGCACTCGTCAGGGGCCTTCCTGACCCGGAAGCGGCGGCGACGCCGCCGGGCGGTGTGGGTGCCCTGCGCGACGTCTGCGATGGATCGAGGTTGCTACGGGACAGCTACAATATTTTTTCGCAATATCGTATCACGTGCTCTCTGAATCTGAATCAGTGAAATTGTCACTGATTCAATCAGTGAGAGCCGAAGTCACTGATATCTTCAGTCGAAATGGGTAGTTTCGCTGACAATCAGCGAGTATGCGAACCTTTTCATAATGACCGCCAGCATTTCACTGGTCGTCAGTGGTAAAAGTGTCGCGCCACCATCGCTCACTGATCGTTCAGTCGTCACGTTCAATCAGTGTCACAGTTTTCAGTGATTCAAGTGAAGTTTCACTGATTCAAAAAGTGGACCCAATTTTCACTGATTTGTTCAGATCAATTCACTGATTGTCAGTGGCAGGTTTATATTGACACAATCAGTGAATAGTCACTGTCAATCAGTAGTTTTTCACTGATTCAGACTAAGAAAGTGATCTAGGTACATTACTGAAAGCGAACGTTCCTTCGCGTTGGACTTCTTTACACACGCATTTCCTGCTTCTGTTCTTTGTTTCCGTGTCAGAATTTTAAAAATTGACTATCAGCGTCTTTACTCAATATGACCAAAGTTAAGTTTCTCTTGTCCCATTTTTGGGGCCTCTAGCGGTTTTGATTTATCTGCAGTTAAAAAGGTATTTCGAAAGCAAAGTCAGCCGCATAGTGCGCACAAGTGTGTATATGTAAATGTCTTAATTGCTTCAAAGTGCACTTGATGTTCTTTAAATGTCCGTACACATTGTAACCTGGAAGTGTGTGGAATAAACCTAGCTAGCATCCAGAATACTTGTGTTCGCTATGCTGATGTTCTGCTGCTTGCAGGATGTCAAGAACAAAGCGAATTAGGAGTCGCGTTTGGAGGCTTTATCGCCAAGTCTGTACTGCTTAGTGCATGCACTTTTTCAGAATGTGGTAATAAGCTTGTGCGCTTGTAGCGCACTTCGAACGGCGCCTCCGCCCCGCAGCGGTTTAGTGCAGGGCGCCGACTTCACAATTACAGCGGCGCATGGAAGATTGGGCCTTAATGGGATGGCTGTGGACAAATAACCCCGCTCTCGCTGTGGTGAATGGGACAGTAATTACTCGTACGCCTGCCCTCTGCTGCCCCGCACTCGTGCACGGAGGGGGTCGTGGATGGGGCGGTGGTTTGTATGCTTGTCCTCGTGCTAATTGGCCGTCCCTTCTCCACTCCGTGCTTGGATGTTGCTCGGAGAGAAGGCTTCATTTCTACCAAATGTTTGTGTGTCTCTGTCCTTGCATCTTGTACTCGAGTCTGCGCAAACCTATGTAATATGTGATTACGATCCTTTAATGATGAGGTGGCTTTAGAAACACCCCCCCCCTAAAGAATTTGGGAATAACGTTTGTTCAAAGAATGGCAAAAGCGAAATGAGTCGGTGGAGTTAGATTAGATGATACAAAAAGGTCGGTTGAGAAAAGTGTTTTGTTAAAAATGCCATTTTCGGCGGTTTCGGACAAATTTTGAAGGACTCTTGTGTTTTTGTTGCCATTGTACTTTAGAGGAAACTTCCAAATGATTCCAGTGAAATTCAATTCAGAAAACATTTTTTAAAAAATATTTAAGCAATTGACATCTTATGTAGATAGTATTCACGATTTCCTGAGAAGAAACATTACCGGTTAGGACACTTGCAGCCAGTTTCGAAATAGTTCAACCAGTTGACAAGAGCTGTCTTTAGAGCCCACACGCTAGCTGTGGATCTTCTGTACAGCCGATTGGGGATTAATACCTGCGCATTGTCCTAGAATTGTTACGCAAACTATTGGTAACAATGACTCGCTCATGCTTTATTGCGATAAGTCAACCTATTTTTTTCTAGCGTATCGGAAACGTTTTAGTTGATGCTTTATTTAATTTCGCTATTTATTTAGTAATGACAGGTAGGACGCCTGTAAATATGTCAGTAGAATATTTTAAAAACTGTCAAAGCGAAGAAAGTCCTAGATATTTGTGTTTGAAGCTGTTGATATTTTAAGTTTCACACATCTTGCAATGAAACTAGTCCAAGAAGTGTTCTAACTCTGTGTTAGAATTTCCCATCAGAAAAATGTTCTTGGATATGGGTGTTCTATTCATCGTTATTTTTTTCTGGTTTGCGGATGTACGTTCCGACTCTTACTGAAATGTGATATAACGGTTTGAAGCCTTGTTGTAGACTTGAACCAAAGAAAATTTCCAGTTGTCTCGTAGCAGAATCGCCTCCCGATCGTAACGGGTTCCGCACTCAATCGCTGTATTCGCCGCAGCGCAGCGCCTGGATGGCACCCGAGCCGGCAATATCGAGCGCGATAAGGACGTATCTCCCCGCCGCGCCGCAGGGCAAGGAAGGGGGAGGGGGAATCGGATGCCGCAGGTTCTGTTTTTCTGTGGTGGTTACTTGCCGTGCCATGTGCACTACAGTCATCCTTCAGGATCTTAGCAATATTGCTATTCGAATGAGCAGGTATTCATGTACGATGCGGGGCTGCCCTGCGTAGCTGCTCAGGTTTGCGTACAGCGCGTACGGGTACATCATGCACTTGCATCACATTTATCAGTGTTGAAACCAGAGAAAAGAAAAGTGGCAGGGTCTGACAACATACTCACTGAGCACAAGTCCAGCAATTAGAATTCTCCAAGAATTCAGTATTGCCCGTCTTTGCAGGAAACTCCTAAACATTGAAGGAACTTCATATTCAGGGCTCTACACTAAAGGAAAGGTAGCCGAAACAACCAAAAAATGTACAGAGACATTGCACTGGAATGCGGACCTTTAACGCTGTCTGAATTAATTGTACTTAGAATTCAGGAAACAATCGATACTCCTCAATCCATGCGCCAAAATTGGTTCCAGAGGTAAAACGTCAACCGTGCAAATAAAACTACTTCTTAATGACAGAACAAGCAGAAAGAGAAATGCTCTTATGCTGTTTTCATATGTTTTACGAAAGCATTCGACCACAGACACAGCGAACAGCTAAAAATGCAGCTGTCCGGAATCCTAGAAAGCATCTCCTCATTGAAACAAGGAATTCTGTCCCACAAATTACGAACAAATTTCAATCTCAAATGCCCGCATCCTGTACTGCAAGCGAGTGGTGCAATCAAGGAAGATCTCATGATCCCATCAACCTCTCAACATTTGGCATACTGAAAGTTGTAGAAGAAGCAAAATGGTGCATGAAACAAATACATGTAAGTGAACAATACGCAAAATGATATCTTGGAAGCACGTGCGGACCGCATAACTCAACGATTTTTGAAGAACAGAACAAAGATTGTATAATGTGAACATTAGATTGTATTTCAATTCAATAAACAAAAGCTAAATACTTAAACATAACTGACGTTAGACCACGTGATAGCAAATAGGAAAACATCACTGTTCAGATATCTTCCGTCGTAGTACTGCGACCTAATTTCTCTAAAAGCATTGTAGGAATGACGAGATAGTGAAGGTAAATGTTATTCTTTCTCCAATGAACTAACTATTAAAAATATGTGCATTTATGTTCTATTCTTTATATTTTATCGTATTATCTTTATGTATTGGTGTCTTCAGTGATTACAGAGGGGGACCGTTCTATTTTATTTTATTTTATTTGCGTCAAAAAACAGTTAAAAACTGCGTATGACGAGCTATGGGAAGAAGTGAATTTTGTGCACGTTTTCATAATTCTGTGGTCTCTATCCTAAACCATATTTTAGTCGAATTTTGAATACAGAAAAGAGAGGTTTTTTTTCGAGTTTTGTTGACAAAATATTCGCTCCTATATAATAAAATATATTTTCAAAGGTAAATTAGCTATAAATTCCTGCCCTGAACCCTCATGTTCTTCATGAAAGAATAATACTTTTTGCCGCGATAATATGAAAAACGATAATTTGAATAACTATATTTCCCACTGAAATTCAGAAGACGTGCACAAATAATGAAGTTACATTTATGTCCAGAAGCAAAACAAGGGACCATCTCAGCATTTGCTCAAGGATCATGAAACTGGACGAAAAACCTGATCGAGATGGGGGCCATCAACCCAGAAACTGTGGTACAATACTTGTTACAGGTTCTTTAGAATTATACAGTCCAAATGATAAATAATTACATTAACTATCATTGTTAAAATTAATTCTACTTTCCTTTTTGATGCCCGTTTTGCTGCGTTCCTTATCAGAAGAATGATTGTCAAGGCCCAGAGGAAACATGTGCTTCCACCTGTTAATGGAAAATTTCGTCCGAGCCGAAGAAGTTGGTTACGGGAAGCACAATCACATGTTCGCTTTGCAAGCCTCTGTCTGCAATTTATTATTAAGATTATTTATGCAGGTTGCAATACATATTGGCATATTTAACTGACTCTGTTATGTGTGTATTTTAAGCGCAAATGTAGCAGAGCTAAATTTCGTGTGGCGCTTTGTTTCGGGTGGCTATCGGATTTCGCTAACGAGTCTAATCCAGATTGCATGCGGTCTTGGACTTGTGAGTCACGCTCCAACGCCTCGAGCTGCGAGGATTCGTTCTGGCGCCGTCAGGGTAATAAAATTCCAATCGTGATAAAGGAATGTCTTCGACCTTCGGATGGTCTTCTGTGTGTCACGCAGGGACATTTGTTTCTTTGTTTCAGTTCCACTTTACCCTTTCCAATCGGAAGTTTCATTTTTTCATTTTGATTTAATTCGACGGGTATCTAATTGGCTGATGTGATCTTTATTTAAGAAACTCATTCCATTTCGTTACTTGTCTCCGCCTTAATTTATGCCTGGTACACCCCCTTTTTTTTCCCGACGAATGAAATTGCGAATTTTATTCCCAGTATTTATCAGAGAACTTATGACTTTATCTTAAAATTGCAGTAATTCTTAAATAGCAATATCTTAAAATTGCAGTGGTTCGGAAGATTCGATTATCACATAATTATTCATTCCATAATCAGCCGTTTTTTTTTAAAAGCTACAAACTGTAATTGCAGTAACTTCATTCTACTTCCAAGAAAACTGAGACGATAGAGTAAAATTCATTCCTTCTATAGATTCAGAAACTAGAGGTGCTACAGAATGACACAGACTTGTCCGTACTACGAGTGGTTTTCAATTTCCTTTGGTTTCGGCTAGCTATTCGGGCTTGCCACATTCTCTTGCCAGCTTCAATCTATCACCGCCCAAAGTACATTTTTTTTTTACATGTACAAAAAATTTCGGTTTTGCTAATAGTAGAACGGAAATATTATTTTAAGTATATTAAAGAGCAATACATGTCGTTCTAAATGGCAATTTCCTGTCAAAAATCTGGAGCCATTTTTAAGAAAATGTCCTTTAAGCGCTACCCTAAATGCAAAACAAATTATTTTTCACAGAAAATCATTAGAAGTCGTTTGAAGCACAAATACAATAGTGTTTACGAATTGCTAGAAATGTGCATCTTAATGGTGTGTGAGATCTTAAAAAACATTACATTTGTGTAATTTTTCAACAAACAATATCCCAAAATAAAATTTTCATATTAAAGACAGTTATTAGCACAATCCGTTTGAAAAGTTTGAAGGAAAAATTTGGAACCATTTATGAAAAAATGGCGTTTGAACGTTTCTGAAAATGCGGAATTTTGAGCCAGTTTTCACAGCAAGCTGTTGAGTTTTGTAATATTATTGCTGTTGACTTTATATCATATTATTTAAAGCAGATGTACTCATAATTATAACAATGTGAACAAGGCTCCTTTAATGTAAATATTGACGTGAGAGACAAGTAAAAAAAATCAATTTTGTAAAAAAAAAAGAGTAAAACAATATAGGGATTCTCATCTCATAGATTACATTAGGCACTATCCCTACGAAAAGTTTAAAGAAAAAAATTGGAGCGTTTTTTGTGAAAATCTTGTATTTGTAATTTTTTTAAATTGCACATATTGCGCGAAAACTACTAAAATTTTCAAAAAAATTACAGGACCTTAATCAAAGAACTAATTTTGGGGAACAAATTTTATTTGAAGGAAAAATCTCTATCTTAAAATTTTGTAGTTGTAGGATGACGCCGAAAAAAATTAAAAATTTTGCAATTTTCGGAAATTCAGAGTTAACCTTGAAAATCGGACTCATGCTACCTTTAGACGTGTATTTTACTCTCTTACAAGAAATTTAAAGAAAGAATTCGGAGCAGTTTTTGAAAAAAGTTACAAATGTCCGGGGGACGTCACTTAAAGTACCCCCAAATTTTGAAGAAAGTTTTTCAAAATTGCGGCGCCTCGAGTGGAGCCAGATCGACCGGGGAATATCCATTTTGGAAGAAATCGTACTTATAGTTTAGGCGCTAGTGCTGTTCAGACTGACGGATGGAAGTTTTGAAAGAAACTACTTTTTCGATATCAGGGGATCCCAAAACGTGTATTTCCCTTGAAATCTCGAAATCTTTTTTACGCAGCTTTACAGAACTTTTCCGATATTACGTATATTACTCCGTATATGTACACGGGAAAGTAAAAAGAAAGTGAACGGAGTTGGCTATTGCGGAGAACAATTGTTAGAAATGAAACAATAACTACGAAAGGACCACGTGTGTTCATCCGACTAGCAGATATCAGAGAGACCTGTTTATTGAGCCATTGAACCGAGTAATCCATCCATGATAAAAAGTACTTAACATGCTGGATAACGTAGCTAATAGTGGATGCATGACCTTGCAAACGTCTGTATTTAAAGCACTTTAAACACTTTTTTCTTTTTGTTACTTTTCAATCCGTCGGACCCAAACAAAGTTATTTTAACCTAAATTCTTTAAAAAAACTCATTTAATCAGTTTCCCACAAGATATATTTTCTAATTCATTTATGCAGATTTCTGGAAAACCTTTAGGCAATAAATGCCGTAGATACACTTTTTGTTGGTATTTGGACGAAGTGAAGATCAGAATCGAGGACTGATTATTGTGGCGGCATGAGGAAGATCGATGAAGATGGCATTGAATACCCAGGGCAAACAGGGATCTGTGTTGGCGTTTGCGCGTTTGCTTTTTCAGTGTTTTAGTTCAATAGATATGTGACGAATTATAAATCGGCTAATTGAGGACAGAATTCATTACATCGACACAGATACTCTAATCCAGGGGTCCTCAAACTACGGCCCGTGGGCCACATGCGGCCCGCCGTGGACATTTATACTGCCCGGCGGGTTTTTATGGTTCGAAGAATTTTTTCTTAAAATCCGCAATTTTTTAATTATATGTAAGGGTGTCTAATGATGGAAAAGAATCGATGGTTTTAAAACAACGATGTTTTCACCAGAAACATCAATATTTTGCTTTGAATGTTTTCTTCACATCGATATTTTGTTGCCAAAACATCGGTGTTTTTAAAAAAAATTGTTTTTAATAAAGCAATATCGATGATTTGCGTTATCCTCTTAACCACGCTGTACATTTCGCCAGCGCAATGTGAGGAAGTTTAGGATCTGCTCGCGTTATGACTGTATGTTATCGGTAGGCCTGTCATTGCCTGAACTCTGCCTCTCGAGGCTTGCCTTCACGGTGGAATACGTCACGGTACCTCGAGTCTTTCTCAGTCATGCCACTAGATATCGCATGATCGCGACCGTATCAAGTAGTGCTTGCGACCATGCGACATCTAACCGCAGGACCGAGAAAAACGCGAAATGCCGTGTGATTGGCCTAAGGAGCTTGAGAGGCAGAGTTAGAAAACTCGCACTGCATAATCCGGCCCTCCGACGGCCTGAGGGACAGTGAATTGGCCCCCCGTTTAAAAAGTTTGCGGACCCCTGCTCTAATCCCTCATTTACGCTCTCATCCCGAGCTAGTGTGTGTAGTGGAACCAACGTATGGTCGGTTACTTTCGTGGGTAGCCTGACAATCTATGCTTGAGCTTAAATGGAATGTACAAATGAGTAACAGTTCCTAAGAACGTTAGACTCTTCGGGGTTTCTCTAACTTTTTCAACTTGTCAAGCTGCTTACTTAGGTGATTAAATGATTTTTTTCCTTTTCCAGAAAAGCCAGTCGAACACTAGTTCGTAAGTGGTGGAATTTGAGTAAGCCTGTCCGTGGTTGTTGGAGATTTTAGCGTCGGTTTAATAGCTTGTAGTGTCTCTTGCTTTGTATTCCAACGATTGTACATCAATTACGGGCAGGCGCCCGGCGTTTGTCTTCCGGGCCTCCAAAGTCGTCATTCTTCGATTGTTCATCAGAGCTGCGGAGCGCGATGGCGGGGGCTGGGCGGGAGGGTGAGGAGGGGGAAAGTTGGCCCCAGGAGTTTCTGTGGAGAAGTTGGGATCGTCGCGTCATCTTGCCAGCTCCCCCGCCGGCGGCGTGCGGTGTCGCCTGGCAAGAAACGGCGCTAATGAAGATAGCATTAGCGAGAGCGGCCCCGTTCGGGGCTCTGCGCCCCCCCCTCCCCATAATGAATCTACTTGACGAGTCGGAGCAGAGCGCGCCACGCGAAGAATGGCACCTTTTATTTAATCACTCCTCCTTCTTCCATATTTACGAGCCAGGCTCCTGGACTAGCGTTTGAGCCAAACACTCACCCCCTCTCTTCGGCCAGAAGTTGGTTCACGGCGCCAGATTAGGAATAAGTACTACTAGCGCTGGGACGGTTTGAGAAATCGTCAGGGGGAAGATGGTAATTTCAATTCGGATCCTGCAAATATCTATACGAGAATGGTGATTCTATGTTACGACATGTCTCATTGTGTGGGGAAAATATGCAATGTATGTTGTATCTGCCACATTAAAAAGTTTCCGTGAAATTGGGTTTTCGTTTTTTGACGACCTTTAATTTCAGGATGCGACTCGTAGTAAAAACCTCACAAAAGTAATACAGGTGTCAGAGAGAAGTGCGTGGTAGACTTTGGCAGCTTGCTAGAGGGGAACGCCTTTGACACACCCAAAGTGTGATACTTCCAAATTGAATATTTTGCTTGATAATTCGTTTGCTCTTTTACATTCAAAACAACAGAATTGCTTATGTCGTAATTCTCCTTTATTTCGTTGCTTGTGTTTGTCTCGTATAAATAAGTGTAATATGGTTTAAAGTAACAGTAAGGCTGATAATTCATAAAAACTGTCTGGAAAATCACAAATATAAATCACAAAAATGCCCGAAATTGTTTTAATAAGGTGACAACTTTAAGATCTTGAGTGTGTATATGATTAATGCGTGGAGTGAAACTGCTAGCGGTTCCGTTTCGTAGTCGTTCGCATGTAGTCGCTTTGCAGTTATAACTCATTGACGTGCCTTACAACGAGTATCTCTGTGCTAACAAAGATGAATGGATATCGCAGTGAATCAATAGATTCGTGCCCGTCGATTCTGTGTGATACACCGTCCAGTTGCTTGCCTGCCAACGCCGCGCCGCCCAACGCGCGTGGCATTGCAAGTGCCCCGCGTCGATGACTCAGAGTCCGCGCAGGTGTGTCGTCGCTGTCAGTGGTTATTAAGAGTACATCATACATCCTGCATGGCGATACGGACCGCCTTCAGTGTTTTGAATTGTCAGGACATACCAGTTCCTTACATGGTTCAAAGGATAATGAAAACTCGTCTGTACATGGCAGGACGTGTTTAGGAGCATAATTGGGAGTAATAGTTACAAATGTGGTAAAGACTGTGGAAGTTTCGTGGCATTCGTTTGATTCAAAATAAAAATGAAATACAAGAAATATTGAACCGACTTCGGAATACAAAAATGCACTTGAAATTAAAACCTGATATCGAACAAAGCCTACATTTAGTCTTCCAACGTGGTAAAGATTTCTTTGTATTGCTATTTTTTTTGTTACATAGTCATTGCGAAATCGAAAAACTAAATGAACCTTCGAAATTATTTTTGTATTTGGAAGTCGTTTCTACATTTTTTACAATTTCTGGAATGGAAGAAAAAAAATATTAAATCCTTGCAACGTCTGTTTACCACTGAAAAGAAAGAGCGGGCGCACTTTTTCTGTAGATTTTGGAAATTGTAACTTTTCATTGAAACTAGCACTTGGGCCATATTGTTTAGTTCATTGTTCTCAGTACAAAAAGTTCTAAAGAATGAACTTTTAGGAGGAAATTTAACATATGTTTTGAAAGATATTTAATTAAAAAAATATGCATGCATTTTGAAAAAAAATGTACATGAAATAATTGAATTACTAATATTGAAGCATGTTTAGCATTAAGAAAACAATTGCTAGCTTTAATAATGAAAACCTAAGATAGGCTCGAACAAAGTTCGTTTTGTTAAAAACAAGCATTGGATTCGGAGTTCAGAAAACTGTGTTACATCCTTGAAAAATCTGTAATTTCTGAAGTAAATAAATAGGACGCATAGCACGTGCTACTTCCAGGTATTAGTGTTCGGCATAGAGGAGAGACCAGCTTTACATTTTTCAAACAAGGCTTTCAAATAGTAATGGTAACTGTAATTATTTTATTGTCAGTGGTATATTGTTTTCCTTTTGTGAGTATGAATCTGCTATCTGTCTCTCCTGGATCTGTACAATCTCCTGGGGGCTTACGAGTACCATGCTATCTAGGAAGTCTACGAAGACAAAGCACAAATAAGTTTCGTAACGCATTCGGGTTCGGAATTCTTTTTTCTGTTTGTCGCTCGTAAACTTTTTTTTTTCCCCAAGAAATTTATTGAAACCTGTTACATCTTTTATTTGCTTCTCAGACATCATTGAAAAATAATTCTTTGAAGCGTAAAAACATTTCGGAATGATAATTAATATTTTCTTGTTGAATGTATTAAAATGTTGGCTTTGGAGGAAACAACCTCTATATTTGTCAAAGTGCACGTTGATGCCAAGTGATGAAAATTGAAACCTCGTTAGTTGCTGAGCAGATGAGGGCTTTGGTGCGTGACACGTGTTGGCACCCCAATTGTTGAGCGTACGTGTGTGACACGAGTGACAGTGACCCCTGGACGCCGACACGGATCCGTACTTTAAAGCCACGGAGGCGGGCCGCGGCCCGGCGTGTAGCTGGGCGTCGCGTCGCCTAGGCCGCCGCCGCGCCGAGAGCCCACGGCATCAATAGCCACTCCGGAGCCCCTCTGGGGCGAAATCCGCTCTCGCGCGCCCGTCTCGCCGCCCACGCCTCCTCCCCGCGTCGCCCCTTGGATTCGCTCGCTCCCTTCCGCGGCAGCGCCGCCGCGCGGTCCCCAGATCGATGCCAGCCGGCTGCAGCAGGCAGGCAGCAGGCGGCGGGCGGGAGGGCGGACGGAGGGGTGGCCGGGCGGCGCAGGGCGGCAGTGCAGCGGCGCGGCGCGGGCGCGGGCGCGACCCCGTGACCTTAATGGCCGCGGGTTGGAGCCCCGCTGGCTGCCTGCGCCGCCTGCGCCCTGCCGCCGGGGCAACGAACGCCCACCCGCCCGCGCAAGAACATAAGCGCGGGGGCGGCCCTTAACGCTCTTCAGTTAAAGCAGGTTGTTATGAGAACTCACAGGAGGCTCGTGGCGTCATGGTTAGAGCATACGCCTTGTACCGCTGGGGGTCGGGTTCGATCTCACAGCCATCCATGTGGATTTTCTATGGTGGGCAAAGCAAGCTCGTGGCAACTCGAACTCATTCACCTCATCATCGCTATTCTACTCTTTAGATCGTTGCTTGAAGACCTTGGTTGATGATATCGTAAATCCCAAGAAAGAAATAAAAAAAAATCTGTATCCAACCCCATTTAATTCGAACTCTAAAACTTTACTGTATGTACAATTTTGTTCCGGTGATATTGAAAAATACGAAAGCTAATGGAGCTATTATTTAAAAAGGACAAAGTAATGAATGATAATTCGCTCCATTTCGTGCACCATATTAAGATATGACAAATTTTAACCAAAACAATTTCTGTAATTGGAAACTCCAAAATTCTTTATTCGAATCGTTGATTTTCTCTCCATTGCAATATGATAACTCCATCTTTTAGCAAGGAATCGCGTTCACTAATTGTCTTTCGTACAGTCCAGGGTGCACTTTCATAAATGCAGGGTTCTGCAAGTAAGTATTGAATTGAATTCTGCAGACTCGTGTTTAATTTCAAAGTTAGAAGCTGAAAGGAAGGTAAATGTGCAGGAAATGTGAACCATGTGGCGGTATTACGATGATCGGGATCTGAATATATCAGGAAATGTTTCAAAATGGAGGCGTCGATCTTTGTCCCCAGAATTCAAAATGGTTATACTTTATACTTCTCCATACAGTTACATTAATATTTACTGGTCTTTTGACGATAATCAAATTTTGGGTTCATGAAACATCTGTGCACCTACCATCAAGCATGATCACAATTTGCAACCTCGAGCGGGGACATTTTTTTACAGAACTTAAATTGCAATGAGCAACGCTCGTATGGCATTCCAGTATTTGCACGATAAAATAATTCTTAATTTTAATTCCAGTCAATTGTCATTCTTGAAATTTCAAGAAGTGGCAATTCTTCGCAACTTACGCCCTTCATTCTCTGAAGCAATTAGATGAGAACGGATGTATATCGTAATTACTTGGTATATAATGCTAATTAGTATATAGTATTAATGTAGATTGTTTTTTCTAAATGTGGTCAGTGATCTCACCGCTCACTATGAGGCATTTACTTACATTGATTTCATAGTCCGTGCAGATAGTGTAGTTAGGTATTTATCCAAATGAACGCTGGATGAAATCGTAGGTAATACATGTGCATCGAGAGTTTCCAATCCACAAGTGGGTTTTAGTAAAAGCTACTTCACGAAGGAAATTACCATCAGAAATGTTTAAGAATACGCGAAATTCTTTGTTATTGACGTCATTAGGCCGACAAACAGAAAATAAGACACGGTTGAACCTAGTCCTGTTGTATGAAGTGATACTTTTCGTAATACGTTCTTACAAGAAAATGTCATCTAAACGAGAAATACAATTTCCTGGAAATAACTGTACTCATCCGCCGTCTTTTGCTTCAACTCATTTGTTTCGGTTCTTAACGGACGTTGGAGTGTGGACTCCGTAACGGACACAGGTCCGCTGAGAGTGCAGCATTTCGTTCCTCTGTTAGGTTGCGTGAAATTGATGTATTAACAGTATAATATTTCGAAATGTTTATTAATAAAACTCTTGATTTTAATACACACCACCTATGACGTGTTGCAGCTTAGAGGCCAATAGAGGAAAGTGGTAAGAGTAATGAGATAGAAAAGGCGATGTTTTTAGATACACTGCCCTATTGGGACGTACAGTTAAAGGCTCTGGGTGTTAATTCCATTATTGCCATATTCACTCCACACATGTCGAGTGGGGATGCTCACTTGCAAGTGTATGCTCCACTTGCTCTAGTACAGGCGGAATGAGAGGTACGTTATCTTACCGGTTAATCGAACGTGTGCTCAGTTACGAGGCGGGAGTTGGTTTACTTTCACCTCCGTACTTCGCACTTCGATGAACGTAATGCAGTTCTTTGTAGCTGTGGGCAGTGGATTCGAAAAATGCATTAGATTACGTTAGTATTGTATTCAATATCGGTACGTATTGGTGACGTAGGTCATTGTGCAACACTCCACACTGTTATACCATTTTAATTTTCACCTTGCCCTCCGTTTGTGGCGGTCATGATGGATATGAATACTAAAGAAAGACCGCCTTCGTTTGTGAATGATTTAATTATGGAATTGCTTAGTCTATTGGGAAGATCTATTCGTTCCTATAAAATATGGAGCAGGGTTATTCGTGTTGCGTAAAAGCTGCCTTGAAACTCCTTAATTATCATTTGCGCCTTCTTGGTTATGCAACTGGCTTGGATCAATTCTTGGGCGCTTAGCGTGTTGCATTCCATGAGAAAAATTCCGTCGGAAATTTAATTTAATCGGTACCTTGATTGAATTAATTTTTTTTAAATATATATTGTCGATAATGTGCAAGTATCTTCTCCTAGGGGAATTTATTCTCACTACATCTTTTATGCAAGATGTAAAAGCAAGTATAGATGAGTATTTGCAAGTAAAGCAGTATTTTTGTGTGAAATGTTAATAAGTTTACTTTAAATATACTTTACTATAAACGAACTTTGTTCGAGCCTATCTTAGGTTTTCATTATTAAAGCTAGCAATTGTTTTCTTAACGCCAAACATGCTTCAGTATTAGTAATTCAAATTATTTCATGTACATTTTTTTTTCAAAATGCATGCATATTTTTTTAATTAAATATCTTTTTAAAACATATGTTAAATTTCCTCCAAAAAGTTCATTCTTTAATACTTCTTGTACTGAGAACAATGAACTAAACAATACAGCCCAAGTGCTATTTTCAATGAAAAGTTTACAATTTCCAAAATCTACAGAAAAAGTGCGCCCGCTCTTTCTTCTCAGTGGCAAACACACGTTGCAAGGATTTAATAATGTTTTTCTTCCATTCCCAGAAATTGTGAAAATGTAGAAACGGCTTCCAAATACAAAATAATTTCGAAGGTTCATTTAGTTTTTCGATTTCGCAATGACTATGTAACAAAAAAATTAGCAATAAAACTAAATATAGATCTAGGGCTCGTTTAATTATTTGTCCTTTTTCTGAAAATTATATCAAACGTGAATGAAATTAGATATTATTTCAGTATTAAATACATTTCGGGAAAATAGCCACTATTTTCAATTCTACATCACCGTTGTTTTCAGAAAATTGTTTATTTTCATCCAATCCAATTATCAAAATATGGAGAATAATTAACTTTGCAGAAAAATAATTCTCATTAATTCAAAGGAAAAATATGTAAGACAGACAAATATGCCTCGTACAATCGGGTTAAGTAATTGGGTGTTGGGCTTTTATGCGCGAATCAAATGAGCATACTTTCTTACTGCTGGGGGAAATATGCAGTTGATTTGAAACGGTCTCTACTACTAATGCAATATTGAGAGGTCACCATGGGCTGTATTCTACTGCTTGCTCTGCCGGCCGTTTGTGAGACCCTATCACGAAGGCGCTGTCTCTGCCCCGTCGTTACTCCCTTCCCCATTCAGGGCTCGCGAACTGCCGGCGAGCGCAGTTTGGCCAGGCCTGACTTAGAATTTCCCGTGTGAAAGACACTCGGCATCTTGCAGATTGAGGTGGAGACGCCCGTGTCTGGGAGAGCCCTCTCGGCGCCTTAGAACTGCCCGCCCTTTCCCCTCCCCTCGCCCTTCCTCGCACTCTTGTGCACCACCTAGCGCGTCGGTCAGCTCTTCATTATCGGCTTGTAGCCCGCCACGCCACGCCACGCCACGCCCCGGCCGGCCGCCGCTCTTCCTCGCGCGAGATAGCGAGCTGGAGGCGACGGCCGTTTACGCGGGGGCTCGCCATCTGATAACTAAAGCACATTATTACGTTCTAACGCGCCTGGATGTGACGCCTTTGCGCGGTGCCTGCGAACTCCATTCTTTACTGTTTCTACGGATGGTTTAGAGTTGACCTTGTTTTTGAATAGAAGAGAGCTCGGGGAACAGTTGTACACTAGTTTTCAATCTTAAGTCATAGTTATTACAGGTTATTTTCAAACTTTGTTTGGTGCCTTAGTTCGGATCCTGCTTGTGAAATCGCTCACGTGTTAGAATTGTCAAGATACTTCAGTAAGCCGATGAAACGTATTGCATAAAAGATGCCATTGATAAGGATCAATTATGAGTAGCAAAATAATGATTCACATATTACATACGATTTTTTTTTGTAATTATTTGAAAGATAATACTAGTCGCGAATTCCTTTTCTGATATCAATGTTTTAGACAGCGGATAAAAAGTGAAATATTGTTTATGTGGCTCATAAATTTTCCACGGAAGATATTTATTCTAAAGAATTGTTTTGATTCAGATTGCCAGACACATTATTGGAATGTTTTGTACATTGTTTTGTAGTGGTGCTACAGACTGGCACCACTGTTAGTTTCCCCTATTAGTTTTCTATTTCCGTTGGTCTCGGCTAGCTATTCGGACGTGCCATATACTCTTCCCAGCTGCCATCTATCGCAGCCCAAATTTCGTTTTTTAACATTTTATTAATTTTTCGGTTTCTTTATAATAGAACGGAAATATTCTTGTAAGAATATTAAAGAACAGTGAAACCACCTTCTAAATGGCAATTTTCATTGAAAAATTTGGAGGCCGTTTTTAAGAGAATGCGGTTTAAGCGCTACTGTAAATGCGAAATTTGAAGCTATTTTTCACAGGAATCTTTGTTTTCGAAAAGGTTTATGTGAAGTCATTTAAAGCACTTTCTCACAAATCCAATAGAGGTTAGAAATTGTGGGAAACGTGGATATTAATGGTGTGAGAGATCTTAAAAAAATTGTGTAATTATAAACAAAGATACCCCAATATGAACTTAAACGTCATATTAAAGAGTACAATTAGCATTACCCATTCGAAAAGTGAAAAAACAAAAAAACTAGAGCCATTTATGAGAAAATGGCGTTTGTGCGTTTATGAAAATGCGGAATTTTGAATTAGTTTTCACAGAAAACTGTTGTTTCCGAGAAACTTTACTTGACGTTATTTAAAGCACATTTACCCATAAATATAGTAATGTGAACAAATCGCCGCTAGTATAAACTCACTTTGAAGCGCAAATTTTATTTTAAGCTATCATCAATTTTGTAGTTGGAGGAAGATGCCGAAAAAAATAATCAAACTTTTGCAATTTATAGAAAATTGAGTTCACCGTGAAAATCGGACCTAAGCCACCTTGAGAAATTTTAAAAAAAAATGTTTGGAGACGTTTTTGAGAAATTTTGAAAATATCCGGAGGGCTTCATGTAAAGTACTCTCAAATTTTGAAGAAAGTTTTTCAAAATCTTAAAGCTTCGACTAGAGCCAGATGAACTGGAGTTTCTTCA
Source organism: Acheta domesticus (assembly GCA_031308135.1). Classification (NCBI taxonomy): domain Eukaryota; kingdom Metazoa; phylum Arthropoda; class Insecta; order Orthoptera; family Gryllidae; genus Acheta; species Acheta domesticus. Next base: position 88,141,198 of record JAHLJT010009355.1, read on the forward strand.
ATTTGGAAACAATCTACGAGTGGTTTAGACTCTGGTGGTGTCTACAGACGGATGATTTGCTTTCAATTATTTTTTCGGTATCAAGGACCCACAAAACGGATTCTGGTTACACCATGTGTTAGGGGATTTTTTTTCTTAATTTAGCAACTGGTTTTATCCACTTTTTCGTTATCAGGGCCCGACGATTAATTTTTTCTGACGAAAATTCGCCGTTTTTTCGCGCAGCATTACATAACTTTCCCTACAATACGTATATACTCGTATATACGTATATACTCCGTATATACTCGTATATACGTATGCATAATAAATCAAAATACAAAATGTAATTTTTGAGAATTAAGTATTATGGAACCTCTTTCAGACATGTATCACGCAGCTTGGAGTCTGTATTTCTTCCGTATTTCCTTTTGTTTGAAGTTTTTCTTATATTGCTCTATTGACTTCACATCTTTCTTTTATTGAATTTATATTCCCCATTTCGCGTTATTTGTTTCCTTTTCCAATCTGGGATGTTCTGTGTTATAGCTTTGAGGTTTCTTGGACACCTTCCCATTCCTTACTCAGATTGGAGCGTCCACGTACCATGTGTATTGTGCAGGTTTGCGTAAGCAACAGTGTCTCGTGCGGGGCAGGCGAATAAATTTCCCCGCCTCGTGTCCAAAGGGGCGGGAGCACAGATGTTCGGACTGCGTGCGTGCGTGCGTGCGTGCGTGCGTCGGCCGTTGGCTTCCTTCTCTTCCGCCGGCCTGGCACACAGCGCGCGCGCACGCCTAGGTCACGGCCCTTTCCCCCGCCATCCTGCACTCCCCCCTCCCTGCGCCCGACCGGCCGCCCGCCCGCCCGCCCGCCCGCCCCCCAGGCGTTCGCGGTGTGATCCGCGCTCGCACGGCCCTACCGTGCTCTGCCTACATTATATTTGTCATAACCTTTTGCCGTCGCGACAATCCAGGGGCGGGATGTGGAGGGATGAGGGATGACGAATAGAGATAGCACTCTATAAAGACTGAGGAAAAGGCTTAATACCCCCTTATACATAGACTTTGATCCGTACAGGATCAACTACTTTTAACAGTTCAAATTTCAAAGAAAACTACCATTAACATAAAGAAGGTTTTGTCCTCTGCGTATTTCTGTGACTGTGAGCACCCACCGTGGAATTGTATCGCCACTGATTTTTAATTATTGGTGGCCACGAATTCCTTTCTGAATGGCATGTGTGGTTTGCGTATTCTTTGTTAATGCCATAAGCTACAAGAATATGCAATGTAGATCATAAATATGTTGGAGATTCGTTGCATTTTGTAGTTCGGGGTGCTCTTATTCCTTATGCTCCTTTTGAAATATTACAATTTTAATGTGAGCTCGGATATAAATTGAAAACAAATCTAAGAAAATACTGTTACTCGTTATTCAACAATGTTGCTTTCCCCATACTCAATGAAGGTATGGGGAAATATCAAGTTTAGAGAAAAGGGCAAATGAACACTGAAAAAGTGACGGGAGGTGTGTTTGGGATCGGAAGGACCCCCCCCCCCCCACGTGGGAAGAGCAGTGACGTAAGGCGTTGGAATGACTCGTGGAAGCGGCCGCAGGAGCCCAACCGTTTGACGCGGGCTATTTTGCTTTCCTTCTGTCGCTTCTAATCGCGTCAAATGCCGCTCGTGTGGCGGCGCTAACGTGATTTGCGCGCGTCTCTTGTGCCAAGGTTGGCCGCCCCACCCCGCCCTTCCCCCTCCCAATTGTGTAATGCGCGTGCCGCTCGTCGTCTCGCCCGCTCCCTCTGCCGTTGCCGCTTGCCGGAGCTAACGACTCGCGTTCTCTAGGCTCCGCCTCTCTGGCTCTGTGTATGTGTGCACATGCCGCGGCGCACAGAAGCTTCTCTGTGCAGCGAATGCTTGGAGTAAGCCTTTTTGTTGGAAAGTTTCGCTGCTAAAGCGCGGATAGAAGGGCTTGTGAGGATATAAAAGTACAAGAAAAACTGTCTGTACCGCCAATGGTTCCGGCAATAATTGGCCGTTAATGGAGGTGGCCGCTTTATAAAATCTAATTGTGCCAATTGATACGAAATGAAATATATTCTCTTCAACATTTTGATCTATATATAATGACAAAATGCAACCTTTCAGTCGGCAAGGATTAGACCTGTTCCGTCCTCGATGCCCAAATCGTCCAACCATTCTGTCCTTGGCATTCCAACTCTTCTGAGGCTGGTATGTAATGTAGTGCTTGCACAGGAGTCGACTATCCATTCGTAGTAAATGGGCGTACCAATTTTGTTTCATTTTTCGAACTCTTTTCTGAGAGATTAAAATTATTTGATTGCTGGCGTTTATCCACATTTTTCTTATCTTACAAGGTGAAATTAGCTCGAACTTAATTTCACTTGTTTCTATTTTTGTTTTTTCTGATCTGTTTAGGGACCAATTTTTACATCCGCAAGTTAGTAATGGAACAGCCAATGTTTTATAACATTTTAATTGTATCTCAAACAAAACCATGGTTTTTGCAGGCCCAGATCTTGCCAGATACTAAATAGTTCTAAATAAAATCAAAAGTCTCATCCTTCAACTACTTAGGCTACAATATTACTTACCTAAGGAATCGTGATCTGGATATGAAATTAAGTAAATTCCAGAGAGTATGTGGAACAATTAGAAAAACACTTAGACACAAAGTACAACTTAATTAGAGCATATAGGTTAATTTGCCCCCTGTCGGGTGATATTAAATCCCGCCCATGACTTGGCTCTAACTCTCGTAGTCCAGAAACTAGTTTTCCATTTTCACCTAATCGAACTTGAAGACGCAGTTCACATCCTATAGAAACTGTACAGCTGTGCAGACTGACGAAAGATTTAACGAATTGCATTTAGATCAGATTCGCGCATGCAGTCCTTAAGATTCCCTTGGAAGGGAAGCATTAGTTAGAAAATCCTAGGAATGCTGTGAAATGGGCGAAACGCACACATTGTTTCATTAAAAGCTACTAGTTAAAATCTTCTTTAGTTACCTGAAACTGAAGTCAATGCTCCTGCGAGATAAAGAAACCTTGTGTCACCAATCGAAGTAATGTTACTGCGTCCCGTCGCTGGAAGTTCAAAATCGCTTCAGGTGACCGCCTAATGAAACTTAATCTCTGAAATATGACTCAACATTGCCTGTTTGACTAGCTGGCCGCTGAAAAAAGAGAGATATTACTCGTGTTTTACGGAACTGGTGGTACTACAACAGCGCCTTCTTGCATTATTTCTAAATTTTCAATTTTCGAAAATTCAGAGAGTTAAACGAAAATGAGACCTGCGCCATTCGTTTAAGCTTCTTTATTTTTTTTTTTTTTTCGCGAAAAAAGTAAAGAAAAAATTTAGAGCGGATTTTGGGAAATTTCAATTTTTATAAATTACATTAATTTCAAGTAGAAATTACGCGAAAATGTCTTTTTTTAATGTGCATGACCTTTTTTAAAGAACTGATTTTTTTATTTTCTCGCCTTGACGTACGTACGACTAGAAAGTATTTTAATAATGCGCGGAAAACTTCGAATATTCGATACGAAGACACTTATTGCCGGCCCCTGGGAACGACCAAGTGGGTAAATCTTGTTCTATTTATAGTAAATGACTTCCTATTGTACATGACCTCTTTTCAAGATTTGTCTGTAAAGAACAGGTTTCACTCAGGAAAAAAAGACTAATATTGTGGTTGAAGGAAGACGGCGAAAAAAATGGAATTTTTAGATTTTCTTACGTTACCCGAGGACAAAGTTTAAAATATATATTAAAACTAGTGGTGCTACAGAATGGCACAGACTTTCCCGTATTAGTTTTCTATTTTCCTGGGTCTTCGCTACCTATTCGGAATTGCCACACTCTCTTTCTTGCCAGCTACCATCTATCATCGCCAAAAGTACATTTTTTTGTCATTTTCTTAATTTTTCGGTTTCCTATTGGTAGAACAGAAACACTAATTGTAGAATATTAAAGAACACAAAAACCTAGCCGTAAATGGCAATTTTCTTTTAAAAATTATGTGCCGTTTAAGAGAAAATGGCGTTTTAGCACTACTAAAAATGCGAAATTTGAAGCTCATTTTCACAGAAAATTTTTGAGTTTTCAAAATACTTTATTTGAAGTTATTTGAAGCACTTACACTCACAAATATAATCATCTTTACAAATTGCGGATAATGTGCATATTAAAGATGTGAGAGATCTTTCAAAAAATTTACATTTATATAATTTTTGGAAAAAAACAAACAAAAACTCAAAATAAACTTCACGCTATACTAATGAGTGTAATTAGCACTATCCGTTACAAAAGTTTCAAGAAAAAAATTGCAGCCATATACGAGAAAATGACGTTTGAGCATTTCTGAAAATGCCGAAATTTGAGCTACTTTCCACAGAAAACGGTAGTGTTTTTCGAGAAACTTTACTTGACATTATTTAAAGCATATATACTCGTAAATATAATTATGTAAAAAAATCGCCGATAATGTAAATATTAACGACGTGAGAGACAAGTAAAAAAATTTACATTTTTGTAATTTTTGAAAAAACTAACCGATAGACCAAAATGGCTTTTATGTCATTGATAGAGTACATTTACCACTATCCCTACCAAAAGTTTAAAGAAAAATTTGGAGCCGTTTTTGAGAAAATTTTGTTTTTGTAATTTTTTAAAATTGCACATATTGCACGCAATATTGCACGAAACTACCAAAATTGTGAAAAACATTTACATGACCTTTATTAAAGAACTCAATATGCAGAACAAATTTTATTTGAAGAAAAAATCTCCATCTTCAATTTTGTAGTTGGAGAAAGACGCCGAAAAAATTCATACTTTCACAATTTTCGAAAATTCAGAGCTGTACGTGAAAATCGGACCTATGCCATGTTAAAAAGTGTATTTTCCTCTATTCATACAAGAAATTTAAAGAAAAAATTTGGAGCCGTTTTTGAGAAAATGTTGAAAATCCCCGGGGGGCTTCATATAAAGTATCCCCAAATTTTAAAGTATCTTTTTCAAAATCACAAAGCTTCGACTAGAATCAGATCGACTGGGGAATATCAATTTTGAAGAAAATCGACTGAACGGTTTAGGCGCTAGCGTTGACCACAGACGGACAGACGGACGGAATGCCGTCAATCGATTTTTAAGTATAAAGAAGCAACAAATCATGGATTTTGACCACACCACGAGATAGAGGATTTTTTTTTTTCTTAATTTAGCAACTGGTTTTATCCACTTATTCGTTTTCACGGCCCGGCAATTAATTTTTTTCCGCCGAAAATTGGCCATTTTTTCGCGCAGCATTACATAACTTTCCCTATACTACGTATATCACTCCGTGTATACGTACGTATACGGGAAAGTAAAAATACTTCAAAAAATTGGAGTAATTTTTGAGAATTTTGAAAATGTTGAGGATTCATGTAAAGTTCTTCCAAAAATCAGCGTATACGTTTTAAACTCAAAGGGCCTTGTGTTCTTCTAAATCGATTGGGAAATATCAATTTTGAAGATCGTCTGAACGTTTTTATACGCTAGCTTTCCCGACGGATGGACAAGCGGACGTTTGCCGTCAATCGATTTTTCGGTATCAAGGACACACAAAACATGACTGCACGTGTTAGAGGAACTAATTTACTCTATAAAGGAACAAGATTTATCCACTTTTCCGTTACCAGGGCCCGTTAAAAAGTGATTTTTGGTCGAAAATCATCAGTTTTCCTGCGCACGATTACAATAATTTCTCTTCTTACGAACTAAGGACGAGAAAGTAAGAATCAATGGGTTCAACGAAAAAATGGCCTTTGATGGTTATGATAGCTTAATCGAGGTGAACGTTTGAATGCAGATTTCACTGTATTTAGTGCAAATAGAAATACTATTCAATTATCTGTGTATTTTTCTATTGTAGGACAAGGTTTCAGAGAAAGTATAAAATGCATCCTCTGTGAAGTCCCGTATTCACAGTGATCCAAGAATTTACGTTGCGTAATTTGGTAATGGATCCACAATTCATTACGAGATTCAATAAATTGTGGAGAGTTTGTTCGTGGTACCCCACGTGCTGGTGACTCATATTGAGCAAAGAAAATGAGACATTACGATCAATATGTTTGATTTTTTTTCATTGCAAATGTTTTGTCGTATTTCTTATAAACACGTGAAACTGTAGATCTATAGGGAAAGATATTCTTCGAAGTTAGTTTGTCACTCGTTTCGTTAAAGAGAATCATTTCTCGCTAGAATAATTTCAAGGTGAAGCGTTTTATTTCTGTCTGCATTGAAAGTAAATGAGGGGGAACTATTTTGTATTGCCTTAATCCACAGTGACTAATGAAATTTCTTACCTGTGCTTTGATACAAATCCCCTTTTATTGTTCATTTAGACATTTTATTATTCTTTTTACAGATCCGAAATACTTTTATTTATTTGCACCTGGAGATTTTATAACATTGGGAATTGAGTAATTCTGAAAGGAAAAAAACTTAGTACGTTCGTGTCCCTAATACTTAATAATATCGTCTTAGGAAAACGTGGAGGTACTTCTTTTTGCTCACCTTCCCTTACCCATTCGAAATTGCTACTATAGCCCCATGAAACATGAAATGGGTGTCCTTTTTAGGGCACGTTCCACTGTGTTGTAAATTTTTTTGCTACGAAAGGGGGGGAAAACGTGATTCGCCGGCGTATTCGGCATTACTATCACGAGATGGGAGTGTATTTATGCAAAGCTCTGCACCAGTTAAAGGGCTTTGCGTCGGGGCGCCAGGCGGCGCTGACGTGGAGCCGGGCCTGCGCGTCTGCACGTCTGTCTCTCCGTCTGGCGGCGGCCGTGGCGGCACGCGTCTAAATCGAGAGCCGCGCCGTCCGCCCCCGCGCGCCGATTCCCTGCGGGCGGGGAGGGGTGGGCGGGGGCGGTCGCGTGCCGCCCGTGACCTACTGCCGACGGCGCTCCCCACCCCCACCCCTTGCTCACACCCTTCCGCCCTGTTCTCTGCCTCTGCTCCCGCCCGTTCGCCCCCGCGCACCAGCTCCGTCCCGTCGCCTCTCCGGGCGTGGGCGGGGGACGATTCTAACAGGCGAAAGTCAGTGAATCGTGAATGTCAGTGTGATCGTCGAAGGATTTCACCCGAAATTAATGTTGCTTGCAGGGACACTGAAACCTAATTTCCGCCTAATTCAAATAGCGAAAAAGATGAAAACAATTTTCTAAACTTGCGGAAGAATCAGTGCCATATTCAAATACATCACAGAGATTGTCATTAAGAGACTCTAGTCTTGTCAGTATTCCCTGTAGTTAATTACCAGTGGCACACTCAAGGGTCGAAGGTGGTGTGGGGATTCACGACCCTTAAGACCGCCCATTCCCGAAGCCAATGAAAGGTATTAAAAATAGTTTTTACTACTTTACTAATTTTCCATACTAACGAGTCCTTCATTATATCACTGGTTTGTTACAAATATTAACTATAAGTCAAGAAATAATACATTTCATATTTAACGTAAGTAAAAAATTCTTTAAAAGAAAACAAGCCGGCTGGGCACCTGTAGCCCCCTCACCCTTTCCTCTCTGAGAAATATCCTGTGTGCCTCTGTTAAGTACAATTTAGCATTGTACGTGAGAAGAAAATATTACACAAGATGTTACGCTTTGTGGTCGTGAAAATACTTTGAAACAAAATATTCAGTTAATTTTCATTTGATTCGATGTTAAATTTTTATCAGCTCTTATTTCTGCCTTACATATGGAATGAACTCGCAGGACGATTCCCAAAATATATATTAACTTCTTTCTCTTCGCGTAGATAACAATATTTGATGGTTGTTTAGCTCCTAAAATATATTCTCTATTTTCATCGACGACCAACTGCTTTATAAGTTATGTCATTTTCTCCTAGCCATATTAATTTTCAAGTCGTCATATCTCTGGAATTAAGTTTCTGGTGTGATTTTGGTTTCTTTATTTCAAACTTAATATGATTCGATAATGCATATTTCATAAAGTTTCAGAACGATAAAAAAACATTAAGAATTTTCTTCAAATGCAAATGAAGTATGAGTTAATTGTGTTGCTCCACGTGTGCTATTACTAGTGAAGTTGAAATGCATTATAGATTGTGGATTTAGCGGAAACAATTTTGTTCCATTGACAAAAAGGAGTTTAATTTTTAGTTGCACTTACAGTTATAAAATTCTTACTAATGGCTTTCGCCAGTCATGTTCTAATTGTGTGATAATCAACAGCAGTGTTGAAAACCGTGATATCGGACACTCATTTTCTTGTAAAAATTAATCTGAAGTAACACAAGTAATTCCTGCGACGTGTTATTCATTACCTCATTCTCCGAACTTTTCCCCATCATTGCTCTTCACGAATAACTAATTCTACGCTCGCGTTGCTGGCCTATCGAACTGAATAACGTTTCATCGTAATCCGACGTGCTGTTTGTGGCGGACCGAGATAAAACAACAGGTGGGGATTTGTCAATTATTATCTGTCAAAATACAGCTGTTGATTTATCTCTGAATCGTTTACTGTCCGTTAATTTGCGCGGTAAATTCCCGAGCCGATATAATTAATATTATTGTAATGAATCTCGAAGGGGAGGAGACTGCACTTGATGCAGCGTGATCTATTTCGTCCCGCTAGAAGCGGCGTCGGCCTCGCTCGCTGAGCGTGGTCGAGTCGCCGTCGGTTGGCCTCGGGACTATCGATTCGCGGTGAATGGGGCCACGGCGCGAGGCGCGAAGCGCTGCTCGTCTCTTCGGCCGGTGGCTGCCATCCGGGTGGACCCACAGCCCCGGCATGTGTTTCTTCAGGCGTTGTCTGGTGGAGAAATCTAACAGCCGGTTGCTGTGATCGGTAGTTTTCCTTGGTTTCTCCGATCAACACCAGGCGAATGCCGGAGCAGTGATAAACGGGCCACGCACCGCGCGCGATCTTTCCTTCCCATTCCTTGTCATATCCCCCTTACATACACATGCACACGTGCCGGGAGACCGGTTGGGAGCCTAGAGCTCGTCCCGGCATTGCGGGATTTAGTTTATTTTCCTTCTCCTTTCCTCATCCCGTACTTTCGCACATTCACATACACTACAGTACCCCACATGTCTGGAGACCAGACGGGAGTTTATAGGTAGTATCAATTTTCTTTGTGCTTGAGTTGGGCCTCGGCAGAGGCAGATAGCCGTGCTGTTTCCTTGCCATGTGCGCGCTGCATGATCTTTCGCGGGCAAAATAAAGTGAATCCTATATTTCAGTCATATACTTCTATTTTTCAAACCGGTATCTGAACTGTCTGGACATTTTAAATGAGATGAAATTTTGGTTTTCGGCGTCATAAATGCGCTCAGATGGTCCGTTGTATCCCATTCATTTATTCGCTCTGGATGGCAACAAGGATAGGTTACGCCATTGGAAAAGCTGTTGGTATTGCGTGTCATTAGGAAACCATTGTCGGCGTCATCTCGTCAAACGAAGTACATCGTTTAGAACTTGTTCCCGCGGGGGGGGGGAGTTGCATGGAGCGGGAAAGTCTGACGCCGTGTAGGTCGGCGTTGGATCTCACCATCCGGCGAGACGAACACTGGGACCTCCCGGAATGAAACATTCACTACACTAACGGGAGTATCATCATAGCCGTTTGCGTGCCCGATAACATCAATTCCTCACTTTTCGTTCTAGTTTGTTTTTTTAAATGCCGCTTTGAAACTTTTTTTCTCGAGAAAAACATGCATCTTGTAGATGACAAAATTTGCTTAATGTGACACTTTAAGCCATTTTAAAAGTATGGTATTTATTAATTTAAAGTTTTTATATTAAGAAAGAAAACTGACAGTTCCCATCAGTAGCCCGAGACGCATCGAACATTGCTCGCCCCCAAACGGTGGGCCGGAAGAGGGTCTAACCATGAATGACGGACACATGCAGTTCACCCGATTAATATACGTAGGATTGTTTAGTTTCATATATTAACTATTGGATGGATTTTGGTCCTCTTCCGGTACCGGATCATCTTAGTCTCTTGGGAACGTTTGGTTGAATACTGAATTCTGTTGAGATTATTTTAGTTTTGTATGTACTTATTCCGTAACTTATTCCTTATTACTTTGCAATCATATGCCCTGACATTGGCACTATTTGTAGAAGAAGGAATCCCTTTTTCGATTACGCATGTGTTGGTGACAGCGCCGTGGTCGCTCCACGCATGACGCAATCGCTCGCGGCTCTTAGAGGCGTAGCTCCACAGTATTCTTTCAATCGGAGTAATTGTCTCGTTTCAGACACCTGATTGCTGTCGTAATATATGGAACTTAAGTATTTTAACTCCTGATGAGAACTTATTTCAAAATGTGTGAATTTTGCAGAAATGTAACGTTTGCTCGGTTGTAACGGCCCGGCATTCGATGTTGGTCCAGAAATGGATGAAGAGACTAGGACAGCATGGCAGATGGGTGCTTAATACTCATTTGATGTGAGACATTCGGTCAGTAGGGAGTCACTTGATAAATCACATGCCAAGAAAACTTGTAATATTAATATCGCTTATATCCTTTCAACCGTACTACCGGAGGACCTTCTCTTATGAAGCAGTTAAGTCATTTTACCTTGCAAAAGGTGAAGTAGAAGATTTTTTTTTATTTTGTTTATATTGTTATTAAGAAACCCTTAAGTTTTCCTCCTCGAAATAGTTCGGAAAAGTTTTGGTAGCCAAACAAAATTGGGCATATTTTGGTTTTTGCGTAATCGCTTTTTAATTGTGATCTTAGCACAAAAATAGGTACAATTTTAAAGTTCATACAATTTTCTACAAATTTGCTTTATAAATGATTTCTTTCAAGCAAATAGTAACAGATCTACGGGATTTTAAATTTCACCAAATTTTCTCTTTTATTCTGAAGTTGCCCAAAATTACTCGTGGTCTCTCTAATGTATTTTTGAATTATTAAGGTCATTATAAATTACTAGTGGTGTTACAGAATGGCACAGACTTTACGAGAAAGTTTCTAATTTCCATGGTGTTGACTGTCTTTACGGTCGTGGGCCATCCTCTTGCTAGCTGCCCTTCTTCGCCGCCCAAAGTATATTTCTTTTAAATTGTCTCAATTTTTCTATTTATTAATAGTGGAATCGGAATAGTACTTTATGAATATTAAGGAAGAGTAAAACCTCGTCCTAAATGGCAATTTTCATTGAAAATTTTGAATCCGTTTTTAAGAAAATGGCGTTTAAGCGTTACTGTAAATACGAAATTTGAAGGTCTTTCTTACAAAATATTTTTGAGTTATCGAAAAACTTCATTGGAAGTCATTTGAATCACTTCATCAGAAATGCAATATGGTTTACAAATCGCTGGGTATGTGCATATTAACATCGTGAAAGATATTAAGAAATATATATTTGTGTATTTTCTGAAAAAGAAAAAAAAACAAGGAATACAGCAAAATTAATTCAGTCATCTTAAACTGTACAATTAGCTGTATCGGTACGAAAAGGTTGATGAACAATTTGCGTTTTTCTGAAAATGGCATGTGACCGTTTCTGATGCGGGATTTTGAGCTCGTGTTCACAGAAAATGTTTTCGAGTAACTGACATTTATTTAAAGCACATGTACTCATAAATATAAAAATGGAAACAAATCGCTAATGTAAATATTAACGACGTGAGAGACAAGTAAAAATACATTTTTGTAATTTTTGAAGGAAAAAAAAAGAATAGAGCAATATGGCATTGGTCGTGCATTTAGCACTATTCCTAACAAACAAAGAAAAAAATTGGATCCGTTTTCCACAGAATCTTGTTTTTGTAATTTTTTTAAATGCAAAATTTTCGCGTTATATTGCCAGAAAACTACTAAAATTGTCAAAAAAATGTACACATCTTAAAGAAAGAACTCACTTCGGAGAACAAATTTTATTTGGAGGAAAAATGTCTTTCTTCAATTTTGTAGCTGTAGGAAGAAGCCGAAAAAAATAAAAGTTTTGCAATCGTCGAAAATTCAGAGTTAACAGTGAAAAATCGGACCTACGCTACCTTAAGAAATCGTACTTATGATTTAGGCGCTAGTGTTGTTCACGGAGAGACGGGCGGTTTTGCTTTTAATTGGTTTTTTACTTTCCCGTATACGTACGTATACACAGAGTGATATACGTAGTATAGGGAAAGTTATGTAATGCTGCGCGAAAAAATGGCCGATTTTCGGCGGAAAAAAATTAATTGCCGGGCCGTGAAAACGAATAAGTGGATAAAACCAGTTGCTAAATTAAGAAAAAAAATCTCCTAACACGTGTAGCCAGAAACCCTGTTTTCTTGGTCTTTGATACCGAAAACCCAATTGAAAGGAAAACGTCTGTCTGTCCGTCCGTCCGTCCGTCCGTCCGTCCGTCCGTCCGTCCGTCCGTCCGTCCGTCCGTCCGTCCGTGAACACTGCTAGCGCCTAAACCATACGTACGATTATTTCCAAAATGGATATCCCCCGGTCGATCTGATTCTAGTCGAAGCTTTGGGATTTTGAAAAAGATTCTTCAAAATTTGGAGGTACTTTATATGAAGCCCCCCGGGGATTTTCAACATTTTCTCAAAAACGGCTCCAAATTTTTTCTGTAAATTTCTTGTATGAATAGAGGAAAATACACTTTTTAACATGGCATAGGTCCGATTTTCACGTACAGCTCTGAATTTTCGAAAATTGTGAAAGTTTGAATTTTGTTCGGCGTCTTTCTCCAACTAGAAAATTGAAGATAGAGATTTTTTCTTCAAATAAAATTTGTTCTGCATATTGAGTTCTTTAATAAAGGTCATGTAAATGTTTCCCAAAATTGTAGTAGTTTTCGTGCAATATTGCGTGCAATATGTGCAATTTTAAAAAATTACAAAAACAAGATTTTCTCAAAAAAACGGCTCCAAATTTTTTCTTTCAACTTTTGGTAGGGATAGTGGTAAATGTACTCTATCAATGACATAAAAGCCATTTTGGTTAGTTTTTTGAAAAATTACAAAAATGGAAATTTTTTTACTTGTCTCTCACGTCGTTAATATTTACATTATCGGCGATTTTTTCACATTATTATATTGACGAGTACATGTGCTTTAAATAATGTCAAGTAAATTTCTCGAAAACACTACCGTTTTCTGTGAAAAGTAGCTCAAATTTCGGCATTTTCAGAAATGCTCAAACGCCATTTTCTCGTATATGGCTGCAATTTTTTTCTTGAAACTTTTGTAACGGATAGTGCTAATTACACTCTTTAGTATAGCGTAAAGTTTATTTTGAGTTATTTTTTTGTTTTTTCAAAAATTACATAATTGTAATTTGTTTGAAAGATCTCACATCTTTAATATGCACATTACGAGCAATTTATAAACATTATTATATTTGTGAGTGTAAGTGCTTCAAATAACTTTAAATAAAGTATTTTGAAAACTCAATCATTTTCTGTGAAAATGAGCTTCAAATTTCGCATTTTTATTAGCGCTAAAACGCCATTTTCTCTTAAACGGCACGTAATTTTTAAAAGAAAATTGCCCTTGATGACTAGGTTTTTGTGTTCTTTAATATTCTAAAATTAATGTTTCCGTTCTGCCAATAGGAAACCGAAAAATTAATAAAATGACAAAAAAAATGTACTTTTGGCGGTGATAGATGACAGCTGGCAAGAAAGAGTTTGTGGTAATTCCGAATAGCTAGCGAAGACCCAAGGAAATAGAAAACTAATACGAGAAAGTCTGTGCCATTCTGTAGCACCACTAGTTCGGTATCAAGGACCCACAGAACATGGATTCTGACTGCACCACGTGTTAGAGGATTTTTTTTCTTAATTTAGCAGCTGGATTTATCCACTTTCTCGTTATCAGAGCCCGGCAATTAATTGTTTTCTGCCGAAAATGTTTTTTCGTGCAGCATAACATAACTTTCCCTATACTACGTATATTACTCCGAGTTTACGTACGTATACGGGAAAGTAAAAAAAGCGATTATTTACTAATGTTTTTAATACTTTGTGAGGTTAAACTCCACATTTGAAAGTTCCGGTAAGAGTGGTAGTAAACCTATACGTTCTGGCAACTTAACACAATTTACTTCAAAAACATTTGAATAGAATACAATGACGTTCGTGACTTTTTCTTCTGATTATTTTTATTAATTTAATGATTATTAATATAATAATTTAATGATGATGATGATTATTTTTTACAATCCCAAGAAAGACTGATCGATCCACAAAGGAAATTTTGTGCGTAAGGTTATGCGATGTTTCCTTGATACTATGAATAATCAATGCGGGTAAAAACCGTCAATATGAATGGGATCAGAAAATAACACGCATTGCTAGCAAGAATTCGGTCACAGAAGAAGCATGGTACCACCAAAAAAATTGTGCAGGCCGACAAGAAGAAAGTAAAGGGATTTCGCTTGGCCACTAATGTTGATGAAACCATGCCGTTCATGCTTGTATATTCCTACCTCCAAGGCAACTCTGATGATCACCACTTATTTGATGATTTGATCAGCTAATACTGGGAGATTACAGACCCGATAGCCGCACAGTATAATCGTCTCTCCTTCAAAAGTATGGAGAAGATATATTGATATCAAAGAGCAAACAGATCATCTGTTGTACATTTTCGACATGTTATGTACAAAATATGAAATGACTTCTGGTATGGACACAAGAAATCTAATATCTCAGACACACGTCTCAAGTGTCTTTAGAACAGCAGCTGACCCATTCACAGGTGTATCAAATAATGGAATACCTACCAGCACACAATTGCTTGCATAATGCTGAATCGGTCGTGGCAGACACGTTGCTTTTATTGTTTGAGAAAGGAATTTTGAATCTAAAGAACAATGCAGTTAACTAATGGAAGAAAGAAATGTATCGTGGAGCACATGCAGTCGTATCGGCAGTAAGACTTATCGATTTTTTTTCTCTTCCCAGGGACAGGGGTTAGCGCATATGAATACGAGAAGTTGGCATCAAAGCTCCTTGTTGATATCGTATTGGATGCGCTTCATCGTACTTTGAAACTTCTTACTTGAAACGTCTTACGTTCTGTTAAATAAAGAATCAAAACTTAAATAATAAAACATTGCCAGTTCAAGTTTGACAACGCAGATCATAAAGTGAACATGAATGGTTTAATGGTGGGTCATTCCATATTAAATCAACACAGTTTTAATTAAAATTTTACCTCACCATTTTAGATTCAGATGAAATTTGACACATAGGTAGTATGAATGGAGAATAAGAAAACTACAAATTTTGAGTAAAATATTTCCACCCGTTTCTGAAATACAGCCATGTAAAATTTTGCAAAATTGGGTTCCCGAAATTTTTTAAATCGATGTAGGACCTCACCAAATTAAGATAGAGAGCTGGAACAGGTGTGATTTTGCAGCTTTCTTTGTGGCCCTTTATAATATATACAACTCAATGGGGGTTGCGTTCAAAACGTTTTTCAAATTTGAATTTAAAATTTTGATTTTGAGTTTTTTCAAAATGCTCATCTTCAAAAAAATTGAAAAAATTCTAAAATAATCCTTGTATATTTCCAAACAGATGGTGCAAGTTTAAAAATGGGACTGCAATGGGTTCATATGTTAATCTTTATTTAAATTGCGTAATATTTACATACTCTATATTTTACTGATTTAAAATGCATTTTATTTCAAATTATAAGTCCTAATATATACAAATTATTAATTTAGTGTTTTTTTATTGGCAAGTATGTTGTTTTATTGTTATTATTATTATTATTATTATTAGACTGCGGAATGTCATGCAATTGCATTTTTTTACTGACTGTGCATATCGAAAGGAAATGTATATAACTTTACCTATCACCAAAAATAAAACAAATCAAGGTCACCTTTCAGTTCATGAACCAGATACAGTGAGAACCTAACATTTTAGCAAAATGAATCGTTGAGGAATGAACACCAACTTTGAGCAGCGTCAGCTGGTTATTTACCATCATGCAAAGGGTTAATAATGCCCAAAAGTTTGTAAAATGCCTTTAATGAAAAAAGCGCAGTGAGAGACATAATCTCATGGTACATAAATGAATAGGCGATTGAACTGCAACCCGGAGAAGAACGTCCGAAGACTTTCTGATCGAGAAAAGAATCTTGTTGTGAAAATAATAAAGAAGGACCCTCGCTATTAATGCACCAAAAGTTACTCCACAGTTATAAATTGGCATTGGCAAGAAAGTAAATCCCGAAATCGTGCGAAGGATACTACGGAGGTTCAATTTCCATACCCGCATTGTCAGAAGAAAGCCACTTCTATGTTAAAAGAGAAACACCCGAAAAGATCTGACTTCGATCCACTTCTCCACAAAAACCGGGAATATATGCGCTAAAATATACCGCATACATTAAAAACGCATTTAAACTAAAAAAAATTGCACATATGCAAAATAAAAATAGGGTAGATTTGTTTTATTTTTGGTGATAGGAAAAGTTATATTCATTTCTTTTCGATGTGCACAGTCAGTAAAAATATGCAATTGCATGAAGTTCCGCGGTTTAATAATAATAATAATAACAATAATAATAATAATAATTAATATTGTTATTGTTATAATTATAAGTACCGACGTTATTATAATAGTGACCGAAAAATGGGAAACAGGCATTGTTAGTGTAGCAAAAAGCATTGCGAAGAACACTAGGCAAGACTAGTCGAATAACACAGACACTGAACTTCTGATGCTATTAAACATCAAACGTGAGACACACAAAATGTTAAAGAACTCGTGGAGGGACAAACCACTCCACAGACAATATCCAAAAAGAATGGACAAGGTGTGGGTCAATAATGATCAATCAGTTGTGTGGTTTAAAAGGGGAAGAATGAAGCCAGAATCGGAAGCAGTTCTAGTAGCTGCTCAAGATCAGGCGTTGCGAACACGACATTATGATAAAGCGGTTCTCAAAATTTCCCAAGATGACAAATGCCGCATTTGCCAGGAGCAAGTAGAAACCATTGATCATATTGTCTCAGCTTGTCCTATCCTAGCAAAGACCGAATACTTGAAAAGACACGACTGGGTGTGTAGTTACCTCCACTGGCAGATCTGTACCGCCCTCGAAGTTCCAAACAGCATGCCCCGAGTGGTACGAACACTCACCAAAACCAGTGACGTCTGTTTGACGATTGTGTACGATATTTTACGACCTATAAATTCAAGCTGATCGCACGTTAGCTGCAAACAAACCGGATATAGTTATCCGAGATTTAGAGAAAAAATCGTTCACTTGTCGGTGGTGCTGTATCTTGTGATCGAAACGTCGCTACCAAGGAGGCAGAGAAACGTCTTAAATGCAAGAGTTTGGAAATCGAGATCAGCCGAATGTGGGGCGTAAAAGCACAGGTCGTCCCGATAGTTATCGGAGCTCTGGGATTTGTTCCTCAAAATTTGAGTAAGAACTTATCTAAACTCCCAGGTAATTCAAAAGACTGGGAAGTGCAAGAAATCGCTTTATTTGGAACAGAACCTTAGGTATCTCGTTGCAACCTGGAGTAGATTTTATATTCAGCCGACTAATAACAACTTTAGTCGTGTTGTAGTGGAATAATAATAATAATAATAATAATAATAATGAATGAATAATAATCATATCAATAAAACAACACACTTGCCAATAAAAAACACTAAATGAATAATTTGTATATATTAGGGTTTATAATTTGAAATAAAATGCATTTTAAATCAGTAAAATATAGAGTAAGTAAATATAGTGCATTTTAAATAAAGATTACGATATGAACCCATTGCAGTCCCATTTTTAAACTTGCACCATCTGTTTGGAAATATACAAGGATTATTTTAGAATTTTTTCAATTTTTTTGAAGATGAGCATTTTGAAAAAACTCAAAATCAAAATTTTAAATTCAAATTTGAAAAACTTTCTGAGCGCAATCCCTATTGAGTTGTATATCATATAAAAGGCCATAAAGAAAGCTGCAAATGGGACCTGTTCCAGCTATCTTAATTTAGTGAGGTTCTACATCAATTTAAAAATTTTCGGGAGCCCAATTTTGCAAACTTTTACATGGCTGTATTTCAGAAACGGGTGGAAATATTTTATTCAAAATTTGTAGTTTTCTTATTCTCCATTCATACTACCTATGTGTCAAATTTCATCTGAATCTGAGACTGATGTAAAATGACTGTGTTGATTTAATATGGAATGACCCTGGTCTAACTTTCTATACCACCGGAGGAATATGAGAATAATTCCCCAATCTGCAATCGAGCTTCTCGGTTTAATCGTTAGCAATTGCGAGTGATTTGCTGATCCCATTCATATTGACGGTTTTCAGCTGCATTGGTTTTTGAAGATATCAAGAAAAACTTCATAACTTTGTGAACACAAGTTCTGTGTTTATGGGACAGTCCCCTTTGGCAATTCCATAAATTAAGTCGTATTCTTTCCCGCTTATGAAACAGGTTTGATATTGAGGTCTCTATTATGTGATCTAAGAGCGGTAGTTACATCTGTCGGAGACTGCACACTTTCCTTTCGAGTTGATGCAGATATCAATTTTGAATTAAGATACTTCCCATGACAAGGTACACCCCACAAGAACAATTTTTGAATTGTCATGGCTCCTTTTTTCCTCCTCACAACCACTTATGCCAAACTCCTTCCAAACTCCAACCAAACTTGCCAAACTCCATGCCAAACTCCTTCCAAACTTCGTCCAAACTCCCCTCATATGTAAAACACTCTCCCGATATACGTACCTAAATGTTATTGATATCGCTATTTATTGCGAAACTCCCATTCAAAAAAGGTCGAGAAGGAAACGAGCGATTTAGCAATGTAGAATCCTAGTAGGAGCGATGTATGTGGCCGAGATTTAAGATTTCAAAATCTGATGTAAATAATAATCTTCATAATATCCTTTCATAGAAAATAATATATTTCTATAATTATGAAAGGCCTCGTAGTAGTATATTTACCTCAAATTACGGTTTTCCTTCTTGGAGCAGAAACAGCTTTGTTGCACATGAGCATACCTTAAGTGATAAAATTAATTAGAAGAAAAAATTACGAACGACATTGTATTCTATTCAAATGCTTTTGAAGTAAATCGTGGTAATTGCCAGAACGTATCGGCCTATTGTCTCTTACCTGAACTTTCAAACGCGAGTTTAACTTCGCTAAGTATTAAAAACATCCGTATTTAATCGCTTTTTATTTATAATGACCTAAAGAATTCAAAAAATACTACAAGACCGTGAGTAATTTTGGTCAGCTTCAGAATAAAATGGAAATTTGATGAAAGTTAAAAATTCGGTAGCTCTGTTACTATTTGCCTGAGAGAAATAACTTGTAAAGGAAATTTGTAGAGAATTGTATGATCTTTCAAATTGTACATAACTATTTTTGCGCCAAGATCAACCATTAAAAGGTTATTACACAAAAACCAAAATATGCCTTTTTTCGGCTACCAAAACCTTTCCCGAAGTATTTCGAGATGGAAAACAGGGTTTTCTTACTAATAATATAAACAAAATAGAAAATAAAATGTTCCTCCCCTTTTACAAGGCGGACCCCCTTCTGGCTCCCCATTGACTGCACTATTAGTGTAGAGTAGAAATACCACAAAAGTTGAAGAAGAAGAAGAAGAAGAAAAAAAGCGTAATATGTTTTATCTAAGATATGTAAAAGAAAGTACGAAAATCTTGGCAAAGGCAAATATTAGAAAATCTTGGAAAAAATACTAGCTGCTTCAAAAAGCAAATATTATTTCCTTTCGGACGTATGCTAATTTGTGCATATCATTTTAGCATTTCATCTAAAGACAGTTTCTCTAAACTATCATAAAACAAATGTTTCATAATGAGTTCCATGTGTGGCCTTAGTGACTAATCCACCTTGAAAGAAGGAATTTTCCTTTATCCAGATTTGTACTCTAGAACCTTTCTGAAGTCATTTAGTCCTAGCTTATTCCGAGCTATTGGAAATTAAGTCAATTCTGCGCGAGAGCTTTGATTCAGGATTCAGATGAACTGTTTGTTTCTCATTGACTGCATGTGCTGTTCTTTACGACCATTGAAACGAGATGAAGCTGGTCAGTACGCCGAGCTGGAATCGAACGTCCCTACTCCTTGATCCGCGAGGTGTGAACCCTTCCCTTTTCTATGAATGTGTTGCGTAAATTTATAACAATAGCACACCCTTAAAAATTTCACACAGATACATGATTGCAGCTGCGTGACATTTCGGAAAACAGGTAAATTCTTAGGACTCTTTGGAAAAGTTACATAGTCGATACATGTGGCACATCATGGATTTTTCTGGGGGGGGGGGATGTGTCGCATCCAGTCGACGTGTTTTCTTGTGAATCACTTTTCATTTATGAATTAAATTTTGTTGGTTTATAGTTATTTGTAACCTATTTGTTTGATATATTGAAAATTACTTTCATTGCTCTAGAAAATCAGTAAAAAACTGAATTTCTCACCCCTTTTTGGAGAGAGATGTGGGATGTTAACTCCATGACACTCTCTCTCTCTCTCTCTCTCTCTCACACACACACACACACACACACACACACATTTGTGTGGCTTCTGGTTTCTCCTATTTTCCGGCAGTGTGTTTCGAACACCTCACGAAAACTTACATGTCTTGATTACATTTTGAAAATCGAAAGTAACTACGAACCTCGTATTCGTAAAGTTATGGCAGTCTAGGGAGTGAGTCCCTTCATATGCATGAAGTTGCGAAAATAAAGTTGTGTCCTCGTATGCAAGGTACGCTAGGATTGCTTTGTGGGACGTTCTGCAACGATCAGTATTGCGGAGAGGGGTGTCGGTCCTCTAGATTCAGTTCCAGAGTAGCGCCAACCTAGTGCACGTGCAGCATTCATGTTGTGTACCTACAACATAGCGACCGTAATTATCACATCTATTTATCGTGCTCGTTGCTTGGAAATGGTCCACCCTTTAAGGATGCTGTCTGTGCCCAATCGTCAATACGTAAAATTACAATCCAATGTCCAAAATCGAGTGGAATTCGGCCCTTCTTCCTGCTATTAAAAGGGCAGTACTTGTTTCTGTTGTTTCGAGTTTTAAATGTATGTGTTTTGAAGTTGAACGCAGTGATATAAAGATACCATTTTTTGTTTTGTTTTGTTCTGTTTTGTGGTATTTTCTGGAGACTGATTGTCTTTGATTCTGGAATACAGAAAAGAATTCACATTCCATGGAATTCGACGAAATGGCTCAACCTGGCTGCCGTTACATTTGAGAACCGTGCGGTGGCGACACAATAAGTAGAAGGAGAACTTCTCTGTAACTGGGAAACTGAAGGTTCAAGGACTCTTGATTTGTTACATTTGACTCGCCCAACCAACGTTACTTACCTTTTGGATATTTTAACCCCTCTTCGTCTGACTACACAAATGACAAACATTTATAAATTCTCCTGACAAATGATGTATCTAGTTGTGTGTTTCTGCAGTTATTGAGACTGATTGTGAGCTTTGTTATCACTTGATTCAAGTTTCGAAACTGCTAAAATATCAGTACTGGCGACAACTCTTTAGGAACCATTTGTATGCCTTCTTATTTTCTTAACCTTTCCATTTAGTACTTCCTCTGTTTAAAATTTTACCGTTTCAAGTTCAGTTGCTTAATCCGCCGTTTTAAAAATTTGTTGTTCGAGCATATTTTGGACTATAAGTACGAGACCTGGTGTGGTCAACGCCGGTAATGTTATTTTTCGAGGGTGCTTTTGGGAAAAGAGTGCGTTCGGCCTCCCCCTTGCCAGTGGCTGTGTCGTGGGGGTAGAAGGCCCCTGTAGCCGGCGCGAGCCCTTGCGCGATCTGCCGTGCCAGTGAGGGCGTTCGGAACCACTGGAGATTGTTCCGGAACAAGTAAAAAAAAAGTGATTTGGTCGTTAGCAGCGCCGCGTCGCGCCGCGCCGTGTGTGGAGTGGCGGTGTGCTTTCCGCGTAGCGTCCGCGCTCGCGGGGCTCGCCGGGCAGGCGGACGGCGCTATTGATTGGAGCGCGCGCTCCGTCGCCGACGCTGCGGGGGCGGCGCGCGGGGCCTCCGTCGCCCTCGTCGACCCCAGGACGCGGAGCCAACCCCTCGCTGAATATGCCCATTCCTGATGTTGATGGGTGGTTGAAGCGCTTAGGCTTTGTCTTGTGTGTATCGAAACACCGATCTTGAGGTCAAAGCTTTTTATTGGTGGGTGAACCTGGAGGATTTGCCCCCTAAGATAAGGTCGCGAATGGGATCCATCAAAATTAGTGAATTCAAATAGAAACCATGTGTTGTATTATATCCAGTTATCTTCAATTCAAGTATGAGAAGAGAAACTGATACACTGATACAAGCCTCTCTGATAAACCTACTAGATTGGCCATGACTCTTCCTGAACTGTTATGAGAGTGATGGTGGTGACGACGACGACGATGATGATGATTAGAATTTT
Source organism: Acheta domesticus (assembly GCA_031308135.1). Classification (NCBI taxonomy): domain Eukaryota; kingdom Metazoa; phylum Arthropoda; class Insecta; order Orthoptera; family Gryllidae; genus Acheta; species Acheta domesticus. The sequence continues at coordinate 88,163,679 of JAHLJT010009355.1, forward strand.
GATTTTTAGGCTTTAAAATCTGGTTTAGGAACCACTTCGAAGGCGAAAATGGCAATTATAATTTCTGAAATAGGCTGTATAAATTAAGATAAAAAATTTGTTGACGGAAATGATTTCAGAATAAATTTTATTACCAATTAAAATATATTAAAATGACATATTTTGGAAAAATTAGATATAAATTAAATATTGAAAATATAGTAAAAAAAGTAAGGTATAAATAGTAAAACATAATAATACGAAATTGAGAAACAAAAAAGTGCAATGGAATACACTTATCTGTAAGACTCCTGGAATTAAATTAGGAGAATGCAATCTGCATCTTTAATGACTGAAAATCATTTTATAAGTAGAAAATATTTTTCTACTTCCACACTTGTTTGGTGCATACTTTTGGTGATAATTGGCAATGTTCTAATTGGTTCACATTTTTTATGCTGAGCAGAATCATGATAACCCTGTAAGATGTAAATTTCTTGAATGATTCATGATATTTTGTTTCACCTCAGAATGAGGTTAACATAAATTCCCAATTCAAGGGCTTTTCTTACAAAGAAATCTAGTCCAGTACACTTGATAGAGACAATTGCAAGCAATAAGAAACTTTGAAAGTGTTTGCACTAATGTTTCAAGAACAGAATTGTATCACCTTAAGATGACTTGACTACTTAAAAGCTTGTAAACAGCCAATATAATCTTTTAAAATATAAGACTTGAGATAATTTTAATGGATTGATAGGTGTGTTTTGGCACCTGGATCCAATGCATCCAATGATGATGATGATGATGAATTTGAGAGTAAACATACTGTCTTTGTTGATTTTTGATTAGAGATCACAACACCTTTGGTATTTGAAATACACTGTAATTCAATCATACGAGCATTTCTTTGGGATTTGTTTTTAATTGTATAAAAATAAAAGGAAATATGTTCACAAATCTGTTAAAAATACCAGGTTAATAATATTATAATAATAATAATAATAATAATAATAAAAACAATAACAATAACGACAACAGCAAAAACGATTTCGTAGGCTTCCACAGCCAGAATCCTGATGATGATGATGATGTTAAAATTAGCCAATGATGTTAGTGGTACATTCTGTGGAGATTTTAAATTAGGGTTTACACTTTTTTTCATCTGTTTTTCAAAGCATGAAAGCTTCTTTTTCCCTCTCGTACTTTTCATCAAAATTTTCCCATATTGAACTATTTTTACAATATTGTTGTTTAAATTAATTAGAAGAAAAAGTTTTAAATAAAGTATTTTGGGCACATTCAGCCAGATTTAATGATGGAATGGATTTTTGTATTATTGAAACACAAAATTTGAAATTAACAAAATTACAGCATAAAAACAAAAAAACTGTATTTATGAACCCTTTATTTTGCATTCATTGTTGCATTAAATGATGCAGTTCAAAGTCATCAAAAATCCAGTACATTAATGATTGTTAATTATTCCTTGCCCAAACTTCTACAAAGAAAAAAGTTTTGTTTCAAATATTTGTTCTTTTCAATAATTTTCTTAAAATAAACAGAAACACTCTATACTACATTAACAAAAGCTATACACAAATTAAGACCATGTAAGAGAAACATAAACACAATACAAGAAGTGGAATTTGCAAAACTGTTTTATAAAAATATATGAAAGTTCATGTTGTATTGAGTGACATTTCAGGAAGTGAAAGAACAACGTAGTTACTGATTCTATAAAAAGTGTTGGTTTGTTTGCGTGCTCATTTTCCAAAAATTGTTGGTTTGAATGTTGTTGTTGTTGTTGAACTATTATTATTTTTCATTCATGTAGTAGTTATAGGAGCACTCGGATGGTTCAGAAATTTCTTTTACTTATATTTATTTCTATTATATATTTAATTTTTCTATTATATATTTATTTTTCTATTGCAGTAAAGTTCCAGCATTTATCAGACTTCTTGCCCCAAAAGGTTCGTTAGAAGTTCATGAAGAGGCTTGGAATGCCTATCCATATTGTCGGACTGTAATAACGGTGAGTAAAATTCCAACAACTTTTTATTTACAGAATTACTGTATGAAATAATTTCAATACGCACATTGAAAATGTATTACATCTTATTAGAATAACTCATGGAAAAGTATGTTTTGAAAGGTGAAATATGTTAAAGATTAATTTTTGTCAACGTTAACCTTGACAAGAAATAAGCCTTGCTCTGGAGAAACTGAATCATAATGAAGTTGTTTGGATAAAGTGTGAAACAAGGAGACAATTAGTTTTGAAAACGAAGAGAGAAATTACAAGTTCACATTTGTGTTTGATTTTTAAGTCTTAGATTCATTATGAAAAATGTAGTAAACTCAATGTAGAATATTTTTTGCCCACATTATTATAACCTGGTGTCAATTGTATTGAATGCAAATATAATTGAATTCTGTTTTTTCAGCTAGCAGTATGCAACTGAATTGAAATGGCTAAACAAATTTAATAACATGAGTTTTGATTTGTATTTCAGTCTTTCTTCCTCAGCTGAAATAATCATCTTTTAAGTTTACAAAAACTTTCATGAGATTTTCAGAAAGATTATGGTTATGATTATGATTAAAAGATATTAATGATATTGATGGTTCTATCGTGTAACAGTCTGTCTCATTGTGCCCTATTTTCATCCTAAAAGAATAATTTTGTGGTCATATAATGAATACATAATTACTATTTTACATATTTAAATCTTGTTTATTTTGTTTACTTTAAATTGAGTTTCCTTATTGCTATGGGCTCAAAATTGCTGATACAATTTCATAATAATATGGATACATTTTGAGGGAGGAGGATTTCTTGTAAAGAAAATACACATTCATTTTTCTCTGTTTTTAATTGTTTTTTTTAAGTAGTGTGCTGGTTACGAAGCTATCCAAAGCAGTAGTATGACAATCTTCCTTTTAGATGTCTTATTCTTCTCTTGCAGCAGGGACTAAGATAGTATTGTTTTAGCATTAAGATTTGCGCAGTTTATTTGTTTTTGAATTATCATTACAGGTTTGTACTTTCTAACTAGCAGTTTTATTGTGTGTTCATGTTTTTGAAAAACAAGAATCATTGTTACAGAACCCATATATGAAGGACAAGTTCTTCCTTGTGATTGACACCCTCCACGCTCCTGATGTGGGTCAGAAGGACAATGTGAGTTCTTCTGGAGGATCAATAAGTGCTTTCCTTTCCTTGTATTTCTCTTGTACAATTTCTTTGATAGTTGCATCTTAAATCAGGGTGTTGAGCAAGTAGTCTTAGACCATCTATTCTCATGTGTAGATTTGTTATGTAATAGTACTTCATTACATGAAATTTTGCTCTAACTCTTAAGCAGCTTATAAATTAGTAGAAAATGAGAAAAGGTGGTCTGTGAGATTACCTGTGCATTAGTTGGATTGGTGATAAGGGTTTGTGTGAATGGTTTTTGGATGCACATACTTTTAGCTGTTATCAACAAAACACTCATCTAGCACGAGATTGGAATGTACATCCTGGGCAGAGGCTGATGCATTTGATGTTACGTGGTTTCTTCCGGTTCAAATGTTGTCAATAAAGTAGCTAAATTAGTAATAGATGTCTTATTCTTTTTATGCCTTGAATTATGTGGGCGACTGGTTGGTTTTGGATGACACCAGAATCCTACATACATGAAGGAGAATATGGTCATTATGATTGAATCAATGCACATAGCTGACACAGGTCATCAGCAGAATGTAAGTGTCTTGATTGAAATACTAACATGTTTGAATGGTATAAAAGTATGGAAATACTACTTAGGGGCTTGAAGGAATGTTACTAACTTTGTTGCATGAACGTTTCTCATATCTAACTTGCCTTTGGGAAATTGGTCTTCAAAGTCTCTGTTAGAATGTCTTGTTCAAAACTATTACACTTTTCATTTTTCATTATAATATTGCCTTGTAAGATACAATGAGTAACATGTAGTGCTGGAAGAGTCACTTATTGAGTGTCTGTTTGTTTCTTTCTGTTCTTCTTTTTTCATTGACTTTCAAATATAGGTGCTTAACTTTGTAGTTTAAAAGCGTAGATTCGAGTACTTTTGTTTGTACATTTGCATTAATTCAAAGATTGTTCACACTTTATTTTATTTATTTATTTATTTTAAATATATAATTTTTTCTTTAAAGGCCTAATTTATTTTCTTTCCACTGCAATTTTCTAAATCGTAATTCACTTTTCACATTTTATAATTGTTTACTATATGGTTTCTTTTCTGCTCCTGATTCGATTAGGGTTTTTAGATTAGGTAGATGTGCATATTTGAATTTGTGGTGGCAAATATTTGTATTAACTCTCTTTTCTCTAATTAGGTACACGAGCTACCTCCTGAGAAACTGAAAATTCGTGAAATTGTGCATATAGATATTGCAAATGATCCTGTAACAAGTGCTGATTACAAACCAGATGAAGATCCTACAAAATTCAAGAGCCAGAAAACTGGCCGTGGTCCACTTGTGGGGCACTGGCAGGACCAGGTATGCAAAGCGTTTTATGCAATCTCTGTTTGATGCAATTCATCTGACGGGTCTCCCAATTTAGTGCATTCTCAACTTTAATTGAATTGTATGAGTATATAAATCCAGTCCTTGTACATACCCAAAAGTCTTGAATGTAAAAGTGGATTTCCCTAGATGTAGCTGGGGTGAAGCAAAACAATCTTGTAATTTATCAATGAAATCAGCATCAAAGGAAGTTACTAACTAAACCCACCAGCAACACCTTCAGTGTCGTAGATTAGGTTTGATTTCTTCTTTGTTGATGACATAGTAAGGATCCGATTCCATTGCCAGAACAGAAAGTGAAATACTTAAGATGATATCAAAATTGAGGATTTGAATTTACCTGTATTTGAAGTAATGAGAGTTTCTTTTGACATTGTGAATGATCATAAAGATAAACATGTGCATTATCACTTAATGAAATTTCTTATTCTGTTTTCACAGGTAAATCCTGTTATGACATGTTACAAGTTGGTTACAGTTGAATTTAAGTGGTTTGGTCTCCAAACACGAATAGAGAATTTTATTCAGAAATCAGAACGACGGCTTTTCACCAATTTTCATAGGTGTGTAGATTTCAGTTCTTTTTTTTTATTATTACTATTGTTACTATTATTATCATTATTATCATCTCAGTGGCTGTATAAAATGACACTTCTAATGCAGAAACAAAAATTAAACTCCACATCATCATTTCCAAACCTACACTTCTCTATGGGAGTGAAACTTGGATACTGAAAAAAAAAGAGAGACAAAGAATTGAAGCAGCCCAAATGAGGTACCTGAGACAAATACTAAAAGTAACAAAGAAAGACATAATAAAGAAATAAGGAAGAAACTAAAAACCAAAAGCATAATTGAAGACTTGGTAAAATATCAGAAGAATGGCAAGCCATGTAAAAAGAATGAAAATAACCAGGATACCAAAACAGGTGCTAAAGTGCAGACCGAGAGGTGTAAGAGAAAGAAACCGGCCAAAGAAGAGATGGGAAGACCAGGAACAGGCCAACAATACCTAAATAGTTCATGATGATGATGATGATTATCATCATTGAAGTGTAGTTGTGAAAATGTGATTTTTCTTTTTTTTAAATTTCCCTCTTTTTTTTTGTAGACAAGTGTTCTGTTGGATGGATCGTTGGCATGGGCTCACCATGGATGATATTCGAGCCATCGAAGATAAAACAAAAGAAGAATTAGATAGAGTGAGTATCAAACTTCATATAAGGGATTTAATTGCCTTACAAATACTATATCATTTCTTTCTGCTATATTATGTCTTTCTTGCTTTTAATAGGTTTATGTTAATAATGGCATAAACACTACTGAAAATCATTTCTTTTCCCAAGTTTTTTTTGGGGTACTGAAAATTAATAACAAAATCATAGCAATAATGCAGTGTGTTAACATTCTCCTTTTCTCTCCTACTGTATGCAATAAATTAACTAAATGTGAGAAAATAAGAGAAAAATGTCTAAGTACATTAAGTATTTGCTACACATGTGTTGGGTTATGGAACAGTAACTTTTTTGATATTCTTGTATGTAAAGAATTGCTGTGCTGTGTATAAACTGTACAATGTTATTGCAGTGATTTTAAATTAGGAACACTAGCTGTGTGCATGCTAGTTTTTGGAAAACAGTTTTGTGTGGCTTTGTTCAGCATTTTTGCTGCTGCAGACCACTACTTATTAGCAAATCCAATCCAACACATATTTTTAAGAACATGGAAAAGTAGATTCATAGTGAATGAAAGTGTAGGCTTTGACAGATGGAATCGGAATCTATTTGCCTGCCTGGGATATGCCTCATCCTAGTCACAGATGTCAATGTTTCAGCCTTCTTACTAAAAGGCCATCAGGTTGCAGCGTGATGACAAACATTGACAGCTATGCCTAGGACACAGCATCTCCCGGTCAGCCAAGTAGATATTGATTCTTAATAGTTAAAGTAAGATCAGCTTTAGAGAAAAAATAATTAAACCAGCATAAATGTAGAGCAATTAGCGTACTTAGTATTGTAGCCCAAGTATTTTAACATGTTGTTTTAAAATAATGTGTTACCATACTGTCCTGGCGAAACAAAGTGTTTCCCTGTGGTGAAGCAATATTATTTTCATTTATGAATGACTAAATAATTATTGGAAATTCTAACTTTTGAAATGAAAATAAAATTCTCATTAACTTTTTTATTATTAAACTATTTAACATTATTATTATATTAAATTATTGTACATAATGTTCAACTTGATGAAATATCTTCCTACGCACTTTTTGGCCTTGGTGATAACCAGCAATACCCTCCACATTTACAAGTTGTGTTATATGTAATATCAGTTATGATACTTCTCTACTTCAGATTTTTCAATCTCTTGAACCTTCTTGAAGTATTTTAACCATAAATTTTCATATTACTGAATTGATGAAAATATATAAGGATATTTGTATTTCAGTAAAAGAAATAGCATCGTCATAAATAGCTGCATCCCACATTTAGAATCATAACTTGTCTATCACTATTTGACTGCTTGAGGTCCATTCTTTGGGGCAAGCAAGGTTGATATCAGAATACTGGTGGGTAATGTTTTTCTTTTCCTCCTCCTTTCTTCTCCGTTTGAAGATGTTTAAAGTGTTGGAGATGACACCTTTAAGTTAGTTTAATACTATTTAAATACAGTGAACATTGTGTTATTCAAAAAGTAATTTTAATACTGAGCATGGATTGTAATGAAGGGAAAATATTATTCCACAGGGTTCTGAACCCAGAACCCTTTTAACTCGGGCAGATAATCTACTGACTGAGCTTTCAAATAAAACATGTGACAAATGAACAGTCTTATTGATCATTGAGATGGTAGAATATAGCAAACACTTACAATTTTAACCTATCAACAGTCATGTTAGACTACCAATTAGTTCTACCAAACTTGGTTATACTTTTGTTTTGGAGAGTCCCTAAATACCACCGCAACATCTAAACAACATACATAGCTTGTTTTCAGGCCTCTCACCAACTCGCTTTTGTCACATTTTTAGACCGTTTTGTCCTCACTATTTCCACTGAACCTATGAATTTACTTCCTTTTGTATATATGCTCTTGTAAGTATAATAATTCTTCAAAAACTTGAGGTAGAAACATTGAGAAAAAAGTCAACATCGCTGGAAACTATAACATTCAGAAAGAAAGACAGGACAAATGAACGGGTTCATGAGCTGAGAGAGGGGAGTAAGAAAGGTCATGGGCAACTTCATGATAAGTGCACACACAATGGTGGGGAAAATTTCAGAAGGAACACAATGAATTGAATTCTGGTCATAGATAGATAGATATTTATTTCCGCAGGTAGGTTTATGCAACCTGGTGGCAGAACACTAAAATTTACATAATTAAGAATTAAATACAATGTAACTTAAAATTATTTTAAGACAATAATATTAATAATAATATGATAACAATGATGACAATTAAGGCTTTAACAACAATAACTGCATTAATTCTACATTTTATGGTGGTCTTGTACAGATATTTTACACCAATAAATACACGACGTTTTATTACACTGACGTCCACTCCACTTCACTCCACTTCACTTCACAACACTTGCACTTCACTTCTCTTTCTACTTCAGTATTGCACCACACTTCAATACAAATACTACTTAAAATATAATTATATATTTAATAAAGTAATGCATTTAATAATTATTACAATACTAATAATGGTGACAGTAATTATTATTATTATTAATAATAAAATAACTGTTTTAATAAACCTAACTTACTAACTAAATATCTTGGTTAATTTACTTTTAAATCTTTGAACACCTTGAGAAAAGGGTTCCAAGGCTGTCGCAGGCAGCTTATTCCAGTCCGTTATTGTTCTATTTGTAAAGGAAATTTTCCAATATCTGTTCTGTGGCTCGAACTGAATTTTGTGGTAAAAGATGAATCATGGTAAAAGAAATCGTCAGAAAGCTCAAGGTTGTCATAGAGCTCAACAATTTATTACTAGTTTCAATGATTATTTGGATGAATACATTCACATTTCCTTTTCCAGTTTTCTAGTAAACTATGTTAAAATCACATAATTGTCTCTTGAAATTGGAAATTGCTGTTTGGAAATTGCTTGAACCGACTGCAGGGTGATTTTGGGGTTTCTTCTACCTGAATATAAAGTTCTTTGACTTAAACGATGTGCAAAGTAAACATTTTGAATTATCAGTGAGACTACATTGTTGTCCCTATTTTATTCATTCAGAATACTATCATTATTTTCAGAAATTACAAAGGATTAACTATGTAATATCAGCAAATTATGTACAACTATCTGAATATTATCCTTATTTACAACTAGCTGAAATATTCCTTGTTGCGAGATTTTATTCATCACAGTCGTCTATTAGACGGGAGAAGGAGCAAGATCTGTTCATAATGCAACCCCATTTGAGCCTGACTCTGTCCTGCCCACCAAGCTCCACCACCTTGCCCCTCCTCATCCTGTCCAGCCACACCTGGCCCTACCTCCATACTGCTTGACGTAGCTCGGTTGAAAGTAGCTCCTCACATATGAATATGTCCTTAATTAAACTATAATTTAGGAACATTTTGTTATTGTTTGGGAGTGTTGCTGAGATGATGTCTGAGAAATTGAGTATTTGCAAAGTCATTCTCACCCATTTCAGGTGTGATGAGCATCTATTACGGTGTGAAAGAAAAAATGTAAATCCACTAGTTAAAGGGAGGGTTCTAAAAATTCGTAAACCTAAAGTTTTCTTAATTGCAAATATTGAAATATTCCACAAAAAGTCGATTCCAAACTTCAGAGGCTTGCTCTTAGTTTGTTTTATTTCATTTTTTATTTGATAGAGACTTTTCCAAATTAGGTTATTTTGTTCTCAAAGATATTTTGATTCTAGAAATACTACCTGTGTAACTTTTTTCTCTCTCTCTCTTTCTCTTTGCAGCAACGTAATGTTGGTGAAGTTCGGGGCATGAGAGCTGAATCCGACTGATATGTTTGCATTGACATCTGGCGAAACAGCAACAGCAAAACGTCGCAGCAGTGTAATCACTTCATTTCTAGAAGTCTTCGTTCACATGTACAATACTGTACATTATCATGATTACTTCACAATTTCTTTAATGCTGATTTTTTAATTTTGTTTTTGTTAAGAAATGATGAATGAATAGTGAGACTCCAAACTGTTTAAGTCGTAAATATAATACCAAATATTCTTTCTGATGGTTCATATATGTATATATTTATAAGTTATGTTTTCATGTGGCTAATGCATTTTTAGGCAATTTATGTATAAAAAAAACAAACTTCATTTGGCAAGAATAATATTTATATTTTAAAAACATCAATTTTCATTACTTTTGTTACATACCTTTTCTAATTTTGTAACAATTGTGACCTCACTTGCGGTAACAATAAGAGGGATGTATAATGTTAACTTCATTCAATTTTTATTTGACCCTCTGTTAAGATTGTTACTATTTAAAATGTACAATACTTGTATTTATTTTTGTATTTTGTCTGTAAAATTCTTCTTGTCGCATCCTCCTGGCTGAGGATAGGTTTTAATAAGAACTTGCAGTGATCTCTCCCTTGTTATATTTCCTTGATCATGATGATGAAGATGATGGATGACCTCTGTTTTATTGTTGTGTACATATTGATTAAAAGAACAGATTTTGCGTCCCAATTGCTGCACAGTATCAGCTGAAAGTTGAATGTAAACTGAGAAATGCATTTTTCAATGTTTGTATAGTAACATTTCATCGTTAGAAAAATGAATACAGTGTACAAGATGTTAATTTCGTTTCACTTGAGTATTTTAAAATGGAAGTGGTTTTTGCCATGTTGTTAATATTTGTGACTTATCAATGGTAATTCCATTGTCTCCCACCAGTGTCATAATCTTAGATAATACAATATTCCTGCTGTGGTTTGGAGTGTACACGACCTTCATTAGGTGTAAAATGTTCATGGAAGATATTAAAGGAAATATAAGATTGTTTAAAATTAAACCAACATTTGCAATAGTAAATGTATAGCTCATGGATATCAAAAAGTATTACTGAAATGAATGAAAGATTCATAAAGCAGATGAATATAACATTTTGAGTATGCATTTTCCTAGTCCTACACCTTAGAGTAAAGATGCAGAGAAAAAGTCATCTGTTATAGTAGTACATGTATGTATGTGTGGATGTTTGTTTCTTCTGGAAACACCTATTTTGTCAGTACAAGACAAATTTTTACTGGATAAAGAAGCTGTTGTGTGTAAAGAAAAGGTGAATTTTGAATTGTTTCAAAACTATTTTCTTTGGGAAAAATATAATTTCTCAGATAAAATTATCCAAACATAATTGTGAAAATTTCAGTTTTGTTTTCTGCAGAAATAATGAACGAGTTGTTTTTCCCAAAACCTGTAAGATAAATTGTATTTAAATGAGCGTACAGATGAGTAATCAGTGTTGAAATCAAATATATTTCATTTAAATAATTTGTTTTATAATGTATTTACAGAGCTGAGGTAGAATGGCTTGTTCATATTAATTACCATTCCATGCTGAGAGAAGATTTCATGTTTTGTATGTTTGTTATTGAAAGACTTTAAAATTTCAAAAGTAGTAGGGTTTCCCAGAAAAAATTACAGAAAGAAAATTGGTTCCATAGCATGCATGTGTCTTTGCTAGAAACTAAGTTTTGTCATACTGTTTTCTTCTGCAGAGAACTTTCAATACACGAATAATTGAATGAATGATTTGAATATTAAATTATTTTTCTTTCTTCTTTGAACTGTCATGAAATTACTTTTGAAGCGAGATATTTGAATGAATTTGAGTGGATTTAAGTGATGTAACTGAGTGCTGTTGCCAACTGTGTGAGAGTCATATTGACAATAATTATCACTTAGATTTTTTTATTTCAGTTCTTTTTGACAAATTAATCTGCTATAATCGAGATCTTGGTTTTGTTATTATTGGGAGGGTGGGTTGAATTAGTTCTTATGACTCATGATGTTGGCAAAGAGAAATTGGATGTCAATTGGTTGTTTCATGTGCCCTTGTCCACTAGTGCTATTTAGCTATTAACGTTGGCCACAATTTCTGCATGGTAAATGCTAGTACTAATGCTTCAGAAATCCCCTTCGTGTTAGAGGTGATGGATCTGACTGAAAGCCCTTTTTTCCTTTTGAAGTGTATTGGGCTATTTCAGGGCATCATCTAGCAAAGAAGGCACATGCATCCAATGACCTTTTGTTTTGGTTTCTCATATGCCTTTCCCTGCAAGTGTTTGCTCCGTTCTTCCTAAATTTAGATAAATTATTGCAGCTCACCTTTTTTTTTTTTTGTCAATTCAGAACCTCGGCTAGTATGTTGTAGTAAAGAAATTGTGATGTTTCACTTGAGGGGAAAACACAATGAAGTTGTCTGTTTTTTGATTGTTGAGAATCCAAATTCTTCAGTGTGTAACATAATAAACAATACAACCTGCATGCTTATTGTATATATAAGAAATTCCTTTCCTTTAAATTTTTCCAATTTATTTACTTTCCAGTAGTAAAGGGATATTAAAAACAACAAATTGGATCACAATGCTTTATTTCATTTTACTTTTCCTGAAATCTATAGTAAAATCAAGAAAATGCCTTTAGTTCATGAAACAGTGACTACATAATTAATCTCATACTTATTCTGGTCGTTAATATTAATTTGATTCCTCCCAAACTGTTTCAGTTAAAATAGCTACATTGTCCAAGTTCCGGCCAGGAAAATACTCAAAAGTCCACATAAAATTGGTGAAGACCACTGAAAAGCAATTTTTTTAAAATTATTATTTGTCTGTCATTGTGTGTAATATTAAAGTTACATTACTCTCAAGAAAACTTACACATTTCACCTTCTTGGAGATCCCCTTGTAATTCTGGGCAAGATGAATTACATGGATTATGAGGACTTAAGCGAAATGATGTGGATCCTCGCAACTGAGCCAGCATAATGAGACCTGAATCCAATTCCACCTAAAAATGTTAAAATTTTTTAAAATATTTGAACCATGTTTCCATTCATATTTATCAAATGATGTATCAAAAAGGCTGTTAGGACAATTTCTAGCGTTTAAAGGGGGGGAAAAGAAAGAAAGAAAAGAAAAAAAAAACACGTCCCCTTTGCATTAAGCGCTGAATCATGTTGGCATTAGTCAGTTGGTTTCTCATCCAGATGTTTTCCTTTTATGCAATGTCTACAATGATATTGGTAGTATATAATATTTCCAAAAAAACATGTATAATTTACTAAAAATGATATTGAAGATCTACTTTTCAAAAATTATGATAATTATAGAGTTCAAGTGAAGTTACATTTAGAGACCAAACAACACTAATCAATTAATGCTTTTCTGGAATTAATGATCCCATTTATTCAAGCAAACATCTCTGATACAACTGGAGTGATTGGGGGGGGGGGGAATAGGAGTTGTGGAATTGAGATATTGAAGTTCTTATTAAACAATGTAAGCACTGTCAATAATTTTTTAAGACTAAAGAGTAAAACATCACTCATACGCTTTTCAGGGGACTGAAGGCAAATAACTGCATAACTGAAATTGAATATTACAAGCAAAACAAAAATATTTTTACATTGGACTTGCATGCGGGAACTACTAACGATTCTTTGGATTTTAGTCCAAGAATAGTAAAAACTATGTGACGTATGGGAGAGAAGTACCATCTGCACAGTTTTTGAGCTCCCGAATCTCTTCCCAACATTTTAACCATTAATAGTTGAATGATGCACTTTAAATTTCAAGAAAAGTGAAGTTAGCAACTTTTGAAAACTACACATTTTTGCTCCCGAGTTATAAAAAAACTTACTTGCATCGGTAAACAAATACAGATTTTTTTTGTATTGCTCACAAAATTGAAACACCCCCCCTCCCACCCTTACCGCTACTTGAAAAGGCGAGCTCAAAAAACGTGCGGACGGTGAAGCTACATTTATGTGCAGAGACAGAACAAGGGGCCATCTCAACATTTGCCTTGGAATGTTGGCACAATGGATCACAAAAACTGAACAAATACTTGATCGAGACCAGAAGTTGAAGTACGTTTAATAGTCACTTAAGACACGAGGGCCAGGCTTTGGGACACGTGGTGCAAAAGCTAGCACTGATACTCGCACTTTTGCGTTGTCGCGCGTCACCTACATATGTTGATGAAGTTACCTGCGTCGATGCCTGCGCACACTTGTCGCTTACGCGCGTCGTAGATTAACATCGTATCTTATGCAAAACGGCACACGAGCGGTCTTGGCGACGTGCATTGTGACCACTACTCAAGCAACAGCGTAAGTCAAGATAACGCGCGTTGCCAAAAACGCACGTCGCCAAGAACGTTCGTGTGCCGTTTCGCATAAGATACAGCATTAATCTACGACACGCATAAAGTATCGTATATGTTGGCACCGACACAGCTGACGTTATCAGCGTTAGGTGACGCGTGTCAACGCAACGTTAGTGTGACAGGCAAAAGTGTCATTATAAATCTTTGATTCCCTCGAGTTTCAATATTTCCTTTAAATGGTAAATTATTGCAGAATTTTTATCGCGCAATGTTAGTGAAAACTATGCAAAGCTGCAACAGAAGACGCTAGCACCTCTACGTTTTCATCCTATAGTTTTGTCCAAAAGATGAGTTTAAATGCCCTGCAATAGCGACGAAATTAAACAAACTGAATTCAACACAAAAATTCCGTGGGCTCCTTTACGAGAACGTAAATGTTTTCAATTATTGGTCACCTATGTCGTTTTCATTTGAACGTTAAAAGATTTTAAAATGAATTTCAAGGGTGCATCTCAACATACGGAAAAACGTTAAACATATATCTGAAATAATTTAGCATGGAAAGTACTGTAGGAATTTATCAGGGACTTTTTACCAAACACTTTCTCAAATGCAATGTTATTAAAACTTGGTCAGCTCTTTAAAAAAAAGTCGTGCACTATTTTGAATGCAACATTCCATGCAAAATCAGCTCTTTAAAAAAAGTCTTGCACTATTTTTTGAAGAAAAAACAGTAGGTACTGCGTAATTAGCGCTTGAAATTTACGACATTTCTACCAAAATTATTATCTCAAAAACCACTCTATTTGTTTTATTTTTCTCCACGGATAGAGCAAGGGGCGCTTAAAAAAATGGCGCAAACCTGATTTTTATTGAACTTGCGTATTTTCGAAAATTGCAAAAATCATTTGAAAAATACAAATTGGAAGACAGATTTTTGTCTTAAACAAATCTCTCAGGTGTTCGAAATTTATTGTTAATCCTTGAATGTGTTCTGAGGGTACCTGAAAGAGGCTTAAATATTTTTTTTAGAATTTAAGTTAATTATTTTGGAATTTAGGTCTCGTGAAATTTACCGGAAAAGTGCGCGCATCAACAAATAAAAATGCTTGTTTCCCCTTCCACAGTTATTAGAGACTATAGTTGAATTTAATTGCTAACAATAATTCATTAAATCACAATTAATGATAAAAATTTCAATTTTACAAATTAAGTTAAGCAAAAATAAAATTTCATTTTAAAAATATATTATATTCTCTGTTTAATGAACTTCAAATGGGCAAAATTTCAAATTGAGATATTTATAAATAACGTAATTAAAAAATATTAATTGAACGCGTGCGCAGCCATGTACAGTGTACTTCGGGATACTTCAATATTAGTGCTACCTCGAACAGTGGAGATTGGAGATCGGAATGAAACGTGGACAGTGCAAAATCCTAAAACATTTTCCAATGCCTAAGTGACGATTATTTTTAAACCTGTAGCTTTCGAGGTCCCCCCCACCTTTTCGTTTTGTTATTGGTAACTCGCTCTGAAGATAGAAGCCCTCATTCTGTCCTCGGCAGACCCAGCGCGGGCAATTCATATGGCTCTACCAGACGTAAACAAAGACGCCCTTCTTCGAAATCCAGATGAGCGCCCTTGTCAAGGTTTCAGCCAGTATTTGTTAAACTTTTATCGACTTCGGTTCCACTCCAGCCACGTCTGGACGAGACACACACTGCGCTGCCTGGCAGAACCAGTTTTTTCTTGTTATAGTGGGCTGTGTCTGTACAGCACATGTATACCATGTTTACTGCAAGTTTTACATTTGTGTTAGACTTAACACAATGACTAAAAGCAAGAATCCAAAACACAACTAATTTTAATACACTTAAGTCTCAAAAATCACTGTGATAGATATCAGAAGAAGAACTTAAGATGTGTAACATCCTATTCCATTGTCATTCAAAATTCAGTTAAAGGTGCACATTGGAATCAAAGAACCATGTCACACTACAGCCCTTCATTATATATTTCAAATATAATAATCTAAGGCACAAAAGTGTAATAACGATTTCTAAAAGTTGAAATAGGTGATGTCAAAAAGGAAATATATTTGTCAGGTGGAGCAAGTCTGCAAATTTAAAAAAAGAAAAAGTTTGTTATTTTATGTTTTAATGAGAAAGATTTTGGTGTGAATTCAGAATGGTAAATCTTTGCTACTTCCCATGGGAAAGGGCCTATGATGGAATTGGCGACACCACCAAAAGATTGGCTATGCGAGAAAATTTGCAGCCGTTTGATTATCACGACACCACAGAAATTATTCGACTGGGCAAAAAAATATTAGTGGTATTCACATGTTTTTGATAATTGATGACCAGAAAAAAGAATGTGACTTATTGAAATCCTGGTATGAAAAAGTGAAACTAGTTTTACAAAAACACACTGTTGTGAATCTATTATTTTAATAACTTTTGTAAAATGTATATTAATGAACTTTGAAGTTCATTAATATACATTAGAGATAGTGGTTGAACAACTACTATCTCTACAATTTCAACTACTCATTTCTAACATTATCAATTTAATGATAAATAGACTGAATGCATTTGACTTCATACGGCGCGAACCTGGATACCACTGACCTCCAGATGTTCAATTGGGTAAGTTAATTTATTGCAACTGTATTTATGCATTTCCCATGCTGAAATTTTTCACAGTCATACAATAAAAGGTAGGAAATTTAGTGATATTTTTTTTATTTAAAAAAAATGTTTGCAAACTTAAAATAAAAGAGGTTAAAAGCTATGAAAAATAAACAATTTCAAGTTTTGTGTAATTTTAGCACAAATAAAATAAAAAGTTTGTTATAATCTATAAAATGAAGCTAGTTTGAATTCTTTTGTTTTTTAATAAAGGAGATATGAGCATTTATATATGACATTACATGCGCTAACAAAATAAGGGGCCATCTCAGCATTTGCTCAAGGAATCAGGGAAACTGGATGAAGAACCTGATTGAGAAAGAGGGTCATTGATCCAGAAGTTGACGTACAATTCTTGTTACAGATTGTTTAGAATTATACAGTCTAAATGGTAAATAATGCATTAAATAGCATTATTAAAATTACTATTAATTTCCTTATGATGCTTGTTACAGTCTCCAATTGTGTAGAAACAGTTATGCAGCAGAAAAGATTTGACTTGAGACTTAAACTTTTTAGCAGAGTGTACATATATTGTATGTGAATTTTTTGTAATGATCTGTTGGTACTGTCCCCTGATGACTGCGTCACATGTTACAGTTATAGACACTGGCAGTTGCTGAAAATATATTCTCGCCTTTGAGTAATGGGCAAGGTAAATTCCTAGCTTAATAAAGAGAGGCTGAAAAGAATCACATGGACGGGATTTGTTTATTATTCATACTCTAATTTTTTGTAATCTAAAAGTCTGGTAGCTCTAAGATGTATTTTCCCAGAACATAATGCCAAATCTGAGACAGAAATGAATATTTGCAAAATATACTCAACGAGCAATATGAAGGCTGACTGAATTTGAAAGAATTCTGAATGCGTAGCATAATGAACTTAATTTTGTGTTCAATTCATTTAAATGAATTCTCCATTTGAGAATTGCCCTTAACATCAGTCAATGGCTTCATTTTCAGTGAAATACAGAATTGTTTAACTCACCTTTTTATAAATTTTTGTGTTGTAATCAGATGACATCAGCACCCAGTTAAAATGAGCAGGAGATACAATACTGGATAGAAAATATGGACGTTGGTAGAATTTTCTGAGAGCTTTGACTGCATGAATGTCACAGTTCTGCCTGCCGAACACATGTTTATTAGTCATGTTCATAAAAAAATATATAACCACTATAAATTACAAGTTGGATAAGTTAAAAAGTATCTGCAAACAACAACACAAATTATAAAAACATTGAAACTGAAAATTCATAATGTAAGAGATAAGTAAATTATTTCTAAACTTCAGTAAATTATACAACAAGCATTGCATTGCTTGATTTTTGTGTCAGATTAATTCACACAAAACAATCTTTTGAGTTTTTCAAAGTAAGATCATGAAACACTTTTTGAAATATTATTTTCCTTTTAAATATCAGAAGATAATGCCTGTAACATTTAATATTTTTAATGTTTGAAATCTAAACATGCTATGTTGGCATTGCAAAAGGGTACTTCTAATACAGCTTTGCAAGCATCTTCCTCTGCCAATTAGCATACTACGTCATTTACATTCTTTTGGTTTAGGAATTCTGTTTCATGGCTCAAGCACATATTGTGTTGTCAGTACTAATATGCTGTTTCATATTAGTATAGAAACACAATGGGTTTTATTCTCCAGAATTCTCAACTCAGAAAATCATCATCATGAACATGCAGGTGGTTAAGTTTTTAAGCCTTTTACCTTCTCGTATACATACGTATACGGAGTAATATACGTAGTATAGGGAAAGTTATGTAATGCTGCGTGAAAAAAAAACGGCAAATTTTCGCCAGGAAAAAATTCATTGCCGAGCCCTGACAACGAAAAAGTGGATAAAACAATTGCTAATCTGTACAAGCCGAAAACCTGTCTTAACCGGAAAATTTCTCCTGGCCCATCAAGTTAAATGGCATTTTACACAGCATAAAACGGAACCTCTCCAACGCGGAAACGGAACGGTTTTTCGTGTCCTGCAGGGGAACAATTTTATAAAACGGAATTCCTGTTAATTTAATGCAATTGACAGAGAGATGCAAGATGTTCTTAATGAAATGAATGCACCTGCAAACTTCTTTTAAATTCTCTAACCCTGTGACACGCGATTAAGTCGTAGCAGCCGGACATTGACGGAGAGGGGCTTCTGCTATCAGCGTAGAATTCGATCGCTTGTCTCTCAAGGCGAAGGCCGTAGGGGAATTTCCTCTATCCTGACTCTCTGAACATGAGGTGTACGGGGATGGCATCTATTCACGCATCTCCCTGCCCCGCGTTGAAAATCATAACCCCTCGACCAGATACGCATTGCTGAAGGCCATGAGAGGGGAAAGTACTGGGTTGTGACGCATTGTACACTGAGTCAGCAAGCAGTCCCAATACACACCATAAGGTGTGTATTCAACTCAGAAGCTGTCCATGAAGTGTTTAATATTAATTTATTGGTGATTTCTTCCATAATTACTTTATATGGTAACGAATTACGATAATTAAAATAAAGTCATGTAATTTACTACTTTCAGTGGAGAAACTTTGTTATCACAAGCGTCATAAAATGTACAACCTTTTAGAAACTGAACACCTCCCTAAACCGGAATTTCTTTGTGTCCCGATCGATTCCGGCTTAAACAGATTTTACTGTATTAGTCAAAACGTAATTGTGTCAGCTCTATCATTAGGAAGCCGGTAAATGTCAACATGCGAAAAACATGTCTTTTGGGCGACAAAGAAAGTATTGGTTTAGTGGTGAAATGTCGTTGGCATTTAAAATTAAATGAGTCGTTAAAGTAGTCGTTTCGTGGCTTCCAGACAGCAGAAAACTGATGATGATGGGTAAGCCATCGAAAGCTGCTCTTAAAATAAATAACATTGTGGCAATGACAACACCAGTGATCATTTAATTCGACAAAGGAAGGCAGCGGTGAACGGCTTACTCCAAATCCTTTATCCGTCAAACGACATTAGAAAAATAACTACTGCGAGAAAGTCTGTGCCATTCTATAGCACTAATTTATTTATTTATTTACCATCCCTTCTTACACACGTGCAGAAAATTTAAAGAAAAATTTGGAGCGGCTTTTGAGATTTTTTGTTTATAAATTTGAAGCGAACGCCTCGTTTATTTTCCAGAAAATTCTACTTAACCTTTTGTAAAGAGCTAATTTTGTACAAGAGACTTTGTCCCAGGTAAAAATCGCTCTCTACAACTTCGTAGATTTAAAAATATTTTTTTGCAATGGCCAATAAAAACAAGTATTTCCCAGAAGTAGGACTAAGACCACAGTTTTTATCATCCCTTATTACATAAGTGATGAAATTTAAAGAAAAAATTTGGAGCGGTATTTGAGAAACTTTTTTGTTGTAAATTTGAAGCGCAATTTACGCAAAAACTACTCGTTTTTTCAAAAAAATGGAACATGATCTTATTTAAAGTGCTAATTTTGTACAACCGACATTGAGGCAAAAATCTCTATCTTCAATTTTGCGGTTTTTAAATAGTTTTTTGCAATTTTCGAAAAATTGGGGATATCAACGAAAATGATTCCTACATCACTCTCGTAAATGCCCTTCGCATTATTCAACAACAAAATTTAATCAAAAAATTTGTAGCGTTTTTTCTTTAACTTTGAAAATCTCCGACGGGCTTCATGTAAAGTACCCCCAAAAATTAAAATATCGGTTTCAAATCCCAAGAGCCTTGAGATCTGTAAAAACGATTACGGAATATCAATTTTGAAGATAATCGGCTGAACGGTTTACGCGCTAGTGCTGACCAGAGGCGGACAGACGGACGTTTTGCCGTCAATCGATTTTGCAGTATCAAGCAAAAAAACATGGATTTTGACTACACCACGAGATATAGGATTTTTTTCTTCTAAATTTAGCAACAGGTTTTATCCACTTTTTCGTTACCAGACCCCAGCTGTAAGAGTTTTTCTGACGAAAATTTCCCGTTTTCCGGCACACGATTACATAACTTTATCTTCTTACGAAGAATTCGTAAGGCGAGAAAGTAAAAACAATTGAAAGGAAAACGTCCGTCCGTGAACGTCTAAAGCGCCGTTAGCACCTAAACCACTCGTTGGATGTTTTCCAAATTGAAGAAACCCCCGTCCATCTGGCTCTAGTCAAAGTTTTGAGATTTTGAAAATCTTTCTTCAAAATTTGAGGGTACTTTAGATGAAGCGCCCGGACATTTTCAATTTTTTCTCAAAAACGGCTCCAAATTTTTTCTTTAAATTTGTTGTAAGAATAGAGTAACATACACTTATTAAGGTGGCATAGGTTCCATTTTCACGGTTAACTCTGAATTTTCGAAAATTGCAAAAGTTTCATTTTTTTCGGCATGTCCCTCCAACTACACTCTTGAAGATAGAGATTTTTCCTTCGAATAAAATTTGTTCTCAAAAGTGAGTTTTTTTCTTAAAGGTCATCTACTTTTTTTGCAACGCTTCGCGCAATATTGCGTGCAATGTGTGAAATTTTAAAAAATTACGAAAACAAGATTTCCTCATAAACGGCTGAAATTTTTTTCTTTAAACTTTTCACTTATATATCACGTCATTAATATTTACATTAGCGGCGATTTGTTCACATTATTATATTTACGAGTACATGTGCTTTAAATAATGTCATACAAAGTTTCTCGAAAACTCAACCATTTTCTGTGAAAACTAGCTCAACATTCCGCATTTTCAGAAATGCACAAAGACCATTTTCTTAAAAATGGCTCCAAATTTTTTCTTCAAACTTTTCGAACAGATAGTGCTTATTACACTCTTTAATATGACGTAAAGTTCATTTTGGGGTATTTTTTGTTTTTTGCAAAAATTACACAAATGAATTTTTTTCTCTCGCACGGTTAATTTGGACATTACCAGCAATTTTTAAACACTATTGTATTTGTAAGTTGAAGTGCTTCAAATGAAGTGTTTCGAAAACTCACAAATTTTCTGTGAAAAAGATTCAAATTTCGCATTTTTAATAGTAGCACTTAAACGTCATTTTCTTAAAAACGGCTCCAAATTTTTCAAAGAAAATTGCTATTTAGGTCGAGGTTTTAGTGTTCTTTGATATTCTAAAATTAATATTTCGTTCTACCACTAGGAAAGCGAAAATTAAGAAAATATCAAAAGAATGTAGTGTGGGCGGCGATAGATGGCTGCTGGCAAACGCAGAGGCGTATCTAGGTATTCAAGCGCCCATGGCAAGCATTGAATTTGCGCCCCCTGTCAGGATACTTCAAATTAGGGGTGTTGTTATATGTTTTAACGTGTATCTTCTAAAGAGCGCCCCCTGTGTGTGGCGCCCATGACACATGCCATGTCTGCCATACCGTAGATACGCCACTGGGCAAATGTATGTGGAAAGTATGAATAGCTAGTCGAGACCCAAGGAAATAAAACTAATAAGGAACGTCTGTGTCATTCTGTAGCACCACTAGTTACTTTCCCGTATACGTAGGTATACACGGAGTAAGATACGTAGTATAAGGATAGTTACGTACTGCTGGGCGAAAAAACGGAAATTTTTCGGCAGAAAAAAGTCATTACCGGGTCATGATAACGTAAAGGTGGATAAACCCAGTTGATAAATTATGGGGGGAAAGTCCTCCAACACGTGGTGTAGCCAGAATCCCTGAATTGTGTCCTCCATACCGCAAAACCAATTGAAATCAAAACGTCCGTCCGTTGTCTGTGAACAACAACACTAGGGCCTAAACCATTACTACGATTTCTTCCAAAATGGATTTTCCCACGTCGATTTTTTTTCACTCGAGGCGCCGCGATTTTGAAAAAGTTCCCTCAAATTTTTTTACATGTAACCCCCCGGACATTTTCGCAATTTTCTCTCTTCTCCAATTTTTTTTATTTAAATTACTTGTAAGAATAACATAAATAATAAAAAGAGCTTCATATTTCGAATTTTTACTAGCGCTTAAATGCCATTTTCTTAAAAACGACCCCAAATTTTTTAAAGAACATTTTCCATTTAGGACGAGATTTTACTGTTCTTTAATATTTTTAAAATAACATTTCCGTTCTACAATTAAGAAAACGAAAATTAAGAAAATGTCAAAAAATGTAATTTTGGGGGCGACAGTTGGCAAGAGTGTGTCAAGTCCGAATTGCCAGCTGAGACCAAAGGAAATAGAAACCTAATACGGGAAAGTCTGTGCCTTTCTGTTGCACCAATAGTTTAATATGAGTTAGTCTTTTTCTATTTACTCTATTTTTTTTATTTTTAATATATTTCTAATACTTTCTTCATTCCAGAAAATACATTTTCTATTATATTGATGGCCTGTTTCTTGAATATATTTTGTGGAAACAAAATATATTCAAGAAACATGCCATCAATTCAAATACAGTAATATAATACATAGTTCACACACATTCAAAATCTCTTAGAAGGATAAATTGGTTATAAAACATATCTTATTCTTTATTAGATTAACCAATAGTATATTGTTTTATATATCAAGCAAGTACTCTTCAAATGAAGTACTTACCAATGCACAAACCATTTGTCAACTTTTGGACTGTGAATTCGTTTCAAAACAACATGAAGATCTGATGAACCAGGTCGTAGATTTGTAGTCAATATGCAAGGAACAGTATCAATGAGTTTGTCATCATTTAAATATAACTGTTTTATAAACAGAGACCACAATTAGTAAATGAAATAATAAAACATTTTGTCTATTTATCTGCAAATTGTTGAGTTACCTGAGTGATATTGTCAAACCAGAAGTCATCAGTGTTCATTACAGGCCAGTTTTCCATTGCATCTACGACAATTAGAGGTGCATCTCTGCTAATATAATTATCCAATAGTTGTTCATATGTCACACCACCCAATCGATCTATGTTTTCCAGAGCTTCACAAGACTGAAATTAAAATAATATGATTATCTATTTAGAACTCAATTTTATGATAAAATAAAATTCTTGATGAAAGGAAATAAAATATTTTTTACCACACAGTCCTCTTCTGTCAATGTATACTCTCCATAAAAAGGATTTGATACTAGGCATGACTCGTAGAACATGGATGTCCAATCCCAAAATGGCAAAAGCTGGTAAACATTGTTTTCAATAATGATAAACCTCTTGGTATATATTTTAGTACACATTGAAAGCTTCAAAACCATACTCCAGTTGCTAACTTACCTTTATCATGAAAAGTCTCCCAATAGCTGTCAAATGCATGCTGACACTTCCCATCTGACAGATGCCATAGATAGTACCAAGAACCAATATTACTGAAGCTAATATCTTTGCTACTTTTTTCAACTGACTTCTTCGTAAAGCTGATACTAGTGGGGCGCAAATAATATTCATTTCCGCCTCTGTAAATCCAACTTGTTGGCAATACAAATAAAATGACATCAATTCTTCATCCAACAGTTTCAACTTTTCTTGATATTCCATTTCCTTCTGTTTTCTTTGAGAACGTGCAGTTCTAACACCAGCCATTCTTGAGGCAATATGTCAACCGGTGGTATACGCAGCTTTGACCCCGTTAATTGAAGAGAAAAAATATTCCCTTTCACTCTTACTGGCGGCGGCGCGTAAAGAAAAACATTACCCCTTCTCGGGGCGAGCCTGTTATTGATCACATCGTTGCCCACTTTACAGTGTGCGCGCGCAGAAGCCCGAGGATAGTTACATTAGTTTACATGTGATATGGATGAAAATTGAAGAAAGTGAAACTAGTGATATAACGTGTTAATGAGAAGTAAGTTTCCTGTGGTTCATTAGGCCATGAATCACACGTTAAGGAAGAACTATTTTTGTTAGAATAAACACTATAATATTTAATAATAATGCTTTGTGCACAAGCTTTAGTTTGTCAACAGATGATTTTGCAAGGACTCAGAATGAAGTCTCGTAATCTTTAAATTACCTTGAGCAAAGTACCGGAAATACGTCAATGAACATTGACCTTTCCGCTATCTTCGTTTGATAATGCTACGAAACTAAATTATTTTATGAATCTGACGAACAATCATTGGATAATTGTTAATTGTTCATTTGATTCTCACAATTCCTTTTCCTGAGACTATCAAATCATGCTTCTATAATGTTTTCCACGGGGTAACCTGGATGGTTACATTACTGTCTGACTTGCGCTCAGTGGTATAAAAAATAGCGCAACATCACAGTCGCGCAGTACAATAGCGCATCAATCAACAGCGCGCAGCGCTGGCGCAGCGCATAGCGGAATTTCGACCACGGAGTTGATCGAGCTGACGGATGATGAGCAGACTTGCTTGAATCCACTTGAATCCTTGGAGCATGCTTTGGATTGGGAGTGAGTTGGAAGAGTTGAAAAGTGGTAATGAAATGCTGAGGAAGGAGGGTTAAGGGACAGTTTAGGTTAGATAGTGTGGAACACCACCGACAACAGCGAGGGACATGGGTCATAAACATAGTCATGTAGGAGAGCCAACGTCAGATCATTCTACTCGACGTCAAATATCTGATCGCCCGCTTGCTACTTCTCGAATGCCACAAATTGAGGAATTAGTAAAGGTAAATATCAAGCCTGTATGTTTAATAACCTATAAAATAAAATGAAATCACTATTTCTTTACCAGTTTGAACATTTTGTGTCAAGAATTGCGTTAGTGGATTCATTCTTAATCTGGATTCTTGATTGGAGTTGTAGCTTGGGAGGATTGAACACTTTTCTATAACAGTTGATGTGTCTCTTACGTATGTACTAACGTAACCAAAACAAATCGGCTCGGAAGTGTCATGTTGAATGGATCAAACAAGATTGTGCTCATTTAATGTTAGAAAAAGTTGTTTACTCAAATGAAGAAATGCAGGATTTTATTACTGTAAATGTTAATTTGTTTTAAATTTATTTAGAAGTATTGATTTTGTTGAATTTCAGATCTTGGCTAAGAAAACTTTAGGGGAGAAAAGTGCCAGTGGGATTGCAGCAGAAATATTTGCCGTAAGATGTCGTCCAATGAATTGCTACTTAAAATGAATCTACTTTGTATTTTGTTATTCTTTTGAAAGTTAATTGCTTTATGTTTAAACAGAAATATGTGTTTCCATCATATGAAGATCTTGGTGAGAGGTTATTTGCGTATTTTGCTCATCTTATGCACTCAGAACATGAAAATATCTTGAGTGCAAAGAATTTTGCTGTGGCAATGGAGAATTTCTTTACGTCACAAATACAGGATGAACTTCAATTGGATATGTACTTAAAGGTGAAACTGCAGAGTGCTAGAGAAGTCCTTTGAGTAGGACATTTCTTTTTGAAACAAATATAATATTTCTTTTTCTCTTCCTTCAGCTATACGGGGAATCAGATTGGATGAACATAACACCAACTGGATTTCGTAAATTAATGCTTATTGCTTATACTATTGCTGTTGATCATTATTCTGGTGGACCAGCCAGTTGTAAATATTATTCCAGAACAATTAATGCTGTTGTCGATGCTGTTGTAAGTATAAATAACACATTATTTTGGGGGTGATTGAAGACTCATTTTTGCATTAACATCTGTATTACTTCAAATTTTTAAGTTTTTCCATCATACTTTTTGAACACTTGGTCATTTCATGTTAGTAGCTTTACTAACCTGAAATTAATTTTGTTTGTAGAATAATTATTTAATTATAATTCTCTTGATCAAGCCATTAGACCATTTCAAATTAACATTGCAGTTTTGGATAATAAAATATTTTGGTTTTGAAATGTTTCCTATATTGAACAGTTTTCCAGTAGTAAAATTAATTACGAAATTAATGATAATGCTACAGAAGTTCAATAACTCAAAATTTTTGCCTGAATCTTTTCCCAGCCAGGGTAACAACCTTGATAATATAAATCTCTTTCATGACGAAATAATTAAATATGAGCTTGCAGAAAAACTCGGACATCTGTTGTGTATGCTACGAGTTACTTTCTGAAAGCATGAACTCATCACAAGTTACCTGAAACTATTAAGGTCTTTTTATATTAGATCCCATTTTGGGCAATATATTTTATGAATGATAAACTGTTTTGAGTTTTGCTGTCACTATTTAAACAGGGTCAGTGATGTCTTGGTTTTCATTTATTTTTTATTGCAATCTAGTATTTTATCGAATGTTTTTTGTTAACTGTTGTTAAGATCTGTAATGCACACCCTTACGTCTCTCGAAAGTTGTTGACCCTGTTCAGTAATTATTAAGATTTGAACTAAAGAAGATATTGTTATTTTACAAGTAAGTATTTGTTTCCAGTTTCATCACAAGACAAGTCTCTCACAATCTTATGTAAGCCAATGGATTTTGCAAAATTGTCCCAGACTTACTTATGGTTTACATAGGTATGTTCTTCATACCTTGAGTACATCTTATCGACGAGGAGGTGAAGAATCTTCTGTAAGTTATTTACCTTATTTTACAAATCTGCATGTGTTTTCAAAGAAGTTGGATAATAAATAGTCTTTATGCTTTTTTGGAATGATAGGGTTTAGAAGCAAGTACCCCAGTCCTGGATGAAGAACCTGATTTTTCCGGTGATGATATTCTTCTGCCCTTGTCTGAGGTTTGGTTATTAGCAGTTTCCCTCCCAGAGTTGTATACACGTCCTTCTTCTAGCCCAACACGTGCCACATCAAATGGACTTTCTCCTCAGAGTGTAATTGCAAAAATGGTGAGTTGTTACCTTATTCGATTTGTTACCAATGATTCGCTTGTATTTGGGCAAAAGGGTATATGTCTGAAAAATTGAGTATAATGTTAAGTGTAGTAATTTTTCTTTTATTTCAAAACTATTTACTTTAATTGTTTGAAAATAACTTTAAACTAACCTAATACTATTTACCTATATATCTTTGTATTTGAAAATTAATTATTCAACAATATCTGCACTAAATGAATGAGGACTATGAAACAGGACTTACACTCTTTTTCCCCAACATGAGTGAATTTTAAATCCATAAACATCTGCTTGAAATCCATACCAAATATTTTTTAATATTCATTTTGTAATTTCTTTTAACATTCACAATTTTAAGGCTCTTTAGGATCATTCATTTAAGGAGATTTGTAGTTCTCAATATACAATGATGTCAAAAATAATAAGAATAATGTTAAATAATTTCAATTTTTGAGAATGACTTCTACTATTAGTTCAAACTTTTCTGGACTCCCTCCTACAGCTACATTATTGGAAATTTTTCTTGATGATATCCGTTCTTTAGAATTAGTTTTAATGAATGTGGTGTAAGATTTTTTTTTTTCAAAATAGTAGTTTTTTATAATTTTGAGTGAGTGTGAAAATTTTAAATATACTCCAACAGCATGTGCTTTCTTTAGATTTTGTAACTTTTGCAATTTTTGGAAATTCAGAGAATTCAACAAAAATTGGACCTGCACTGTTTTTACAAGTAAACTGTAAACTGTTGTTACAAGTAAACCATTTGAAGAAAAAAAAATTTTTTTTTTTTAATGTTAAGAAAATTTTCAAAATATCCTTTCTTTTAAAGAGTCTTCAAAAATGGAAAAAATTCAGTTGATCCTGGGTTTGTGGTGCACCTCAGCCTTGCTGTCCATTGTTGTGATGGTCTCCTTCACACGTTCATAAGCATCGTTCACTTCTGATTCTTGTGAACGATAGATAAATCATTTACGCGGTACATTTAAACATTTAATTTTTTTGTGAATTTTTTTTCCCCCACGCTAGAAATGTAATTTTATAACTAACACGATTCCCTTTAAAATAAATTACCTTAAAAATGAGGGAACATAAAACAGCATATATTTACTATTTCCTTTAAAAGAAATTCTCTTAAAGATGAGTGTTCCCTTTAAAATAAATTCTCTTAAAAATGAGGGATCATAAAACAGTGTTTATTTACTATTCTCTTTTAAGGGAAGTTATCTTGAAGGGAACACTCACTCTTAAGAGAATTTCTTCTAAAGGCAATAGTAAATATATGCTGTTTTATGTTCCCTCATTTTTAAGAGAATTTATTTTAAAGGGAACAGTGTTGGTTATAAAATTACATTTCTAGCATGAAAAAACAAATATTCATGGAAACTTCTTGTTTAAATGTATCAGCGTAAATGATTAATCTATTGTTCACTACACAAGAATCAGAAGTGAATGATACAAACGTTACAAGTGTCTATAATGTTATAAATCGTAAACATGTAAACAAAACACCATGGCACAACCACTTACAGAAACTTAGGGGAGAAGTTGCTGCAAGAGTCAACAACTCGTCCTACAATGAGCCCGAAATAAAACCCAGTTTAAATGGGGCAATAGTGCTACACCACGCCTCTACTGTCTACCCAAAGTACACAAGGTAGAGGTTCCTCTACACCCCATTGTGAGTGCATTAGATTCGCCTACACACCCACTGCCCCATTACATTACAGACAAGCTCCACCCCTTGACTGATGATATCACATTAGATGTCTAGGGTTCATAAGAACCTGGAAAACCTGGAAATATCAGGGAAAAATTAATGTTGGAAAACTCAGGGAATTTATGTAAATACTTGGAATTTTTTTCAGTTAATAAAAAATTGATTGTTAAATTTTTCATATTTTGTGAGAAATGTTTATGTATAGAAAGACATAAATATGAATTTTTAATTGTTTTGAATACATTTTGTTATAAATATTTCATATTAAATATATGTATTTAAAGTAACACCATCTATTAGATTTCGATACATAAATATGACATCTTTATCTAAAATTATGAAACTGACAAATAAATAATACATAGTAGCTTATTTTGATAATATTCACAACAATAGAAACAGTCATCTTATTTTATGCGCGTTTTGTTATTCAAATTTATAATTACAAAACGTTTAGTTATAAAAATTGCTTATGAATGACAAACAATTTAAACTTCATAGTGCATTCTTAATTAGTAAAAAAATAGTGTATAAAATCATTGGCATTTTCCTAAATTAGGAATATTTTGTATTGAAAAGGAACGGACAATTCAGTCTACATAAATATGTCCCTTTTCAATAAAAAATATTCTTTAGCAGATGTCGAAAGTGTAGATTCCCGAAGTTGGTGTCTTTTTAATAACAATTATATATTTATTTATTTTAACAAATAATGACCAGAGCGCCATTCCTTGGTTGTGGGAGAATGTATTAAGTAAAAAATATTTAGGTTTCAACTGAAATTATAATTTTGTAATTTTTTTTTCCCCTTCTATTTCTCCACTTCGAAAACTAGAAACCATTACAAAATTACATATCAATATTATTTAAGACCCAGTTTTCATTAAAAACATGTACAAAATTAGAGAAAATTGCACTTTGGTCATAAATTGTGTGCAACATTTTTTTATTTCAGAATATTTTGAAAAATTTGTAATGTCCGTAATTGTGCTTTCAATGCAGCCTTAATATTGAAACACGGTTCGTATATAATAAGCCATTTGTAGGGCCATGGACATAATACAATCATTAAACTCTATTCACATCTCTGCCCTTTACTTTCCGATGAGATGAAAAATGACATGCATTTGATTAGTGTTTAGTGATTGACTAATTGTATAGTGTCCACAGCCTAGAAACACCAAATCCATGACCCAGGGATAACTTAATTATAATTTGGATTTAAACATAACTGCACTTGACATAAATCAGCTGTTGTGGATGTCATCCAATCAGGAGTGTCACTGTAGTGATATGTAAGCTCCTGATTGGATGTCCCCATAATAGCTGCTAAGTGCAGGTGGAAATAAATTGAAGTATACTGCTGATTGTCGCTGGCTATATTCATTCTGAGAAATATAAAATTTAATACATCCGAATCAGTGTTGCCAGATGTGCCAGAATCCTTTTACCATGATTTTAGTAAAGATACCATCTAAACATCCTCGTACATTTAAATACCAGGATTTTAAGTGTACTGTAATATTATTGATGATAGTATGATTTAAGATAAATATTTTTTATTCAATAATTTAAAACTAACACCAATATTACAAATAACTTAATGATATTGGTGAAAACTGCCGTAGACACATTAAAGGTGACATAAGATGGTCGTTATCTTGCACATGGTGTAGTAGAAGAGGAAATGAACTTCTTAGTCTTCCATTTAGTTCATTCAATGAATTGATATGGAGTTAAGTTTAACAAACTTCTTGTGCACGTTAAAAATCTAACAATTATAGTATGAACAAGTTCAGAATTTAAATCCATTTGTCAGTGATATAGGAATTTTAGTAAAAGTTCCAGGATGTTAGAAGGTTGGTTCTGGGACATACAATTATTCATCTGGCAATGCTGATCAGAATAGCTGTCCTTTCACTGTCAGTCCCTCCCTGCCCACTACTGCGAAAACTGCGATGAGGAATTTTCGAAATATGCAGACACATTTTCAAATCCCTGTAGCAGCCTTAAAAGTTATCCAAAAACTTTTTTGTAGAGAGGAGAAATATAATGTACTTCTAAAATGCCTAGAATTTAAAGTAGAATAATATTGTGTTTTGAAGAAAAAATAATTAACACAATATGTTTTAAATTTAAAAAAAAAAATTCAAGTTCAAAATGATTTTTTTAATAGATCTGAAAACTTTAAAAACAGACTCATTACACATCAATGAATAAATCCGTAAAAATTCACTGTTTTATACCATTCTATCATTAAGTCTTCTTGACAATTCTATTACCTTTTTGCTGGTTTGACACTTCTCGATTCTACCCCACCTGTTCAGAGCCTGTAGAATCTGCAACTGTGTATGAAATTACTAATTACTTGGTATTCTATGTGATTGAATTACACGGCTGTACCTCTTTGATCGAATAATAAAGTTAAATAAGAATAGTTTGAATTGTATTGTGTATTATATTGTTATTAATTACAAAGTGACCTATAGAACAAGTGAAGGATAAGAGTGTCTTAAAGATAAATGTATATTACAGGCTTAATATGGAAATGGAAAAATACGGAAAAGGGTGGAGTATAGCATGCGGGCAGTCTCACAGGGGTGCACTAATTATGTATTACGGAAATAATTTATAAACAAAACTGGGGCAATTTTTATTGTGACTGGAAAACCTGGAAAAGTCAGGGAATTTGAAAATTTAGCAAGCGACCCCGAAACTCCTGTCGCTTTATCGAGCTGCTAAAAACAGGCGCTTGGAGAGCACAGACATCCTTATCAGCTTCGACATTACGTCGCTCCTCACCATGGGTCCGGTTGAGGTAGCAGATATCATCAGAAAGAAATTGGAGGCATGGGGGCTTCCTAGAGAGTGGGCCCATCACGCGCAATTTTCCCTGGCGTCTACTTTCTTCTAATTTCGGGGGAAGTTTTATGCTGGAGGGTTCCCTCCTATTCCACCTATTGCCGCCAATCTCTTCATGGCTTTCGAAGCCGAGGTTCTGGGTAACGCTCGCCCCAAACCTGCAATGTGGGTCAGATACGTGGACGATACCTTCGTGATATGACCTCACGGACGAGTTTCCCTCCAGGAATTCTTGGACCACCTAAACAGTGCTCACCTAAAAATAAAATTCACGATGGAGACAGAGAAGAATGGCCAGCTACCTTTCCTGGATGTCTTGGCGAGTAGGATGAACGATGGCAGCCTGGGACACGCGGTTTACAGGAAACCCACCCACACTAATCGCTATCTTCACGCTGAATCGCACCATCACCCAGCGACGAAGAATGGCATCCTGAAAACCCATGCCATCCGCGGAACTAGAATCTGCGACCAGGGCAGCCTCCCCGCTGAACGCGAAGTACTAAAAGCTACCTTCGCCACGAATGGATACAGCAAATCTACCGCCAACTGGGCTCTGAAACTCGCTTACGACCCGCCTACATCATGGGAACCCCACGACATCGATAACAAGAAAATTGCCATACTCCCATACATCAAAGGCGTCATTGACAGAATAGACAAACCCTTGAGACGTTTCCAGATTAAGACAGTTTTGAAGGCACACAAGAAACTCAGCCAAACATTGATGTGCTTCAAGGACCAGCTACCACCGCTTCAAACCGGCGGAGTATATTTCATCCCGTGTAACTGCGGTTACTCTTACATCGGAGAGACAGGAAGAATCATAGACGAGAGACTACGCGAGCACATTCCTGACTTTAAATTTAAAGATATACATCACTTCGCCGTAGGTCTCCACGCATGGGAAACAGGCCATGATTACCTTTTCGACAAGACCAAGGTGCTCGCCAGAGAAGATAGGTGGTGGCCCAGACGGATAAAGGAAGCATTGGAGATCACAAACCATCCCCAGAACATCAAAGGGGACGCGGGGTTACGTCTCCACGACGCGTGGTTTCCACCTCTGCGGAGTGCGAGGTCGCGGGAGGCCGCCCGCCCGGACCACATGCCGTCCGAACCCCCCGCTTCCACCCGGTCGCGCCCGATTGGGCGACACCTCGGCCTATCACCGCTCGGCCTGGCCTCGCCTAATTGGCTGGTCACCCTACCAATTACACCCTGGCCCATCCACTATACAAAACCCCAACATCCTGACACGTTACATCCTGAAGAAGATCGCGACATGGTGGTCAAAATGTGGGCACCTCAGCCTGCGAATATCAACGACCATTCCGGTCATATTGACACTAGATCGAGACGCATCATTGAGCTATTCTGCAGCAAACATCGCATTGATGTCATCCTGCTGCAGAAAACAAAGCTCATGAACACAGATAAATGGAGCTACGCGACATGGCGATCTACCGCGCCGACCACGATGGCTATAACCGCGGGGGCGGCGTTGCAGTCGCCGTACGCCGTTTGACACCCACCGCTTACACTTAACAGCCCTCCCTCGCCTCGCGCGCCTCAAACCCATAGCAATCGTAAACACGGCGGAACGCGAAGTTGCTCTAGTAGCCTCATATCTAGCACCAAACAGATCTCTAGTAGAGGAAGATTTGACACAGTGCTCTCCTTAGCACCTCGCACTGTTCTGCCGGGCGACTTAATCGCCAAGTGCGAGGAATGGTGATGCAACACCACAAAAAGGAATGGAAACTTACTTGGAAGCTCCCTTTGTCTCACAGCACAGTGAACCTTGTCCCACCCTTCACTCCCACCCGCTTTCCGACTAACCCCAGCGACAGGCCCGAGGTTCTAGATGTGGCACGCACAGCTGGAAACATTGGGGTAGCCACACCAAAACCCATCCCTTTCTCCCTATCAGATCATATTCCCATAACCATTGCTGTAGGCAGCATACGCTCCTTCAGCTGCCCCAGGCAGGGGGTTCCCCTTTTCCACAACCCACAGATTGGGACGAGTTCCGCTCACTCATCGCCACGTCACTCACCAACGCACCGCCAATCATATAGACTATAGACAATTGGATACACTCACAAAACAACTGCAATTGGCCCACAGAAAGGCGACGCCGATGTTTTGGCGACCACCTGAAGAAGGATCAAACCCTCTTCCACCTTTTGCGTGAAAAACGCAAGGCTAGATGGCTCTGGCAACAGTTCAGATGCCCCGCGCTCAAAACAAAATTGCGCGAGTGCGAAAACCGCTTAAGGCGACGCTATCAAACCACCATGCAGCCATGTGGGAAAAGCGCATGAGATAAATCGGCACCGATCGCTCACGAAGTGGTCTTTTCAAACTCCAAAAGGCTCTGAGGTCCGTACTGCCACTGCCATTCGCGGACCCGACAACGCGGAAGGAAAACCAACATACCTTTTCTCCGTCCAAGCAAAGGCGGAATTCTTCACAGATACGCTTGAAGAAAGGTTTACGAACAACACCTCACAAACAGATGACGAGGAATATGCTGAGGACAGCAACATGATTGTCACACACTGCACTTCTGAAGAAATTTCGAAAACGATCACAAGCACGCGCAATCGCAAGGCACCGGGCCCCGACCAAATCAGTCCC
The DNA here is from genome assembly GCA_031308135.1 of Acheta domesticus. Taxonomy (NCBI): domain Eukaryota; kingdom Metazoa; phylum Arthropoda; class Insecta; order Orthoptera; family Gryllidae; genus Acheta; species Acheta domesticus. Next base: position 88,198,182 of record JAHLJT010009355.1, read on the forward strand.
CCAATCCTCAAGGAAGCATTGCCGAATATCAGCTCGGAACTCACGCACCTTTATAACAGCTGTATCACACTAAGGTATTGCCCGGAAAGCTCGAAACACGCGAGAATTTCAATGCTCCCCGATACCCGAAAAACCCTAAAGACTCGCGACAAGTCATAGGCCTGTCAGCCTTCTCCCTATCATGGGGGAAGTCTTTAGGAGATTAATCCTCGCGCGAATCCAACCAGCTGTCATCTCGCAAAACCTCATGCGAGATGAACAATTTGCCTTCCGACCGGGACATTCAGCCTCGTTACAGGCTTTATGTATGGCCCAGCAGATCTCCGCCGACCTCATACTTTCACAGGATGTACCACTCGTGTATCTCAACATGGTACAAGCCTTCGACAAAGTTCCACACATAACACTGATCTCCAAACTTAGGCGCTGCCTCGCACAAGATGTCATAGACATGATTACATCTTTCCTCGCAAACCGCACGTTTGTGATCAAAGTGGGGAAAGAGAGATCCTCAAAGCGCAGGATTTTTGCCGGAGTCCCTCAAGGCTCCGTGCTCTTTCCGCTACTGTTTTCGCTGTATGTCAATGACATACCACAGATACCACGAATATGGTTATTCCTCTACGCAGACGACATAGCCGTCCTAGCAAGAGGAATGAACCTAGACCATAAACTCAAAATACTACAAAAACCGTTAAACCTGACACTGAAGTGGGCAGAACAAAACCACTTAACTTTCCCAGCGGAAAAGTCTCAAGCAATCTGCTACTGTCGCCACATGCGCAAACACACGAAGAGGTTTATGCTGCCCAAACAAATAGCCATCGGAACCCAAAATCTCAAATGGGTGCCCAAGGTAACTTACCTGGGTGTCGCATTTGATCGGAGGATGCGCTGGGACTTACATGTCAGGCGAATCCGATCAAAACTTCAGCAAAGTGTTCACCTCCTAAAACCTATTTTAAAGGAACCTTCACTTTCCTTGGATCTTTGCCTGGCACTGTATAAAACGTGTTGCCGGCCTGTAGCCACCTACGCCGCGGCAACGTGGTGCACTACAGCACAGATGTACAAGGACACACTTGAGTTAGTCCAGAATAGAATTTTACGGCTCATCGCCCTCCGTTTCGGAAACGACTGAAAGTACTGAGGAAGGAACTTGATATGGAGTCCTTCACTCAATGCTTGAGACGGCTATCATTCAATGAAGTCTATTATGCCTTTCTATCAAACGGAGCTCTGGCAGCATTAAAACATTTCGAATGGGGTGTCCTTACTATAGGATGATGACGACAAGGTCTCTCCTCGGATATATTGAGAGCATAGAACAAGCATACCTGCATAAATGGCATTGTCACAACAGTGATGTAACAAATCGCCAAACTGGCAAATGACCAAGGTCCATCGTGAACCTACACTAACTATTTACATGTAGCAGTAAAACGCAATATGCATGCGCATTGCAAAAGATCCAACGATCAAATTCACACTGACCTTCAGCTACGCCGAAAAAAAAAAAGTATGAATATTGGAAGATCATTAAGGCTTGAATATTGGAAGATGTTTTACTATGGTGTTATTACCAAAGCTCGGATTCTGACGACATGTCATCTTTTCATTCTAGACATAGCTAACTTGTAAATAAAGTTTATCACGACATATAGGTTATAGAAATGTATAGTTATTGGGTTATTTTTTGCCATTTTTCAATTTTTGTTCATTTTTTAGCTTTGTCTTCTTTTTATCATTTTTATGCAATTTGTTTCCTTTTCATGGCAAAGCATTACATAATCATTAGCTCTATCAATCTTTTACATATGTCCTGTGCAAACCTTGAACTGCACCTGCAAAGGTCTATTGCTCCAAAACTCCCTTAATGTCCCTCAATTCTCCTGTGTGTATTGTCGTATCTTTGTTATTTTATAAATATTACAGATATGTTGACCTGTCATAGCTGCTGCTACTCTCTTGTTTTTGTAAACATTTTCATATATTGTAATGGACTTATGTCTGTTAATTTAAATATACAAACAAGAAACATAAATAAAATAAAATAAATAAAATTTGTTGTGTTCTGATTGAAATCTGAATCTTGAAGTCTGATCAAAATCTTTTCATCACTTTCCATTGTATACCATTTGGAAATCATCTGTTAAAAAGTTCAGCAATTTCTCAAGTGCTAGCTGTGGGTTCTATTGTTATTGTTTGTTTTATTTCTTTGGGTATGCTCGTTTATGATGTGATTTGCTGACATATGTAGGAGTAGAATTGTTTGCCTTTATTTCCAATAGTTTCTTGTGTTTTGTTATTCTTTTCTCTGTAGTATAACAACTAATTGGGTTGGCAATTGCTCTGTATGCTGAAATGTCTTCCTAGTTTTTTTGTTATTCTGCATGTCTTTCATGCTCTTTGCTTGATTCTTGCTTGTTTTTCTTCATTTTATCAGGGTTTTATTTATCCAGGGTATGAGTAACAGTCGCAGAGATAGTTTCACAAATTCCTAATAAAATTTTTCAAAAATTCTTATTTGAATTCTCAAGACTTTTGCTAGATGTTTTCCCTCAGTTGAACACTTGAATGTCAGAAGTCATTTTTACTGTTTTGTGATTTCAGATTATCTTTTATGTCTTTATTTCTTGATTTATTTGCTGATGTCAAACAACTTTAATATTTTTTATGATTTACTTGTTCACTGCTGCGAGTTTACAGACCTAGAACAGAACACTTGGCAGTATTGTTGAGCCCTGATGGGCCTATTGAATACTTTATGGCCTGCTCTACTATTAACACAACAAATACAACATTGTTATGAACTCAACTTGTATTTTTAAATATATTTTTAGATATACAAGCAAATTCAATAAATAAATGCCGTAATGTTCAAATAAGTAAAATAACACTTATAAACCGTATTTCGCTTAATTGACATAAAAATTGCAATTTTGGAATGTTCCCGTGAATTTATAATTGCTGTCAGTCCCACATATTTCACTATTATGTATTACATTCTCTTAGAGGTACATATGCTTCTTGAGTAACAGTACTTCTAGTAGTAATAAGATGTATAAGGCACATCAGAATAACATCCTTGAAATGTTATTTTTTAATGTTATGAAAACTCAAAATTTCATTGTTACTTTGAATTTTTCAACAGAAAACACTTTTGGCAATGAAGGCAAATAACTTAAAAGTACAGTTTCATCAGAGCAATTCACACAGTTATTCACACTTTTATATAACTCTCAAACACACCATAAACATTTTCATATATTTCTCGAAGTTTTACTGGAAACCACTGCCCATAACTTTGTTAGCTTTTGTGAGAATTGCCTTAGGAACATCACAGTATTCTTTCATTTTGTACGAAGAAATTAATCCAACAACAATTAGGTACACTCTGTTTGTTTATTCGACATCATATTGACAAATAACTATGACAATAAGTCTTTTCGCTTTAGATGGAAGAGGAATTATAAAATGTTTCGAATTCTTGTTTTATTCAGCAATTAACTAGAAATGCACCACAGGCATTACTAGATTTATTAGATGTTTTTGCCTCGCTGGCTACTTCCAAACCCTCAGGCTCCATGGGTTTGGAAGTCACCCTTGGGGTAAAACATCAACTTAATGCCCCAGATACATAAATAACTATTAATGTTCTGGTAAATAATGAGATACAGTAATACAACTGGATGGAATTCAAGTGTCTGTGAATTTCCAATGATTATGAAATATCTTGTGATTTTCTTAATCGTGTCATCACCCCATTTCACCAGCATTGTTTTGGCACCATTACCTTATTTACTCCCTATTTTCTATTGAGGGCGGGGTTGTGTTGTTTCAGAAATTCTTGTGGAAAGTTAATTTTATTTTTCTCAGTAATTTGTTTTATATAAGTCTCAGATCATGTGTTGTATTAATACTGCCTCCATTTCATTCTTGCTTTGTAACTACATTTTCTGTGATCCAGTAGAAGACTAGATCAGGGGTGTTCAACTTCTGAAGCCTCAAAGGCCATAATTAAAACCTTTAATACGGTTGCATGCCATATGTACTGTACATAGCTCGTCCACAAGTGACTTCCCTGTATTATTGATCTCAGCAGTTGCTCTGAAACAGATGGGGGTATGAAACCATGCATGGTATCAGGCTGTACCATGCATAAGACAGGGTAATGCATTAGGATGATTTCTAATTTACTAGAAAAAAAATCTTAAATTTATACTTAAACTTCTTTCACATTCAGGGTGTGTTGATCACAATAAGGTGTGTATATTAGGTTCTTGCCGGAGCATGGGTAAAAGGACTTTCAGTTTTGACTAATAACCTTTCACAGGTCACAATCAAAAATGGCACTGCAGGCTGCATACACAAATTCTGTTTTATTGGTAGCATTG
>JAHLJT010009355.1:88203578-88226967 GCA_031308135.1 Acheta domesticus
GTGTCTTCTACTTCTTTGTTTTTAAATACTTTGTTATTTTAACCCCAAAATGTGGTTCAAGTAAAAACCGAACCTATAATTTTTAACACTGATTGGGAGGAATCGTAGTCAGTGTTAAAGGTAAATGTTTGTTGTGGCAGCTGTAGTTTGCAATGGCAAAAACGTAATGTGGAACGTCACTTGAAGACAAACCATCACTAACAATTAATACGTCATCAATGTAAATAAACATTGCCAATTTGTTTTTTATAAAAATATAAGCAACGATTTCCGTGTTTAAATTGTATTTTTAATTAACATTGTCTTTGCACATTTTGTGTAATATTGCCAATGTCCAACTCCAAATATTCCTTGAAAAAATTAATGGTGCCCGCTGCCTCACCGGCCTCATTTGACTTATGCCAGAAAGGTTGGGGACCGATGATTTAGGCGTTGTTTACAGACGGTCGGACATTTTGAAGCGGGGAACCGCTTTTTCTGTATCAGTCGACCCCCAAATGTGTATTTTCGTTAAAATCTTGAAATCAATTTTCCACAGCATTACATAACTTACCTTGTAGTATTACGTGTATGTATGTAAACGAGAAAGTACTGGTGCTACAACAGCACACTTTTATCGCATTATTTGTAACTGCTCGCTATATAGGACGTTTAATGTGAAGAACATTTTAAGAGAATAGTGCAGGTCTCATTTCCGTTGAAAACTCTGATTTTTCGAAAATTGCAAAAATTCACAATTTTTTCGGAGTCTTCCTACAACTACCATTATAAAGATTTTCCCCCTTAATGCAATCTGTTCCTTAAAGAGAGATTTCGAATCATGTCATGCTTAATTTTTCGAAAATATGGGTTGTTTTCGTGTAGTTTTGCGTGTACGCACTTCCGCTTACAAGCACTAACTACCAAACATGTCGGGACCTTAGATCGGTGCCCTACTGTTGGGAGACATAGCTGTGGGAAAACCTCCTTGGCGTCGGATATTGCCATCCAGCAAGGGAAGATCACCGCCAACGCCCGAGGAAACATGTACTATACCTATGGGAATAATGGAATTTCTCCCCACCCGAATCATCAATCAACCGAAAACTCAAAACTTCTCTGTAAAAATGTTCTCAAATTCCGCATTTTCAGAAATCCACGAACATTTTATTGGAAATAGTTTCATTTTACTTTCCCGTATACGTACGTATACACGGAGTGATGTACGTAGTATAGGGAAAGTTATGTAATGCTGCGCGAAAAAAGGGCCAATTTTCGGCGGAAAAAACAATTGCAGGGCCGTGAAAACGAAGAAGTGGATGAAACCAGTTGTTAATTTAGAAAAAAAATCCCCTAACACGTGGTGTAGCCAGAAAATCCTGTTTTCTAGGTCCTTGATACCGAAAAACCAATTAAAAGGAAAACGTCCGTCTGTCTGTCTGTCCGTCCGTCTATGAACCTGCTAGCGCCTAAACTATACGTACGATTTCTTCCAAAATAGATATTCCCCGGTCGATCTGATTCTAGTCGAAGCTTTGAGATTTTGAAAAAGATTCTTCAAAATTTGGGGGTACTTTATATGAAGCCCCCCGGGGATTTTCAAAATTTTCTCAAAAACGGCTCCAAATTTTTTCTTTAAATTTCTTGTATGAATAGAGTAAAACACACTTATTACGGTGGCATAGGTCCTGTTTTCACGGATAACTCTGAATATTCGAAAATTGCAAAAGTTTAAATTTTTTCGGCGTCTTTCTGGATCTACAAAATTGCAGATAGAAATTTTTCTTTTAAATAAGTTTTGTTCATGGCATAGGTCCTATTTTCACGAATAACTCTGAATTTTCGAAAATTGTGAAAGTTTTGAATTTTGTTCGGCGTCTTTCTCTAACTAAAAAATTGAAGATAGAGATTTTTTCTTCAAATAAATTTGTTCTGCATATTGAGTTCTTTCATAAAGGTCATGTAAATGTTTTTTCAAAATTTTAGTAGTTTTCGTGCAATATGTGCAATTTTCAAAAATTACAAAAACAAGATTTTCTTATAAACCGGCTCCATACTTTTCTTTAAACTTTTGGTAGGATAGTGGTAAATGTACTCCATCAGATGACATAAAAGCCATATTGCTCTATAGGTTGGTTTTTTTCAAAATTACAAATGTAAATTTTTTCACATGTTTCTCACGTCGATATATTTACATTAACGGCGATTTTTTCACATTATTATATTTACGAGTACATGTGCTTTAAATAATGTCAATAAAGTTTCTCGAAAACGTTTTCTGTGAAAAGTAGCTCAAAATGTCGCATTTTCAGAAACGCTCAAACGCCATTTTCTCATATACGGCTGCAAATTTTTTCTTGAAACTTATGTAACGGATAGTGCTAATTACACTCTTTAGTATAGCTTAAAGTTTATTTTGAGTTTTTTTTTTTGTTTTATCAAAAATTACATAATTGTAATTTTTTTGAAAGATCTCTCACATCTTTAATATGCACTTTACCAGCAATTTGTAATCATTATATTTGGGAGTGTAAGAGCTTCAAATAACTTCAAATAATGTATTTTGAAACCTCAAACATTTTCTGTGAAAATGAGCTTCAAATTTCTCATTTTTAGTAGCGCTAAAACGCAATTTTCTCTTAAACGGCACGTAATTTTTAAAAGAAAATTGCCATTGATGACTAGGTTTGTGTGTTCTTTAATATTTCTAAAATTAATGTTTCCGTTCTGCCAATAGGACCGAAATTAATAAAATGACAAAAAGAGTACTTTTGGCGGTGATAGATGACAGTTGGCAAGAAGAGTTTGTGGAAATTCCGAATAGCTAGGGAAGACCCAAGGAAATAGAAACTAATACGGGAAAGTCTGTGCCATTCTGTAGCACCACTAGTCTCTTTACAATTTTTGGACGGATTGTGCCAAATGCACTGAATTACATGTTTTCAACGCCATTCTGATTTATTCTTTTATTTGTTTAAACATTATACATATATTTTTTTAGAAACATACCTCACGTCGTTATTACACATTAGGAATGTTTTTACTCATTATTTCATTTGTGAGAAAATTGCTTCAAATGATTTTCCAATGACGTTTCTCGGAAACTCAATTTTTACTTTAGAGAGAGGAAGTTATGTAAAGCTAGACGGAAAAACGTCGAATTTTCGGCAGAAAAACTCTTATTACAGGGCCCTAGTAACGAAAAAATGAATAGATCCGGGTGCTAAATTTAGAAAAAAATTCCTCTAACGTGTGGTGTAGCCAGAATTTATGTTTTGTGGGCCCTTGATGGCGAAAAATCGATTAATGCAAACGTATGCCAGTCCGTGAACAACGCCCGCGGATAAACAACGACTTTTTTCCAAAATTGATATTCCCCAATCGATCTGGCTGATGTTACGGCCCCTTGAATTTTAAACCTATATTTAATTTTTGGGGGTATTTTACATTAAGCCCCTGGGGCATTTTCAAAGTTTTCAAAACAATGGTCCCATCGTTTTTATTAAATTTTGTTGCTGTATAGTGTAAAGAACGATTAAGAAAATGGTGACGGTTGGATGAAAACCCTGATTTTTCGAAAATTGCAAAAATTCAAAATTTTATTGTTGTCTTCCTACAACTAAGATATTAAGACAGACATTTTTCCTTAATGAAATCTGTTCCTTATTGATAGATTTTGAAATAAGGTCATGTATAATTTTCGAAAATTTGAATACTTTTCGCGTATTATGCGTGAATATACGGGCGAGAAAGTACGTGCTGTTTTAACACCAATAGTTTTAGGATAGGTCAAGAATCCAATCTTATTTTGCCTAATTAATATTACAAGTTGAAATTTAAATTAAACAAGGAACAAGAAGAATGAGCTTGCATTTTTTACTAGATTTCACATCCTTGGCAGAGTAGCAGAAAGTGCACAACGTAAATCATTAGCAATGTTAAGTTTTTTCCGATACTGTTTTTAATTGCAATAAGTGCTGAAATCGCTTTCTCGCACAATTTGCTCAATCCTATATGGGAAATACCACACTGATGATGTTCGACGCCATCCTTAAGCATGCAAATAAACCCATATTTAATACAATCATTGTTATACTTGTTTGTTTGTTTGTTTGTTTTTGCTGAGCTCATCGTGAACGATATCTTATGTCACAATTCACCCAATGCAATAGGCAACTCTGAAAAAATGCATATCTTCTAGCGAGCCAAGTCCTCGGGAATGTTCGGGTGTACCATGGGTCGATGGGTCCCGCGCCCGCCTTGCCTAGTCTCTTCGCCTCCGTTGGGGGGCGCCCCCCCCAATTTCGGCATCAATGCTCTAGTGATTCAAATGTTATGGTGGAACAAATATCTGCATATGTCCGTACATACTGTTACCACTGACCTCTTCGCCTTCCACCTGCGGCAGTTTAGCTTTCCCCGCGTCCTGGAGTTGCTCGGCCAGCAGTTCAATCCCACAAGAGGATTGGAGACTAGCTCGAATCGGGGCGGGAACCTGGAGAATGTAGGGTGAACTTACCTCGCTTTTGAATGAGAATATGAAGCTTATTGACATGAGCAGTTTATTTCACCGCAGCGGCGGCGCGTCGTCCGCAAGGCGGGCAGACGCTGATGTTTCACATGGGCGCTAGTTCGTTGCCGTCAGGTCGCCGTAACTGGAGGTGCTAGGTCATTTGGAGATCATTGGCTCCTCCCAGCTGTGAAAGCTTCGATTACCGACGGAATCTGCCGCGTCTTCCCGCGTTCCCCGCTTTGGTCATGTTCGTGTCCTTTGCCAACGCCCTGGCTCTTATCGGGTGCGACTCTTGTGCGCTCTAGTGCAATGTCACACCGCTCACCCAGTCCATTTAGCACCGTTGCACAGTTTATTCACACACGACGTACGACTTTCAATGTCTGTTCTTGTTCCCAACCCGTGAACTTCTTTTTCTCCCCAGTCTGCCTCCGCTGAGCAAGTATAATATAGATCTACATTATTTGCTTCACGAGCCCGTTTATAAGCGTCAGTGGGATTTTGTTCTCGTCCCGATTCGTTGGTCGAATTCCACCACGTGTAAGGGAAATCCCTCTACTTTTGGTCAAACCCGTCTGCGTCCTGTGCATCTGTCATGTCTAGTTTGGTGGTTCCACGACGCATTTGGTAAGTCTTGTAACGGGGTTTCCCCTATGTTCATGTTATATAGTGTCTTGCTTGGGGAATGCCTGCATATATCAATGTTGCAAATGGGACCCTGGTCGTTCCCGCTTGTGCGACGATATATATATATATATTATATATAATATATATATATATATATATATATATATATATGTATATATATATATATATGTGTGTGTGTGGTGTGTGTGTGTGTGTGTGTGTGTTAATGAATATTTATTTTATTGGCTTTAACCTTAATTATACGCCATTATGTACATCATTAATCAATGAAACAGTCAGGTCAATACACTTACTCAAAAACATAGAAAATTACAAAAACACATTAATTACAAAAAACAACAAAAAAAATAAAACTAACAAAACTTTCAATATATTTACATTACACGTTATTTTATTTAGTTTTAGTTATTCAATTTAGTTTCAGCAGTGGTGTGCATTCCCATGGAATGAAGGGAATGAGTCATTCCCCTAAGTAAAGCATAGAAAAAATCCTTTTATATATTGGAAATATTCGTTGCTTATGACCAGAGCAAAACTGTTCACTCAACTCTGATTCTGAGCTAAGTGTGTGTGATGTTTTCAGAACGGTGTGTAGATTCGTCTCGTGACGTCAGCGAAGCTTCTTGGAGAGTGCAGGGGTTTGATTTCGTCATGCCTCGTGAAAAGTCGGGTCGATTCGTGAGTGCGTGAGAATGATAATTTAAAATGCGTTCTCTTGTGATCAACTGGTAGCAATTTCAAGTTAGAAAGAATTAATTATTTTGGCGTTTTGGGCGTGTTTCATGTACGTGCCAACTACATTATAATACAATGAAAGTATCAAGTACCTAATAATACCGAGAACGTTTATATTAAGTTAAAGAAAGTATTCTAAACAAACTAATTCTTTTGCGTACCGTTCTGCAGTTCTCGCTTGCGGGAAGGGAATGAATTGGTGAGCTCATTCCGAGCAGTAGTCATGGCATCTAGCGAGGAAAGTGGGGGAAACCCGTGTTTGACAAGCAGAGCCGTCGGCACGGCGCAACGCCTGCGGATCCCTTTCCGGTGATACGTTCGAAGTAGGCACGATCAACTTTCAGGAGAATAAAACATTACTGATTTTTCGAGGTCTCACCACACATAAGAATTGCAGACGGAAGGTTTAGATCGTATTCGCCCTTGGTCTATTATGAGATAAATTCTACGAGGATTGTCGCGAAAGCTGATACCTAAAATAATACAATATTTGCATTCAGCGCAAAAACAAGAAACACAAGTTGCAAGAAAGAGAACCAAACAAGACGTGAAATTTGTCCGAGGAATTTAAACCGCAGAGCATCCAGAGAATGTGAAAAAGTGTAAGAAAACAGTAGAACGGACATCACATCCATTGTTTGTAAGATTGTGAAAAACATTATTACTGAACTTTATAGATACATTTTCAAATCAACATTAACCATATATTTAAGTTTATGCACACATTTTTCATTTTATGAAAGAAAAAACGATGCTTTAATGCATTGATGGATTTTGTACATCTGTGTTAATAATTTTAAATAACAAAGTACTCTATCAATAAAGATAAGTTATAATCGCATAAATACAGAATTATATTTGTTTATAATGTTAGAAGGCATTAAGCCGACGAAATTTTCCCTGGGGTCTGTTTACTCCCGGGCGACCAGTTACGTTCGTATGCAAGATGTCCGGGTTAATATTCACATTTTGAGAAAATTCATATCATCTTTATCTGCTTTACGTTTTATACATCGGATTTCAAAAGTGCTTCCCTACTAAAATTATCACCGCACGCCACTGAGTTTCAAATACAGCAAATTCATTCAAATAGAGTAAATGACCGTAACTTAAAGCAAGATTTAAGATTTAATGATTGAATATTGTTTTGATCATTTAGTCTCAATAGTTCCAGGATGTTTTGATTTTTTACCATATTGTTTTCTTAATGGTTCATAAATTGGGCACAGTTTTATAATATGTTCTAATGTTTCCTATTGATTGAGATTGAAAACCATACATCTTTCTAGTTCCGATAGTTTGTAGGTTATGTTTTTGAATTTTAGTTTTACGGTGTTTCAACCAGCAAGACTAATTTTGTGCCATTATTTTGATTTGTGCTAATGGTATTTTCGAGTATAAGTATGGTTCACATTTATGGGATTCTGTATCTTTTATAAATTTGTAATTGGCCTGTAGGATGAGAATGCTACTCTGTTTAGATTCTTTTGAAAGACATTATCTGCGTACAGGTTGCAAATATGTGAAATAGTTGTCTCAATCTTACTCGAATCTAGTTGATCAGTAAACAGCTGATCGCTACCGAGGAACTCGAGATTGGTTTTTCAGAATATTAACCCAGTTATATTTTCGATTGTGAGTATTTTCGGATTGTTTTGGGTATCTATTTTCAGGCATTTGTATCAATTTCGTAAAGTACAGCATTGTTCTCTTCAGAATTTGTGTACTCAATGGGGCCGAACCCGTCTCCATTCTTACCATGTATCCAGGAGTGCATTTCGGTAACCCTAACAGAAGTTTAAAAATCCTGCTTGAAGTTTGTCCGCTATATCTAAGTACCCGCAGTTCCCAAATGGATGAAGCGTACAGGAAGACTGAGTTCACTGTTGAATTGAATATATCTAATCTAGATTGCCAATCTGCAAATTTACCTTTAATTAATATCTTCCAAAGGGATCCCATAGCAATCCTAGCTTTGGACAGGAACTCGTCTGCAGCTGTTTCTAAATAATCCTGAGCTAGTGAATGATGCCCCTAAGTATATATACACACACATACGTAGTAAAGGAAAGTTATGTAATGCTGCGGAAAATCGATTTCGAGATGTCAACGGAAATATACGTTTTGAGGTCCCCTGATATCGAAAAAGTTGGGGACGAGGTTTTAGTGTTTCTTTAATATTCTCCTAGGAAAGCCCGGTAGACGTTTTGCTCTTCATCTCTCTCTTTCCCTTTCATCTCCCTTTCTCACTGTCTTTTCCTCCTTCCCTCATCCTGTCCCTCTTAGTCTGTCTGTCTGTGTGTGTCTCTGTCTCTACCGCTCTCTGTTCCTCTCATTCACATGTACTTGCAGATTCTGCACGTCTCTGTGTAGATGAGGTAATATCCGGAAGCGACAGACCAGCGAAAATGTAATAGAATGTTCGAGAAGATTTCATCCTGTAGATTACGGTATGAGAAACGTTTCTTTCGGACTCAAAATTTTAGTTTTTAAGGCCACCCTAGAACGCCTTGTTTAGGAGTTATTAACGATATAGAGTCAAATGCTGCCGAGTGTGTTGCGGTTCGTTTGACGTGAATATTTAGTTTTGTTCTACAGCGGAGTTCTATAGTGGAGTTACAACAGAATTATTAGCACATAAACCTTCTGGTGAAAAAAACACATCGAAGTGCCAACATTCATGGAGATCGGTCCAACATTCATGAGACCAATCTCCATGAAATCTGGCACTTCTGCATGTTTTTCACCGAGAATGTTTATGTGCTGTTAATCTGTTGTAACTCCACTACATGGAGTTATAAACCCAAACTAAATATTTGCGTCGAATGCAACCAGCAAGATCTCGGCAGGATTTTGAATCTATATCGTTTAAATAACTCCTAAACGATATGGCCTTAAAAACTAAAATTTTGAGGCCGAATGCATCAAAAACATTTCTTACCACCGTAATCTACAGAATGAGCTCTTCTCGAACATTTTATTCTAGTTTTGCTGGGAGGGAGGGAGAGCAGTGGTGGGAGGGGAAATAGGGAGATGAAGGGCAGAACAACGTCTGCCGGGTTTTCCTAGTATTAAATAATTCAATTCTTTTAGTATGAAGTAGGGAATTTCAAACTCCAATTGGTTCAACAAGAAGAGGAGCAATCAGTTTTCCCTGTCAACAATAAATGGTTACATTATACCAATTATATAAATTTTGGTGTGGGGTGTGTATTTGTGTGTGTGTGTACGCGCGCGCGCGTTTTTATATTTATTGAGTGTGTGGGCACACATGGATGTGTTTTTGTTTTGTATTTACATGTAATAGTACTAATTTTACATTCTCATGTAAATTAAAACATATTTTAATACTTTATGAGGTAATTTTATATTTTAATTTCTAGGATCGAGTCTATAACATTCATGATGATACAAGTGACTGGTCCTGAAGTGGTGTCACTTATACCAGGTGTCCTGGCATCTGGAAATGAAGCTGCAACCCCCGAACGTGTGGCTACACCCCCTCCCACCCCACCACAGAGGCTGGATAGCATCAACCTGAAGGCAGGCTGAGAGCCATTGTTGTGATAGTTTGTATCCCTTACAGGAGAATGCCATCCAAGCCACAGTCTAGGTAGGCAAACTGTATGTTTGTACTATTGTCAGTGTATATGAAAATTTAAAAAACTTAAAAGTTGTATTTCCTACATGCAGACTGTGGTCCATAGCCCATCCCTCTTTACTGGATATTATTACAGTGATGGCTGTGTGTTAGATTGTTGAGCAAATAGTTGTTTGTTACTCTTCAGGGATTTTTTCTTACAATAATTCTAATAACATATAGATGCAAAATTTCCATGCCTATTTGCATCTCAGAAATGCTCAGTGAAGTGAAGAGGAATTGTTTCAAAGACACCATTATAATGATTTAGATTGACAAAAAAAATGTTTCTGTAAAACATGAAAAGTAAATAGGCATTTGAAAAATCAAGATATAAATATGAAATCATAATGAATTTTAGGATAATATTGTCATATGAAAGAGTTAATTATTTATTAAATGTGTAGATTCAAATCCCATATTGAGTGTAATTTGTAATAATGTCAGTCCTCTTTTGAATTATGGGTCTGTCATAACAATCTATGATTTTTTATAAAACACGTGATATGATTTCTGTACATTAACCAGACATTTATTTTAGCTAAAAGTGCATTCTTGTAAATAACTGTAATTTATTTATGTATGAGATTTTCCTTCTCGATATATACATAAATATATATGTATGTATGTATGTAATGTGCCAAAAAAAAAGATACTTTAAAAATGGTGTTGCAACTTTTACAGAATTGTTGAAACAATATGTAAAGTATCTGAGAACCAAAACTTTTCCAGCTGTTTCGTAGAAAGATTCAATATTTTATGGTATTTTTGTACTGCACTTCAGAGTATAATTCACTGTCCTTTATCTCAATGTTTATTTTTGCAACTATGTTAGTATTTTCAGTTAACTGCAAACTATGAATAACTGATCAACCCATAAATTTAATTACAATCATAGTATATTTATTCAGATATTTGAAATAAATTAGATTTTACAGCTGAGAGAGAATGGGCATAGTGTTCAAACACCTTGATATGTAGAATGGATTTTGAAATATCTTATTCATTTACTTTGGATTGATTTTTGAAGGCAATATGACAACAACTTTTGAAAAGTTTCCATTCTTTTACAAAGCTGTGTGTAGGAGTACTGATGAATAGAAGCAATTGTGAACACTAAAAACTTTTCATGGAGGAGGTAATGAAATGATGCATGCTCTTTGTCTTCCAGTTATTCACTTTTCTCCTCAGACAAAACAAATTGTGAAAAAATATTACATTTTTATATCATCTGCCTTCATGACAACATGCTGCCTCCATAATCTCTGCTTATTCACATTGTACATTGTATTTAATGGTTTTATTGTATTTTCTGTTCATGTTTATATAATATATTATGGTGTGCAGCTCTAGTCACTATTATTTATCTTTAAATGCTACTTTATGACTCTTGCAATATTGTTTGATGTTTTGTGTGTATACTAGGAACGAATAGAATGATTGACACAATTCTTGCAACACATTTGATGAAGAGAATCATGTTTGACCTTAAATGTGATGCTGTGTAAATATTTAGATATATTTTTTGTATGTAGATTTTTCATACACTTTCCTAATTGTCCATCTTGAATATTAAAATGCCAGCATGGGAATGTATTGTTATGTGGCTCACTATAATAGCGCAGTACATGGTGCACAATGAATTGTGCAATTCCCTCATTATTTGTGATGGCAGGACTGAAAATTATTACATGGTGGTTTGCTCTGTCAATGGTAGCTCTACCTTGTACCTAGTTACCAACATTGCTCAATACTTATTGAATGAATATTTTAAAATGTTCTGATAAGGCTAACATTCAGTTTAATAAACCACAGTATTATAAAGGTGACATATTTGTATCCACACTATCATAATAATAAGAGTAAGAATAATTTACATTCATTGCCATGGACATGTAGCCAACCATTCTGGTTGAGTCAACGAATAATTGTATTGATTAAATGACAAGGTTGGAAATATACAAGACATTACAATGAACTGCTTTAACCAATGCCAGGAACTGTTGAGGGTAGAATGCTTCACCCCCATTACTGTTTTGTGTGTTTTATAGACCATTCCTCACTGTCTGTTGTAAAAGTGTTGTGATATTAGAAATTTCATAAGAAATATGGAAAATAAACATTTTTCTTAATGTTAATTCCAATGAATACTATTCTTTTGTGAACTAAAAACAAAATCTGTATCCTACAACACTGCAACAGAACAACATCACTGATTTTTAAACAAACAAATATTCGTAAATATTAATGAAATACACAACTTTGATCTGCTATAAGGTGTTGTAAAACATCGTTTTTTAATACAAACGGCATATATTCTGTGTTATTTAACATTCCAGTGACTGGTAATTGACATGCATAGATTTATGAATGAAAACAATTAAAAACAGAAATATCATCAATGTTCTATAAATGTTATTTTCAATTTTTTACATAACTTTACCACCAACTCCTAAATATTACACTGTAGTATGTGATTTCTCAGAAGAAAAAAAACAATATACGCCCAATGCAGTGAATAAAATGAAATAAAATTTTTCGGACTGGTTAAAACATTACTTACGAAATTCAATGAAATAATGTACTTTGATTTGTTATATCATGAAAATGCATTTGCTTATTACTTATCAATGTAGATATTACTTATACATTTTTAAAATTTATTTTTGTAATATTCTGTAGAATGTGAACAACACCAGTTAATAATAACATAATGAAAATGTTTGTTGGTAATTATCTGGTATTTCAGAATGAATGTAGTACAAACAGCAAGAAACAACAGAATATTTTGTTAGATATACTTACATGAAGAATTTAAAGAAGAGTAAATTACTAAAGAGAAATTAAAGGTGAAACCGCCTACTGAACTCTGGTCTCGTATTTTAAAGATCTCAAGAACATATATACTTTCTGTGTCTATATAAAATAATTATAATGTCAGAAAGTTCTGTTGCTTTTTGCTGTACATCAATTTTATACTGATATTGTG
Organism: Acheta domesticus; assembly: GCA_031308135.1. Lineage (NCBI taxonomy): Eukaryota > Metazoa > Arthropoda > Insecta > Orthoptera > Gryllidae > Acheta > Acheta domesticus. The sequence goes on from JAHLJT010009355.1 coordinate 88,216,083, forward strand.
TATTTATTTACTGTTTAAGAATGTTTATGGTTCAAAATATTAAGAAAAGTAATAATTTCTTGTAACATATCCAATTTTCAGCGTCGCAACCATAATGTCTCATATGATAGCAAGTAAGTTTTTGTGTGTCCTGTAAATAATTCATTCTGGATTCATGTCATTGCATAATGAGCATTAATTTGGAATCTTACTGTGCATACAGTATTATATAATTTATACAACAATACATCTGCTGCAGGAGCATAACATTTTCTTCAGTGAAGAAAACTGTTCAAAGTTTCAAGCAGCTTAATTTCTGTATATGTGTAAATAAATATAATTGATATATGCATTTTGCATGAAATACAATACTCGTCTACCAGCCGATGAGATATACAAGGATAATATGGATATAGATAATTTTTAGACCAACCCTGCATAAGAAAACAGTCAAGAACTGAAATTTTGTGATGTGTTTACAAAAACTATTTAAATTTGCAGAATCAGATAACTATTGGCTTAGAATGAGCAAAGACCATGACAAATGATATTGCATAAAGACAAAGCATAATTTTTTAAGAAATAAGTCTCTGGTCACTGTAGAGGAGTGGTTACTATGAGTCAGAAAACTTGATGAGACTGAAAAACTCAGATGTTTTCAAGTGACAAATGAAACAAAATGGAACATTTTACGAAAAGAAAGAATGGTGCCATATTTTGGTATAGTGATTTTTTAACCACAAGTTGTAATTATTCAAAATGTTTAATGTGTGACTTTCAGTTAAGTACATGTTATTTGTGCAATAGTAATAAAGTCTCAATTCCATTTAGATGTATTTTTTTGTACTCAAACTTTCCCCACCAGTACTATCTTCCACACTATTTCACCTTATAAATAGTTACTTATGTCACAAGTCCTTAAAGACTAATAGAGGACGAGTTACATACAATGTGTTTTTATTTCCAATTTTTCTAGTTATTCAAAATAAACATTTAACACTTTCATGAGTTAAGAATTGCCATCTCGATGTTCTGTTGCTGATACAGGTTCTTGGTAGTTTTTAAATAACAATCGCAGTGCAGAGGACAGAGTGGGGAAAGAAGGACAAAGAGGGCAAGGAGACAAATGGGAAACAGGACAAATGGACAATGGAAATAGTGGGGCAAAAGGGCAAGTTTGGGACAAGGGACAAAATGGGACAATGGGATAAAATGATGCAAGGGGACAAAATAGGACAAAGGGACAATATGGACAAAGTTAGACAAGGAACAAAATGAAACTGGAGGAGAAATTGGGCAAGGAACAAATGGGACTCTGTGTCGAATGGAACAAGATGAACGCCGGGACAAAGCGGGATAAGCAGTAAATGGAAAGGGGGGACAAATGGACAAAGGGACCAATGGGACAAGAGGGCCAATGGGACATGGGGGACAATGGACGAATAGGGACAAAAAGGACAAGGCCAAGTGGGACAAAAGTGACATATTTATCCGAAGATTTATGAGCACTGGTAAAATCTAAACCCTAGAGTCCGCTAAAATATTTTTAATGGACTCTCAAGCATTTTAGCAGCCGTTGTTATGGACGCATTCTTAAACGTTGTTTAGATGGTTACAATACGAAGGTAAGCACATGTTTAACAACATAAATAACAAAAAGAATTATGTGAGGTGTCATAAGACATTCGGTACAAAGTAGTATATTCACATATTACAATTTCATCTACACACCTATTCAATAACTTCATTAAACAGGAAATATTATTTCTCAAATGTTTCTACAATTCACTTACACACTGCCTCCCTCAGCAATCTTTTTATAGTTTCTTTTCATTATAATAATTGTTCTCCATAATTTTATGACACTTTTCTCCCCACGAACATTACATGTCAGGATGCCTTATGTCGAAACACTTCAATTATATCTCAAAAAATACTTTCTATTGTAACGTCGGCACATGCCAGCCAGATTTTCAAACGGCTAGGCACGCAGGCTGTCAACACATGGGACGGACAAAGGCAGTGGAAAGTGAAAACTTTCGTGCTCCCCGAGACGCAAGGGGAGCGGGCAGGGACCGGACCCTTAGTGGGCGACATGTGGTCCTGTAGCCTTCAGAGGGCTGAAGGCGATCACGTGACCGCCAAAATAAGTTAACAAAAGCAGGAGCAGAAGGCAGTTGGTATTGAGAGCACCTCGTGAGCAGACGTGTATGCTCGCCCGATACGGGTGTGTAGTCCTTGAGACACGGCGCATGCGGAACACGGGTGTCGGGCCACCGGCGCGGTAGAGCGCAAGATGGGGATGCACTATGCCCAAGGGACCGGGAGCAGGCGCATGGGAGTCACGGAGCTACTGGCGAACATAATCCTAGAGCTGTACATTAGTAAATAGAGTAAATAAACAGATTTGTACATAAAGCTCGTGTCTGTGTTGTCATTTCGCTACCACGACGCCACACTATACTACAGTGATCTTCACCCTCACTTTTTTTAAAAACAATGAAAAATACATGTTTTGACTTAACCCATATCTTCCCACCGTCCTTTTAAAAGGACATGCGATATTTTTAGCTCTATTTTCGGTCAGGAAGCATTTTAATCGGTATATTTTAGAGTTTTTCGTTTGTGTTGGCATTCCTGATTGATTTAGAATCCAAAGTAATGTTTTCCCTCATCTTCTCTGCGATAAAGGGGCGATCGAAAATCGACCGTAGCTACCAACAATGGCACACCGAAAATTGTAATTTGTATTTTACGTTCTAAAGCGAATTTCCTAATTCTTTTGTTACAATGTATTGTTTATACTATATTCTTTTAATATTATAAAATTGATACGTCCAGTTCGTCGTTACGATCATTGTAGAATGTCGTGAACATTACTGTTCTTTTAAAAGGACACTGGGAACGGGAGGCACCATTAATTTTATTAATTGTGTAATCATTTATTGCAATGGAATATACTCTTGAAGGTTGACTACCGATGAAATAACGAGTATTTTGGAAGATCAGGACGTTTTTCAGTGGAGGTATATTTATTCTCCACCAGAAAATCCCCTACTTAGAGACGAAGAGCGGCGATGAAGATGGATTCGTCACTCTAAATAATCTTTCAGGTAATCAATTACGAGCTCCTGAAAGCGACAATATAATACCTAATGTGGGGCTACAGGAAATCGATATTATTACACCTGACGATGTCCAAAATTTTCAGAATGAAAACGTAAATTTTGATACAATAGGACCATCAGCCCATAAGAAAAGCAAACTTGATTGGAGTTCCATGGACGTAGTTAGTGAAACAGGAGGCGCTAAGCGACAAGGCAGAGGCACGGCTGTGAAAAATGTAGGAAATGGTCAAAGGAAGATCTCCCTTTGGTTCGAGAGAGAGAGATTGGGATTTACCTGACTTTCTTGAAGACAATCATTCTCCAGTTGAATTGTTTGAATATTTTTTTGATGAAGCTGTAATAGATATGATGTCTTTACACCAATTCCTACGCTGTTCAAAAAGAAAACTCATCTTTTCGAACCACGCGTGGTGAAATTCGCCCTCTTCTTGCCATAATTCTTCTGACAGGTACATTCTACAGCAGATACAGAATGTTCGGGGTAAACTCTATTGATGTGCACCATGCTGGAAATATCATCAGTTATGTATAGAAGTCGCTTTGAGGAGTTGAAGAGCGGTATTATCATGTGATAATACACAGTTGGATAAGGATGACAAGTTTTCCAAAGTAGCTCCCTCTTTGGGTGTGCTGAACAAAAGATGGCTCAAATATTTCCCAAATGATTCCAATCTAGTTTAGATGAATCGATGGTCCCTTATTACGGGCGTCGTTCAACGAAACAGCACATGCACGGGAAGCCAATTCGTTTTTGGATACAAAATTTAGAGCATGTGCACTCGCCTTGGGTCTCTTGTGTGTATGGAATACCCTACCAAGGAGCCTCAACAGGCCATGACACATTTCTGATTAGAAGGATCTGTGGTGATGACTCTAATGTCTAAGCTGCCTAGTAACTCCACTTACAGTATTTACATCGACTTTTTTACCTCCCTGAATGTTCTTGAGGAAATGAAAGGTCTAGGTCTAGGTCATGACTGCACAGGAATCATCAGAAATGATAGGATTGAGCAGACGCCTCTTGTAGAGGTATGTGTCATGAAAAAAGTGAGAGGGGAGCATATGATTTTGTCACAGAAAAAGCCAGTGCCATTAGCCTTGTTCGCCGTAAGGACAACATTGTCACAGTTACATCTTCAAAAAATGTGTTTTACCTCTGGGAAAGTCAAGACGCTGGTGTAGCAAAACGTAGAGTAAAATTGAGATACAGCAGCCTGTTTCTGTTGCAGATAATAATATGTATATGGGAGGGGTGGACAGATGTGACGATAATGTTGCTGCTTTTCGATATAAGATCAAAGAAATGGAAATAATATTTGACATATTATTGTACCAATTGAAAGACAACTTCGTTGTGGTTGGTGCTCAAAGAAAGCAAAATGCAAATCCAGAAATGTGATATCGCTGTTCACCCAAATTGTTTCGAGATTTTTCACTCTGCATAAGAGATCAACAAAATTAATTATAAGATGTTCCTTTTTTAATTTTGTTTTCTATGTTTGGCCTTAATTCTTTATAACCTGAATGCCCTATATCCTTTCTTTGAAAACATGTGTTTTAATAAAAACCGAGTAATATTATCGAGAATTTACGAATAAATCTTTGCCTTTGGAAGTGCTTTAATTTATTACTACTAAAATCACTTTCCATCTCCATTTAAAATTGCATGGACCCATCTATGCCCAGTGTCCTTTTAAAAGGACATGGTGTTTAGTGAGTATTTATGGTATGACAAAGTAATAAACATTTTTTATGTGAAATGTATACCTCAAATAATAATATACTACGTTATTTTTACGAATTTCAAAAAAAAAGTATTGCGGGAAGATATGGGTTAAAAAGAGTGTAGAACTATAGCAAAAATTTTATTCTTTATAGGGTGTTATTTTAAAACTTTTGCAAAAATAAACTAAATACACAGTTTTACTACAAATAAACTAAATACACAGTTTTTACTACAAATAAACTAAATACACAGTTTTTACTACAAATAAACTAAATACACAGTTAAATACAAAGTATTTAACATCTTTTCCCCCTTTAATATGAAATATAATCCTTGTAACGTGAAGGCCTCACAATCAATCGACTGGGCCGCGACTGACTGTTCGGTGCCTCCTGGCAGATCCACTCGCGGCGTTAGTTCAGCTCCTCTCGGACCTACCCACTTCCCGCAGATTCCTAGTTCTCTCAGCTCGAAGTTCTGGATCCTCGTTGAACGGCGATCGCTCCAAACCCTCTGACACATTTTGATCAGGACTATGTGAAAAGGATGGCGTTGTCGGTGATTCCGGGTCCGGAGACATGATTTGAGCTGGGACAGGAATCCTTGGCGGGTTAATTTAGATTTGAGGTTTATCCACGATCTGTTTATTCTGGTCATCTTCAGTATTCTCGATTCTTCTCCTCAGTTGATCAACATATCGTTTGATTATATTTCCATTGGGTAGTTGAACTATATAAGAGACTGGTCCCGTGCAATCATGAACCTTGCCCTGCAATCACTTTGGACCAATTGGATTGTAATTCCGGAAATACACCGAGTCACCTATTTCAAGCGAGCGCAGTTTCTACGTCGTATCCTTGTCTCCTTTGTTTTTCCCTTGCAATGCATATGGATGCATTTAATCGAGAACTGTTCGCAGCTTCCTTCCCATCAAAAGTTCAGCAGACGTTTTCTCGGTACCTGCATGCACTGTTGTGTGCTGTCGAAAAAGCCATCTCTGCACCTGAAGTTCAACATCTCCTTCCTCCAATTTTGTTAAGATCTTCTTCGTAGTTTGAACCATACGTTCAGCCTGTCCATTGCTCGATGGATGATATGGAGAAATTGAACTGTACTTGATCAGGTTCCGGTCGTAAAATTCATGAAGTTCCTTCGAATCGAATGAACGTCCGTTATCTGAGATAATAAGATCTGGTATTCCCATGCTTGCAAATATTCTCCGGAAACTCTGGATGACTTCAGCAGATGATATCGATTTCATAATGTCCACTTCTAACCACTTGGACATTGCGTCGACTACAATCAGGTACACTTTTCCTTTGTGAGGGCCAGCAAAATCCACGTGCAATGTAGGCCAGGCATTTAAAGTTTTTTCGATATTCTGACGGGGAGCTTTAGGTGGATTATTTGCATGAATTTGGCACGTCTTACACTGATTTACACAGTTTTCTATGTCCTGACCTGTTTGTCCAACGTACATAGCTCCGAGCACAAGCTTTCATGGCTACGATTTCTGGGTGATTTGCACGCAGTAGTTCGAAAAATCGTTCCCTAGTTACCTCTGGTGCTATCAACCGATTGCCCCACAGCAGACAATCCTTGTGTACTGAAATTTCCATTTGCTTCCTTTGGAATGGTTTGTACTCTTCAGGAAGTTCCGTGGTTGACCACTGATGCCAAGTCCAGTACCGAACTTTTGACAAAATTTCGTCCTTTGTTGTATATTCATGGATGTCTTCTATTGGAATTGGCCTTTTCTCAGACTCCAATAAAATGATGTCACCTGAAGGAGTCAACTCGTCTTTATCCGATGTCATTGGCAAGCGGCTAAGGCAGTCTACATTTCCATTTTCTTTTCCTTTCCTGTATTCCGAATTGTAATCATAAGCGCTCAGAATTATACACCATCGTAGCATTCGAGGTGATAAAACAGCTGGGATCGGTTTCTTTACACTCAACAGTCCCAAAAGAGGTCTGTGATGTAATTGTGAATTTTCGTCCTGCAACATATTGGTGAAACTGTTGAATTCCTTCAACGACAGCCAAAGCCTCTTTGTCTATTTGCGCGTAGTTCCTTTCATGATTCCCCAATGTGCGGGACCAATAAGCGATTGGTTTCTCCACGTTCCCATGTACCAGGATTACCTCCGAACTCATCACTTCTTTTAATTTGGAGAAAGCATTTTCATGAATTATAGTCCATTTCCAGGGTTTGTCTTCGAGTAACCTGTTCAATGGTTCAATAATTGTCGATTTATCTTTGGGGAACCTGTTATAGAAATTTACCATTCCTAAAAAAGATTGTAACTCTTCTTTATTTGTAGGCCTTGGCGCATGTTTTATTGCTTTTACCCCGTCCTTTGTAGGCCGCACTCTTTGTTTGCCGATAAGAAACCCTAAAAACTTTATTTCTTTCAAACCAATCTTGCATTTGTCATTTTTAAGCGTTAATCCTGCCTCACGAAGTTTGTCCAAAACTCTTCTTAAATGTTCATGTTCCTCTTGATTCCTTCCGAAAACAATAATATCATCCAGATACGCTTTTGCTCCGGGAATCGAAGCCAGCAACGAGTCCATGATTCTTTGAAAATTTCCAGAACAAACTGATTCTCCAAACGGTAATCTCTTGACTTTGAAAAGCCCTCGATGTGTATTAAGGGTAAGTATTTTCGCTGTTTCGTCGTCAACTCTGACTTGTTGGTATGCTTGAGATAAATCCAACGTTGAGAAAAGAGCGTCAAGAGCGTTATCATCTCTGTAATTGTAGGTAATGGGTATATGTTCTTCTTTAATGCCGGATTGACTGTACTTCTGTAATCACCACATAATCTTATCTTCCCATCACTTTTTCTCTGCGTAACCAGAGGTGTTGCCCACTCTGAGTAGTCAGTTGGCTCCAAAACTTCCTGATGAATCAGCTTTTCCAACTCCCTCTCGAGCGCTGGTTTTAATGCAAAAGGAACTTGCCTACTTTTTGAAAAAACTGGTTTTGCATCCTCTTTCAATTCTAGTTTACACAAGATCTGCTACAAACATACCTAGTTTTTCTTGAAACACAGTAGGGTATTGTTGAAACAATGGAAGATGATTCGGTCGTAGTGTTTGAGTCTTGCTGTCCACGTTGTGCACTCCCTGGACTGTAATTCCCAATTCTCGAAACCAATTTCGTCCCAACAAATCCCAATTACCGCTTTCTGAAACCACAGCCTTTAAATGCTTGGTGATTTGTTGATACTGCACCCTGACAACTGTTTCTCCCAAAATATTAACTTTTTGTTGCGTCCAGGTCTGCAAACTGAGCGGTGATTTCTGAAGAATTTCATTCCCCTGACGTGTTTGCTTCTTTATAATTGTGCAAACTGCCACCCGAGTCCACTTCCATCTTGACTCCGATGTCGTTTAATTTTAAATTTGCCACGATTTCTCCTGTTCCCCTACCGCATGTATCGCATTCAGTATATACGAATTGCATTCATCTTCCACTGCATTGCAATTTACACTTTTAGTATTATATGAGCTCTTTGCCCTTGATTCTCATTCTTCTTAAAACATACTTTGACGATATGCCCTTTCTTCCTACAATAATGACACACTGCGTCTTTGAATTTACAATTTTTTTTCCATCATGCATTTCCCCCATAGTGGTAACAAGGGTTGAATGTTTTAGTAGGGTTAACTTCTTGATTATTTTTGTTTTTCGAGATTTTAGAAATCGAATTTCCTGCTACATTTCTGACATCTTCAACATTTTTTCTTGCCGCTTTCGCTGCTATAGCCAGCTCTAAAGCTCTTTCAAAAGGAGGGTTAGGTTCCGAAAACAATTTTTTTGTAGCCCTTCGTCGGCCACTCCCCATACAATTCGATCTCTCAACATTTTATTTAGTTCTGTGAAATTGCAAAACTTACTCAATTTGCGCACGTCAGCAACAAAATCCGCTATCGATTCGTCTTCCTTTTGTATTCTTCTATTAAAGTTTTCCACAATTTCATTGGGTGTTGGGTTGAAATGTCCTAGTAATTTGTTGACAATCTGTGTAATATGTGAAGTCCTTTGAGGTTTGCGGTGTTACTCGTGAACGCAAAATTTCGTAAGCCAGCCTCGCCGAATTGTGCGAGCAGCATAGCCCGCTTTTTCTTTTCGCTGTCACATTATTTGCTTCTAAAAAAATTCCAACCTTTCCTGGTAATTGGACCACGACGCATTAATGTCGAAAGGCCCCACATGCCCGATTGTAAATAATTATGTATTTGCACTTGGTTTGCTGCTGATTCTTCATTTGCCATGGCTGTATTTCTTGAGGTTATATTACTTGGTTAACCACTTCACATTTACACTTTCAAAATTCCACACTTTTACACTTCCATAACCGATCCTAATATCCTTGTCGCCAGATTGTTAGGTATTTAACTAAATACACAGTTTTAAGATCTGAATGTTACGTATTTATTTACTTATCTACAACACATGGCACTACATGTATGCCATGTGTGTCATACTCGCGCGGTAACAGCAGCTGACTGCTGGCGAGCATAACACGATCTCACATAAGTCACCAGACTTTTACCAAAAACGGACCACAGGCACAAAACATACATAACTATTCAAAAGTCAGTTCAAATCAGTGATCTCTATACTAAACATTTTTTTAAAAGATTCTGTAAAATTTGGGGGTACTTTGCATGAAGCTCCCCAGGGATTTTCAAAATTTTCTCAAAAACGGCTCCAAATTTTTTCTTTAAATTTCTTGTAAGAGAGTAAAATACACTTATTAAGGTGGCATAGGCCCGATTTTCGCGGATAACTCTGAATTTTCGAAAATTGCAGAAGTTAAAAATTTTTTCGGCGTCATTCTGGAACTACAAAATTGAAGATAGAGATTTTTCTTTCAAATAATATTTGTTGTACAAAGTGAGTTCTTTCATTAAGGTCATGTGCATTTTTTTGAAAATTCTAGTAGTTTTCGCGCAAATATTGTGCGATATGTGCAATTTAAAAAATTACAAAAACAAGATTTTCTCAAAAAGGCTCCAAATTTTTTTCTTTACACTTTTGGTGGGAATAGTGCCTAATGTATTTTATGAGATGACGAAACGCAATATTGCTCTATTCTTTTGGTTTTTTAAAAATCAGAAAATGTAATTTTTTTGACTTGTCTCTCACGTCGTTAATATTTACATTAGTGAAGATTTTTTCACATTATTACATTTATGAGTACATGAGCTTTAAATAATGCTAATAATCAAGTAAAGTTTCTCGAAAACACAACCGTTTTCTGTGAAAAGAAGCTCAAAATTCCACATTTTCAGAAACGCTCAAACACCATTTTCTCATATATGGCGGCAAATTTTTTCTTGAAACTTTTGTAATAGATAGTGTTAATTACACTCTTTAATATGACGTAAATTTATTTTGAGTTATTTTTGTTTTTTAAAAAATTACATAACTAATATTTTTGAAAGATCTATCACATCTTTAATATGCACATTACCAGCAATTTGTAAAGATTATTATATTTGTTAGTGCTTCAAATAAAGTATTTTGAAACTCAAAAATTTTCTGTGAAAATGAGCTTCCAATTTTGCATTTTTAGTAGCGCTAAAACGCCATTTTCTTTAAAGCGGCATCTAATGTTTAAAACAAAATTGCCATTTAGGGCTAGGTTTTTGTGTTCTTTAATATTCTAAAATTATTATTTCCGTTCTACCAACAGGAAACCGAAAAATGAAGAAAATGTCAAAAAATGTACTTTTGGCGGTGGTAGATGGCAGCTGACAAGAGTATCTGGCAATTCCATATAGCTAGCGGAGACCCAAAGAAATAGAAAACTAATACGGGAAATTCCGTGCCATTCTGTAGTAACACTAGTTTTAAATTGCACATATTACACGCAATGTTATATGCATGTGATATTGCGCGAAAAGTACTAAAATTTTCAAAAAATTGTACATGACCTTAAAGGAAGAACTCACTATGAAGAACAAATTTTATTTAAAAGAAAAAATCTCTATCTGCAATTTTGTAGTTCCAGAAAGACGCCGAAAAAATTTTGAA
>JAHLJT010009355.1:88227967-88411756 GCA_031308135.1 Acheta domesticus
ACAGTTGTCAGGGTGCAGTATCAACAAATCACCAAGCATTTAAAGGCTGTGGTTTCAGAAAGCGGTAATTGGGATTTGTTGGGACGAAATTGGTTTCGAGAATTGGGAATTACAGTCCAGGGAGTGCACAACGTGGACAGCAAGACTCAAACACTACGGACCGATCATCTTCATTGTTTCAACAATACCCTACTGTGTTTCAAGAAAAACTAGGTATGTTGTAGCAGATCTTGTGAAACTAGAATTGAAAGGGGATGCAAAACCAGTTTTTTCAAAAAGTAGGCAAGTTCCTTTTGCATTAAAACCAGCGCTCGAGAGGGAGTTGGAAAAGCTGATCCATCAGGAAGTTTTGGAGCAACTGACTACTCAGAGTGGGCAACACCTCTGGTTACGCAGAGAAAAAGTGATGGGAAGATAGATTATGTGGTGATTACAGAAGTACAGTCAATCCGGCATTAAGAAGAACATATACCCATTACCTACATTACAGAGATGATAACGCTCTTGACGCTCTTTTCTCAACGTTGGATTTATCTCAAGAGCTACCAACAAGTCAGAGTTGAACGACTGAAACAGCGAAAATACTTACCCTTAATACACATCGAGGGCTTTTCAAAGTCAGAGATTACCGTTTGGAGAATCAGTTTGTTCTGGAAATTTTCAAAGAATCATGGACTCGTTGCTGGCTTCGATTCCCGGAGCAAAAGCGTATCTGGATGATATTATTGTTTTCGGAAGGAATCAAGAGGAACATGAACATTTAAGAAGAGTTTTGGACAAACTTCGTGAGGCAGGATTAACGCTTAAAAATGACAAAATGCAAGATTGGTTTGAAAGAAATAAGTTTTTAGGGTTTCTTATCGGCAAACAAAGAGTGCGGCCTACAAAGGACGGGGTAAAAGCAATAAAACATGCGCCAAGGCCTACAAATAAAGAAGAGTTACAATCTTTTTTAGGAATGGTAAATTCTATAACAGGTTCCCCAAAGATAAATCGACAATTATGAACCATTGAAGGTTACTCGAAGACAAACCTGGAAATGGACTATAATTCATGAAAATGCTTTCTCCAAATTAAAAGAAGTGATGAGTTCGGAGGTAATCCTGGTACATGGGAACGTGGAGAAACCAATCGCTTATTGGTCCCGCACATTGGGGAATCATGAAAGGAACTACGCGCAAATAGACAAAGAGGCTTTGGCTGTCGTTGAAGGAATTCAACAGTTTCACCAATATGTTGCAGGACGAAAATTCACAATTACATCACAGACCTCTTTGGGACTGTTGAGTGTAAAGAAACCGATCCCAGCTGTTTTATCACCTCGAATGCTACGATGGTGTATAATTCTGAGCGCTTATGATTACAATTCGGAATACAGGAAAGGAAAAGAAAATGGAAATGTAGACTGCCTTAGCCGCTTGCCAATGACATCGGATAAAGACGAGTTGACTCCTTCAGGTGACATCATTTTATTGGAGTCTGAAAAAGGCCAATTCCAATAGAAGACATCCATGAATATACAACAAAGGACGAAATTTTGTCAAAAGTTTGGTACTGGACTTGGCATCAGTGGTCAACCACGGAACTTCCTGAAGAGTACAAAACCATTCCAAAGGAAGCAATGGAAATTTCAGTACACAAGGATTGTCTGCTGTGGGGCAATCGGTTGATAGCACCAGAGGTAACTAGGGAACCATTTTTCGAACTACTGCGTGCAAATCACCCAGAAATCGTAGCCATGAAAGCTTGTGCTCGGAGCTATGTACGTTGGACAACAGGTCAGGACATAGAAAACTGTGTAAATCAGTGTAAGACGTGCCAAATTCATGCAAATAATCCACCTAAAGCTCCCCGTCAGATATCGGAAAACTTTAAATGCCTGGCCTACATTGCACGTGGATTTTGCTGGCCCTCACAAAGGAAAAGTGTACCTGATTGTAGTCGACGCAATCGCAAGTGGTTTTGAAGTGGAACACATGAAATCGATATCATCTGCTGAATCATCCAGAGTTTCCGGAGAATATTTGCAAGCATGGGAATACCAGATCTTATTATCTCAGATAACGGACGTTCATTCGATTCGAAGGAACTTCATGAATTTTACGACCGGAACCTGATCAAGTACAGTTCAATTTCTCCATATCATCCATCGAGCAATGGACAGGCTTGAACGTATGGTTCAAACTACGAAGAAGATCTTAACAAAATTGAGGAAGGAGATGTTGAACTTCAGGTGCAGAGAGCTTTTTCGACAGCACACAACAGTGCATGCAGGTACCGAGAAAACGTCTGCTGAACTTTTGATGGAAGGAAGCTGCGAACAGTTCTCGATTAAATGCATCCATATGCATTGCAAGGGAAAAACAAAGGAGACAAGGATACGGACGTAGCACTGCGCTCGTTTTAAATAGGTGACTCGGTGTATTCCGGAATTACAATCCAATTGGTCCAAAGTGATTGCAGGGCAACGTTCATGATTGCACGGGACCAGTCTCTTATTAGTTCAACTACCAATGGAAATATAATCAAACGATATGTTGATCAACTGAGAGAAGAATCGAGAATACTGAAGATGACCAGAATAAACAGATCGTGGATAAACCTCAAATCTAAATTAACCCGCCAAGGATTCCTGTCCCAGCTCAATCATGTCTCCGGACCCGGAATCACCGACAACGCCATCCTTTTCACATAGTCCTGATCAAAATGTGTCAGAGGGTTTGGAGCGATCGCGTTCAACGAGGATCCAGAACTTCGAGCTGAGAGAACTAGGAATCTGCGGGAAGGGGTAGGTCCGAGAGGAGCTGAACTAACGCCGCGAGTGGATCTGCCAGGACACACCGAACAGTCAGTCGCGGCCCAGTCGATTGATGTGAGGCCTTCACGTTACAAGATTATATTTCATATTAAAGGGGGAAAAGATGTTAAATACTTTGTATTTAACGTGTATTTAGTTTATTTGTAGTAAAAACTGTGTATTTAGTTTATTTGTAGTAAAAACTGTGTATTTAGTTTATTTGTAGTAAAAACTGTGTATTTAGTTTATTTTTGCAAAAGTTTTAAAATAACACCCTATAAAGAATAAAATTTTTGCTATAGTTCTACACTCTTTTAACCCATATCTTCCCGCAATACTTTTTTTTGAAATTCGTAAAAATAACGTAGTATATTATTATTTGAGGTATACATTTCACATAAAAATGTTTATTACTTTGTCATACCATAAATACTCACTAAACACCATGTTCCTTTTAAAAGGACACTGGGCATAGATGGGTCCATGCAATTTTAAATGGAGGATGAAAGTGATTTTAGTAGTAATAAATTAAAGCACTTCCAAAGGCAAAGATTTATTCGTAAATTCTCGATAATATTACTCGGTTTTTTTTATTAAAACACATGTTTTCAAAGAAAGGATATAGGGCATTCAGGTTATAAAGAATTAAGGCCAAACATAGAAAACAAAATTAAAAAGGAACATCTTATAATTAATTTGTTATCTCTTATGCAGAGTGAAAAATCTCGAAACAATTTGGGTGAACAGCGATATCACATTTCTGGATTTGCATTTTGCTTTCTTTGAGCACCAACCACAACGAAGTTGTCTTCAATTGGTACAATAATATGTCAAATATTTTCCATTTCTTTGATCTTATATCGAAAAGCAGCAACATTATCGTCACATCTGTCCACCCCTCCCATATACATATTATTATCTGCAACAGAAACAGGCTGCTGTATCTCAATTTTACTCTACGTTTTGCTACACCAGCGTCTTGACTTTCCCAGAGGTAAAACACATTTTTTTGAAGATGTAACTGTGACAATGTTGTCCTTACGGCGAACAAGGCTAATGGCACTGGCTTTTTCTGTGACAAAATCATATGCTCCCCTCTCACTTTTTTCATGACACATACCTCTACAAGAGGCGTCTGCTCAATCCTATCATTTCTGATGATTCCTGTGCAGTCATGACCTAGACCTAGACCTTTCATTTCCTCAAGAACATTCAGGGAGGTAAAAAGTCGATGTAAATACTGTAAGTGGAGTTACTAGGCAGCTTAGACATTAGAGTCATCACCACAGATCCTTCTAATCAGAAATGTGTCATGGCCTGTTGAGGCTCCTTGGTAGGGTATTCCATACACAAGATACCCAAGGCGAGTGCACATGCTCTAAATTTTGTATCCAAAACGAATTGGCTTCCCGTGCATGTGCTGTTTCGTTGAACGACGCCCGTAATAAGGGACCATCGATTCATCTAAACTTAGATTGGAATCATTTGGGAAATATTTGAGCCATCTTTTGTTCAGCACACCCCAAAGAGGAGCTACTTTGGAAAACTTGTCATCCTTATCCAACTGTGTATTATCACATGATAATACCGCTTCAACTCCTCAAAGCGACTTCTATACATAACTGATGATATTCCAGCATGGTGCACATCAATAGAGTTTACCCCGAACATTCTGTATCTGCTGTAGAATGTACCTGTCAGAAGAATTATGGCAAGAAAGAGGCGAATTTCACCACGCGTGGTTCGAAAAGATGAGTTTTCTTTTTGAACAGCGTAGGAATTGGTGTAAAGACATCATATCTATTACAGCTTCATCAAAAAAATATTCAAACAATTCAACTGGAGAATGATTGTCTTCAAGAAAGTCAGGTAAATCCCAATCTCTCTCTCTCGAACCAAAGGGAGATCTTCCTTTGACCATTTCCTACATTTTTCACAGCCGTGCCTCTGCCTTGTCGCTTAGCGCCTCCTGTTTCACTAACTACGTCCATGGAACTCCAATCAAGTTTGC
Source organism: Acheta domesticus (assembly GCA_031308135.1). Taxonomy (NCBI): domain Eukaryota; kingdom Metazoa; phylum Arthropoda; class Insecta; order Orthoptera; family Gryllidae; genus Acheta; species Acheta domesticus. Next base: position 88,232,776 of record JAHLJT010009355.1, read on the forward strand.
TTTTCTTATGGGCTGATGGTCCTATTGTATCAAAATTTACGTTTTCATTCTGAAAATTTTGGACATCGTCAGGTGTAATAATATCGATTTCCTGTAGCCCCACATTAGGTATTATATTGTCGCTTTCAGGAGCTCGTAATTGATTACCTGAAAGATTATTTAGAGTGACGAATCCATCTTCATCGCCGCTCTTCGTCTCTAAGTAGGGGATTTTCTGGTGGAGGAATAAATATACCTCCACTGAAAAACGTCCTGATCTTCCAAAATACTCGTTATTTCATCGGTAGTCAACCTTCAAGAGTATATTCCATTGCAATAAATGATTACACAATTAATAAAATTAATGGTGCCTCCCGTTCCCAGTGTCCTTTTAAAAGAACAGTAATGTTCACGACATTCTACAATGATCGTAACGACGAACTGGACGTATCAATTTTATAATATTAAAAGAATATAGTATAAACAATACATTGTAACAAAAGAATTAGGAAATTCGCTTTAGAACGTAAAATACAAATTACAATTTTCGGTGTGCCATTGTTGGTAGCTACGGTCGATTTTCGATCGCCCCTTTATCGCAGAGAAGATGAGGGAAAACATTACTTTGGATTCTAAATCAATCAGGAATGCCAACACAAACGAAAAACTCTAAATATACCGATTAAAATGCTTCCTGACCGAAAATAGAGCTAAAATATCGCATGTCCTTTTAAAAGGACGGTGGGAAGATATGGGTTAAGTCAAACACATGTATTTTTCATTGTTTTTAAAAAAAGTGAGGGTGAAGATCACTGTAGTATAGTGTGGCGTCGTGGTAGCGAAATGACAACACAGACACGAGCTTTATGTACAAATCTGTTTATTTACTCTATTTACTAATGTACAGCTCTAGGATTATGTTCGCCAGTAGCTCCGTGACTCCCATGCGCCTGCTCCCCGTCCCTTGGGCTAGTGCATCCCCATCTTGCCGCTCTACCGCGCCGGTGGCCCGACACCCGTGTTCCGCATGCGCCGTGTCTCAAGGACTACACACCCGTATCGGGCGAGCATACACGTCTGCTCACGAGGTGCTCTCAATACCAACTGCCTTCTGCTCCTGCTTTTGTTAACTTATTTTGGCGGTCACGTGATCGCCTTCAGCCCTCTGAAGGCTACAGGACCACATGTCGCCCACTAAGGGTCCGGTGCCCCTGCCCGCTCCCCTTGCGTCTCGGGGAGCACGAAAGTTTTCACTTTCCACTGCCTTTGTCCGTCCCATGTGTTGACAGCCTGCGTGCCTAGCCGTTTGAAAATCTGGCTGGCATGTGCCGACGTTACAATAGAAAGTATTTTTTGAGATATAATTGAAGTGTTTCGACATAAGGCATCCTGACATGTAATGTTCGTGGGGAGAAAAGTGTCATAAAATTATGGAAGAACAATTATTATAATGAAAAGAAACTATAAAAAGATTGCTGAGGGAGGCAGTGTGTAAGTGAATTGTAGAAACATTTGAGAAATAATATTTCCTGTTTAATTGAAGTTATTGAATAGGTGTGTAGATGAAATTGTAATATGTGAAATATACTACTTTGTACCGAATGTCTTATGACACCTCACATAATTCTTTTTTGTTATTTATGTTGTTAAACATGTGCTTACCTTCGTATTGTAACCATCTAAACAACGCTTTAAGAATGCGTCCATAACAACGGCTGCTAAAATGCTTGAGAGTCCATTAAAAATATTTTAGCGGACTCTAGGGTTTAGATTTTACCAGTGCTCATAAATCTTCGGATAAATATGTCACTTTTGTCCCACTTGGCCCTTGTCCTTTTTGTCCCTATTCGTCCATTGTCCCCCATGTCCCATTGGTCCCTCTTGTCCCATTGGTCCCTCTTGTCCCATTTGTCCCCCTTTTCCATTTACTGCTTATCCCGCTTTGTCCCGGCGTTCATCTTGTTCCATTCGACACAGAGTCCCATTTGTTCCTTGCCCAATTTTCTCCTCCAGTTTCATTTTGTTCCCTTGTCTAACTTTGTCCCATATTGTCCCTTTGTCCTATTTTGTCCCCTTGCATCATTTTATCCCATTGTCCCATTTTGTCCCTTGTCCCAAACTTTGCCCTTTTGCCCCACTATTTCCATTGTCCCATTTGTCCTGTTTCCCATTTTGTCTCCTTGCCCTCTTTGTCCTTCTTTCCCCACTCTGTCCTCTGCACTGCGATTGTTATTTAAAAACTACCAAGAACCTGTATCAGCAACAGAACATCGAGATGGCAATTCTTAACTCATGAAAGTGTTAAATGTTTATTTTGAATAACTAGAAAAATTGGAAATAAAACACATTGTATGTAACTCGTCCTCTATTAGTCTTTAAGGACTTGTGACATAAGTAACTATTTATAAGGTGAAATAGTGTGGAAGATAGTACTGGTGGGAAAGTTTGAGTACAAAAAAATACATCTAAATGGAATTGAGACTTTATTACTATTGCACAAATAACATGTACTTAACTGAAAGTCACACATTAAACATTTTGAATAATTACAACTTGTGGTTAAAAAATCACTATACCAAAATATGGCACCATTCTTTCTTTTCGTAAAATGTTCCATTTTGTTTCATTTGTCACTTGAAACATCTTGAGTTTTTCAGTCTCATCAAGTTTTCTGACTCATAGTAACCACTCCTCTACAGTGACCAGAGACTTATTTCTTAAAAATTATGCTTTGTCTTTATGCAATATCATTTGTCATGGTCCTTTGCTCATTCTAAGCCAATAGTTATCTGATTCTGCAAATTTAAATAGTTTTTGTAAACACATCACAAAATTTCAGTTCTTGACTGTTTTCTTATGCAGGGTTGGTCTAAAAATTATCTATTATCCATATTATCCTTGTATATCTCATCGGCTGGTAGACGAGTATTGTATTTCATGCAAAATGCATATATCAATTATATTTATTTACACATATACAGAAATTAAGCTGCTTGAAACTTTGAACAGTTTTCTTCACTGAAGAAAATGTTATGCTCCTGCAGCAGATGTATTGTTGTATAAATTATATAATACTGTATGCACAGTAAGATTCCAAATTAATGCTCATTATGCAATGACATGAATCCAGAATGAATTATTTACAGGACACACAAAAACTTACTTGCTATCATATGAGACATTATGGTTGCGACGCTGAAAATTGGATATGTTACAAGAAATTATTACTTTTCTTAATATTTTGAACCATAAACATTCTTAAACAGTAAATAAATACACAATATCAGTATAAAATTGATGTACAGCAAAAAGCAACAGAACTTTCTGACATTATAATTAATTTTATATAGACACAGAAAGTTATATATGTTCTTGAGATCTTTAAAATACGAGACCAGAGTTCAGTAGGCGGTTTTCACCTTTAATTTCTCTTTTAGTAATTTACTCTTCTTTAAATTCTTCATGTAAGTATATCTAACAAAATATTCTGTTGTTTCTTGCTGTTTGTACTACATTCATTCTGAAATACCAGATAATTACCAACAAACATTTTCATTATGTTATTATTAACTGGTGTTGTTCACATTCTACAGAATATTACAAAAATAAATTTTAAAAATGTATAAGTAATATCTACATTGATAAGTAATAAGCAAATGCATTTTCATGATATACAAATCAAAGTACATTATTTCATTGAATTTCGTAAGATGTTTTAACCAGTCCGAAAAATTTTAATTCATTTTATTCACTGCATTGGGCGTATATTGTTTTTTTTCTTCTGAGAAATCACATACTACAGTGTAATATTTAGGAGTTGGTGGTAAAGTTATGTAAAAAATTGAAAATAACATTTATAGAACATTGATGATATTTCTGTTTTTAATTGTTTTCATTCATAAATCTATGCATGTCAATTACCAGTCACTGGAATGTTAAATAACACAGAATATATGCCGTTTGTATTAAAAAACGATGTTTTACAACACCTTATAGCAGATCAAAGTTGTGTATTTCATTAATATTTACGAATCTTGTTTGTTTAAAAATCAGTGATGTTGTTCTGTTGCAGTGTTGTAGGATACAGATTTTGTTTTTAGTTCACAAAAGAATAGTATTCATTGGAATTAACATTAAGAAAAATGTTTATTTTCCATATTTCTTATGAAATTTCTAATATCACAACACTTTTACAACAGACAGTGAGGAAATGGTCTATAAAACACACAAAACAGTAATGGGGGTGAAGCATTCTACCCTCAACAGTTCCTGGCATTGGTTAAAGCAGTTCATTGTAATGTCTTGTATATTTCCAACCTTGTCATTTAATCAATACAATTATTCGTTGACTCAACCAGAATGGTTGGCTACATGTCCATGGCAATGAATGTAAATTATTCTTACTCTTATTATTATGATAGTGTGGATACAAATATGTCACCTTTATAATACTGTGGTTTTATTAAACTGAATGTTAGCCTTATCAGAACATTTTAAAATATTCATTCAATAAGTATTGAGCAATGTTGGTAACTAGGTACAAGGTAGAGCTACCATTGACAGAGCAAACCACCATGTAATAATTTTCAGTCCTGCCATCACAAATAAATGAGGGAATTGCACAATTCATTGTGCACCATGTACTGCGCTATTATAGTGAGCCACATAACAATACATTCCCATGCTGGCATTTTAATATTCAAGATGGACAATTAGGAAAGTGTATGAAAAATCTACATACAAAAAATATATCTAAATATTTACACAGCATCACATTTAAGGTCAAACATGATTCTCTTCATCAAATGTGTTGCAAGAATTGTGTCAATCATTCTATTCGTTCCTAGTATACACACAAACCATCAAACAATATTGCAAGAGTCATAAAGTAGCATTTAAAGATAAATAATAGTGACTAGAGCTGCACACCATAATATATTATATAAACATGAACAGAAAATACAATAAAACCATTAAATACAATGTACAATGTGAATAAGCAGAGATTATGGAGGCAGCATGTTTGTCATGAAGGCAGATGATATAAAAATGTAATATTTTTTCACAATTTGTTTTGTCTGAGGAGAAAAGTGAATAACTGGAAGACAAAGAGCATGCATCATTTCATTACCCTCCTCCATGAAAAGTTTTTAGTGTTCACAATTGCTTTCTATTCATCAGTACTCCTACACACAGCTTTGTAAAAGAATGGAAACTTTTCAAAAGTTGTTGTCATATTGCCTTCAAAAATCAATCCAAAGTAAATGAATAATGATATTTCAAAATCCATTCTACATATCAAGGTGTTTGAACACTATGCCCATTCTCTCTCAGCTGTAAAATCTAATTTATTTCAAATATCTGAATAAATATACTATGATTGTAATTAAATTTATGGGTTGATCAGTTATTCATAGTTTGCAGTTAACTGAAAATACTAACATAGTTGCAAAAATAAACATTGAGATAAAGGACAGTGAATTATACTCTGAAGTGCAGTACAAAAATACCATAAAATATTGAATCTTTCTACGAAACAGCTGGAAAAGTTTTGGTTCTCAGATACTTTACATATTGTTTCAACAATTCTGTAAAAGTTGCAACACATTTTTAAAGTATCTTTTTTTTTGGCACATTACATACATACATACATATATATTTATGTATATATCGAGAAGGAAAATCTCATACATAAATAAATTACAGTTATTTACAAGAATGCACTTTTAGCTAAAATAAATGTCTGGTTAATGTACAGAATCATATCACGTGTTTTATAAAAAATCATAGATTGTTATGACAGACCCATAATTCAAAAGAGGACTGACATTATTACAAATTACACTCAATATGGGATTTGAATCTACACATTTAATAAATAATTAACTCTTCATATGACAATATATACCTAAAATTCATTATGATTTCATATTTATATCTTGATTTTTCAAATGCCTATTTACTTTTCATGTTTTACAGAAACATTTTGTTTTGTCAATCTAAATCATTATAAATGGTGTCTTTGAAACAATTCCTCTTCACTTCACTGAGCATTTCTGAGATGCAAATAGGCATGGAAATTTTGCATCATTATGTTATTAGATTATTTGTAAGAATCAAATCCCTGAAGAGTAACAAACAACTATTTGCTCAACAATCTAACAGCAATCACTGTAATAATATCCAGTAAAGAGGGATGGGGCTATGACCACAGTCTGCATGTAGAAATACAACTTTTAAGTTTTTTAAATTTTTCATATACACTGACAATAGTACAAACATACAGTTTGCCTACCTAGACTGTGGCTTGGATGGCATTCTCCTGTAAGTGGATACAACTATCACAACAATGGCTCTCAGCCTGCCTTCAGGTTGATGCTATCCAGCCTCTGTGGTGGGGTGGGAGGGGGTGTAGCCACACGTTCGGGGGTTGCAGCTTCATTTCCAGATGCCAGGACACCTGGTATAAGTGACACCACTTCAGGACCAGTCACTTGTTTATCATCATGAATGTTATAGACTCGATCCTAGAAATTAAAAATATAAAATTACCTCATAAAGTATTAAAATATGTTTTAATTTACATGAGAATGTAAAATTAGTACTATTACATGTAAATACAAACAAAAACACATCCATGTGTGCCCACACACTCAATAAATATAAAAACGCGCGCGCGCGTACACACACACACAAATACACACCCCACACCAAAATTTATATAATTGGTATAATGTAACCATTTATTGTTGACAGGGAAAACTGATTGCTCCATCTTGTTGAACCAATTGGAGTTTGAAATTCCCTACTTCATACTAAAAGAATTGAATTATTTAATACTAGGAAAACCCGGCAGACGTTGTTCTGCCCTTCATCTCCCTATTTCCCCTCCCACCACTGTCTCTCCCTCCCTCCCAGCAAAACTAGAATAAAATGTTCGAGAAGAGCTCATTCTGTAGATTACGGTGTAAGAAATGTTTTTTGATGCATTCGGCCTCAAAATTTTAGTTTTTAAGGCCATATCGTTTAGGAGTTATTTAACGATATAGATTCAAAATCCTGCCGAGATCTTGCTGGTTGCATTCGACGCAAATATTTAGTTTGGGTTTATAACTCCATGTAGTGGAGTTACAACAGATTTAACAGCACATAAACATTCTCGGTGAAAAACATGCAGAAGTGCCAGATTTCATGGAGATTGGTCTCATGAATGTTGGACCGATCTCCATGAATGTTGGCACTTCGATGTGTTTTTTTCACCCAGAAGGTTTATGTGCTAATAATTCTGTTGTAACTCCACTATAGAACTCCGCTGTAGAACAAAACTAAATATTCACGTCAAACGCAACCCGCAACACACTCGGCAGCATTTTGACTCTATATCGTTAAATAACTCCTAAACAAGGCGTTCTAGGGTGGCCTTAAAAACTAAAATTTTGAGTCCGAAAGAAACGTTTCTCATACCGTAATCTACAGGATGAAATCTTCTCGAACATTCTATTACATTTTCGCTGGTCTGTCGCTTCCGGATATTACCTCATCTACACAGAGACGTGCAGAATCTGCAAGTACATGTGAATGAGAGGAACAGAGAGCGGTAGAGACAGAGACACACACAGACAGACAGACTAAGAGGGACAGGATGAGGGAAGGAGGAAAAGACAGTGAGAAAGGGAGATGAAAGGGGAAAGAGAGAGATGAAGAGCAAAACGTCTACCGGGCTTTCCTAGGAGAATATTAAAGAACACTAAAACCTCGTCCCCAACTTTTTCGATATCAGGGGACCTCAAAACGTATATTTCCGTTGACATCTCGAAATCGATTTTCCGCAGCATTACATAACTTTCCTTTACTACGTATGTGTGTGTATATATACTTAGGGGCATCATTCACTAGCTCAGGATTATTTAGAACAGCTGCAGACGAGTTCCTGTCCAAAGCTAGGATTGCTATGGGATCCCTTTGGAAGATATTAATTAAAGGTAAATTTGCAGATTGGCAATCTAGATTAGATATATTCAATTCAACAGTGAACTCAGTCTTCCTGTACGCTTCATCCATTTGGGAACTGCGGTACTTAGATATAGCGGACAAACTTCAAGCAGGATTTTTTAAACTTCTGTTAGGGTTACCGAAATGCACTCCTGGATACATGGTAAGAATGGAGACGGGTTCGGCCCCATTGAGTACACAAATTCTGAAGAGAACAATGCTGTACTTTACGAAATTGATACAAATGCCTGAAAATAGATACCCAAAACAATCCGAAAATACTCACAATCGAAAATATAACTGGGTTAATATTCTGAAAACCAATCTCGAGTTCCTCGGTAGCGATCAGCTGTTTACTGATCAACTAGATTCGAGTAAGATTGAGACAACTATTTCACATATTTGCAACCTGTACGCAGATAATGTCTTTCAAAAGAATCTAAACAGAGTAGCATTCTCATCCTACAGGCCAATTTACAAATTTATAAAAGATACAGAATCCCATAAATGTGAACCATACTTATACTCGAAAATACCATTAGCACAAATCAAAATAATGGCACAAATTAGTCTTGCTGGTTGAAACACCGTAAAACTAAAATTCAAAAACATAACCTACAAACTATCGGAACTAGAAAGATGTATGGTTTTCAATCTCAATCAATAGGAAACATTAGAACATATTATAAAACTGTGCCCAATTTATGAACCATTAAGAAACAATATGGTAAAAAATCAAAACATCCTGGAACTATTGAGACTAAATGATCAAAACAATATTCAATCATTAAATCTTAAATCTTGCTTTAAGTTACGGTCATTTACTCTATTTGAATGAATTTGCTGTATTTGAAACTCAGTGGCGTGCGGTGATAATTTTAGTAGGGGAAGCACTTTTGAAATCCGATGTATAAAAACGTAAAGCAGATAAAGATGATATGAATTTTCTCAAAATGTGAATATTAACCCGGACATCTTGCATACGAACGTAACTGGTCGCCCGGGAGTAAACAGACCCCAGGGAAAATTTCGTCGGCTTAATGCCTTCTAACATTATAAACAAATATAATTCTGTATTTATGCGATTATAACTTATCTTTATTGATAGAGTACTTTGTTATTTAAAATTATTAACACAGATGTACAAAATCCATCAATGCATTAAAGCATCGTTTTTTCTTTCATAAAATGAAAAATGTGTGCATAAACTTAAATATATGGTTAATGTTGATTTGAAAATGTATCTATAAAGTTCAGTAATAATGTTTTTCACAATCTTTACAAACAATGGATGTGATGTCCGTTCTACTGTTTTCTTACACTTTTCACATTCTCTGGATGCTCTGCGGTTTAAATTCCTCGGACAAATTTCACGTCTTGTTGGTTCTCTTTCTTGCAACTTGTGTTTCTTGTTTTTGCGCTGAATGCAAATATTGTATTATTTTAGGTATCAGCTTTCGCGACAATCCTCGTAGAATTTATCTCATAATAGACCAAGGGCGAATACGATCTAAACCTTCCGTCTGCAATTCTTATGTGTGGTGAGACCTCGAAAAATCAGTAATGTTTTATTCTCCTGAAAGTTGATCGTGCCTACTTCGAACGTATCACCGGAAAGGGATCCGCAGGCGTTGCGCCGTGCCGACGGCTCTGCTTGTCAACACGGGTTTCCCCCACTTTCCTCGCTAGATGCCATGACTACTGCTCGGAATGAGCTCACCAATTCATTCCCTTCCCGCAAGCGAGAACTGCAGAACGGTACGCAAAGAATTAGTTTGTTTAGAATACTTTCTTTAACTTAATATAAACGTTCTCGGTATTATTAGGTACTTGATACTTTCATTGTATTATAATGTAGTTGGCACGTACATGAAACACGCCCAAAACGCCAAAATAATTAATTCTTTCTAACTTGAAATTGCTACCAGTTGATCACAAGAGAACGCATTTAAATTATCATTCTCACGCACTCACGAATCGACCCGACTTTTCACGAGGCATGACGAAATCAAACCCCTGCACTCTCCAAGAAGCTTCGCTGACGTCACGAGACGAATCTACACACCGTTCTGAAAACATCACACACACTTAGCTCAGAATCAGAGTTGAGTGAACAGTTTTGCTCTGGTCATAAGCAACGAATATTTCCAATATATAAAGGATTTTTTCTATGCTTTACTTAGGGGAATGACTCATTCCCTTCATTCCATGGAATGCACACCACTGCTGAAACTAAATTGAATAACTAAACTAAATAAAATAACGTGTAATGTAAATATATTGAAAGTTTTGTTAGTTTTATTTTTTTTGTTGTTTTTTTGTAATTAATGTGTTTTTGTAATTTTCTATGTTTTTGAGTAAGTGTATTGACCTGACTGTTTCATTGATTAATGATGTACATAATGGCGTATAATTAAGGTTAAAGCCAATAAAATAAATATTCATTAACACACACACACACACACACACACACACACACACACATATATATATATATATACATATATATATATATATATATATATATATATATATATATATATATATATATATCGTCGCACAAGCGGGAACGACCAGGGTCCCATTTGCAACATTGATATATGCAGGCATTCCCCAAGCAAGACACTATATAACATGAACATAGGGGAAACCCCGTTACAAGACTTACCAAATGCGTCGTGGAACCACCCAACTAGACATGACAGATGCACAGGACGCAGACGGGTTTGACCAAAAGTAGAGGGATTTCCCTTACACGTGGTGGAATTCGACCAACGAATCGGGACGAGAACAAATCCCACTGACGCTTATAAACGGGCTCGTGAAGCAAATAATGTAGATCTATATTATACTTGCTCAGCGGAGGCAGACTGGGGAGAAAAAGAAGTTCACGGGTTGGGAACAAGAACAGACATTGAAGTCGTACGTCGTGTGTGAATAAACTGTGCAACGGTGCTAAATGGACTGGGTGAGCGGTGTGACATTGCACTAGAGCGCACAAGAGTCGCACCCCGATAAGAGCCAGGGCGTTGGCAAAGGACACGAACATGACCAAAGCGGGGAACGCCGGGAAGACGGGCAGATTCCGTCGGTAATCGAAGCTTTCACAGCTGGGAGGAGCCAATGATCTCCAAATGACCTAGCACCTCCAGTTACGGCGACCTGACGGCAACGAACTAGCGCCCATGTGAAACATCAGCGTCTGCCCGCCTTGCGGACGACGCGCCGCTGCGGTGAAATAAACTGCTCATGTCAATAAGCTTCATATTCTCATTCAAAAGCGAGGTAAGTTCACCCTACATTCTCCAGGTTCCCGCCCCGATTCGAGCTAGTCTCCAATCCTCTTGTGGGATTGAACTGCTGGCCGAGCAACTCCAGGACGCGGGGAAAGCTAAACTGCCGCAGGTGGAAGGCGAAGAGGTCAGTGGTAACAGTATGTACGGACATATGCAGATATTTGTTCCACCATAACATTTGAATCACTAGAGCATTGATGCCGAAATTGGGGGGGGCGCCCCCCAACGGAGGCGAAGAGACTAGGCAAGGCGGGCGCGGGACCCATCGACCCATGGTACACCCGAACATTCCCGAGGACTTGGCTCGCTAGAAGATATGCATTTTTTCAGAGTTGCCTTATTGCATTGGGTGAATTGTGACATAAGATATCGTTCACGATGAGCTCAGCAAAAACAAACAAACAAACAAACAAGTATAACAATGATTGTATTAAATATGGGTTTATTTGCATGCTTAAGGATGGCGTCGAACATCATCAGTGTGGTATTTCCCATATAGGATTGAGCAATTTGTGCGAGAAAGCGATTTCAGCACTTATTGCAATTAAAACAGTATCGGAAAAAACTTAACATTGCTAATGATTTACGTTGTGCACTTTCTGCTACTCTGCCAAGGATGTGAAATCTAGTAAAAAATGCAAGCTCATTCTTCTTGTTCCTTGTTTAATTTAAATTTCAACTTGTAATATTAATTAGGCATAAATAAGATTGGATTTTCTTGACCTATCCTAAAACTATTGGTGTTAAAACAGCACGTACTTTCTCGCCCGTATATTCACGCATAATTACGCGAAAAGTATTCAAATTTTCGAAAAATTATACATGACCTTATTTCAAAATCTATCAATAAGGAACAGATTTCATTAAGGAAAAATGTCTGTCTTTAATATCTTAGTTGTAGGAAGACAACAATAAAATTTTGAATTTTTGCAATTTTCGAAAAATCAGGGTTTTCATCCAACCGTCACCATTTTCTTAATCGTTCTTTACACTATACAGCAACAAAATTTAATAAAAACGATGGGACCATTGTTTTGAAAACTTTGAAAATGCCCCAGGGGCTTAATGTAAAATACCCCCAAAAATTAAAATATAGGTTTAAAATTCAAGGGGCCGTAACATCAGCCAGATCGATTGGGGAATATCAATTTTGGAAAAAAGTCGTTGTTTATCCGCGGGCGTTGTTCACGGACTGGCATACGTTTTGCCATTAATCGATTTTTCGCCATCAAGGGCCCACAAAACATAAATTCTGGCTACACCACACGTTAGAGGAATTTTTTTCTAAATTTAGCACCCGGATCTATTCATTTTTTCGTTACTAGGGCCCTGTAATAAGAGTTTTTCTGCCGAAAATTCGACGTTTTTCCGTCTAGCTTTACATAACTTCCTCTCTCTAAAGTAAAAATTGAGTTTCCGAGAAACGTCATTGGAAATCATTTGAAGCAATTTTTCTCACAAATGAAATAATGAGTAAAAACATTCCTAATGTGTAATTAACGACGTGAGGTATGTTTCTAAAAAATATATGTATAATGTTTAAACAATAAAAAGAATAAATCAGAATGGCGTTGAAAACATGTAATTCAGTGCATTTGGCACAATCCGTCCAAAAATTGTAAAGAGACTAGTGGTGCTACAGAATGGCACAGACTTTCCCGTATTAGTTTTCTATTTCCTTGGGTCTTCCCTAGCTATTCGGAATTTCCACAAACTCTTTCTTGCCAACTGTCATCTATCACCGCCAAAAGTACTTTTTTTGTCATTTTATTAATTTTTCGGTCTCCTATTGGCAGAACGGAAACATTAATTTTAGAATATTAAAGAACACACAAACCTAGTCATCAATGGCAATTTTCTTTTAAAAATTACGTGCCGTTTAAGAGAAAATTGCGTTTTAGCGCTACTAAAATGAGAAATTTGAAGCTCATTTTCACAGAAAATGTTTGAGGTTTCAAAATACATTATTTGAAGTTATTTGAAGCTCTTACACTCCCAAATATAATGATTACAAATTGCTGGTAAAGTGCATATTAAAGATGTGAGAGATCTTTCAAAAAATTACAATTATGTAATTTTTGATAAAACAAAAAAAAAACTCAAAATAAACTTTAAGCTATACTAAAGAGTGTAATTAGCACTATCCGTTACATAAGTTTCAAGAAAAAATTTGCAGCCGTATATGAGAAAATGGCGTTTGAGCGTTTCTGAAAATGCGACATTTTGAGCTACTTTTCACAGAAAACGGTTTTCGAGAAACTTTACTTGACATTATTTAAAGCACATGTACTCGTAAATATAATAATGTGAAAAAATCGCCGTTAATGTAAATATTATCGACGTGAGAAACATGTGAAAAAATTTACATTTTTGTAATTTTTGAAAAAACCAACCTATAGAGCAATATGGCTTTTATGTCATCTGATGGAGTACATTTACCACTATCCCTACCAAAAGTTTAAAGAAAAGTATGGAGCCGGTTTTAAGAAAATCTTGTTTTTGTAATTTTTGAAAATTGCACATATTGCACGAAAACTACTAAAATTTTGAAAAACATTTACATGACCTTTATGAAAGAACTCAATATGCAGAACAAATTTTATTTGAAGAAAAAATCTCTATCTTCAATTTTTTAGTTAGAGAAAGACGCCGAACAAAATTCAAACTTTCACAATTTTCGAAAATTCAGAGTTATTCGTGAAAATAGGACCTATGCCATGAACAAACTTTATTTAAAAGAAAAATTTCTATCTGCAATTTTGTAGATCCAGAAAGACGCCGAAAAAAATTTAAACTTTTGCAATTTTCGAATATTCAGAGTTATCCGTGAAAACAGGACCTATGCCACCGTAATAAGTGTGTTTTACTCTATTCATACAAGAAATTTAAAGAAAAAATTTGGAGCCGTTTTTGAGAAAATTTTGAAAATCCCCGGGGGGCTTCATATAAAGTACCCCCAAATTTTGAAGAATCTTTTTCAAAATCTCAAAGCTTCGACTAGAATCAGATCGACCGGGGAATATCTATTTTGGAAGAAATCGTACGTATAGTTTAGGCGCTAGCAGTGTTCATAGACGGACGGACAGACAGACAGACGGACGTTTTCCTTTTAATTGGTTTTTCGGTATCAAGGACCTAGAAAACAGGATTTCTGGCTACACCACGTGTTAGGGGATTTTTTTTTCTTAATTTAACAACTGGTTTCATCCACTTCTTCGTTTTCACGGCCCTGCAATTGTTTTTTTCCGCCGAAAATTGGCCTTTTTTCGCGCAGCATTACATAACTTTCCCTATACTACGTACATCACTCCGTGTATACGTACGTATACGGGAAAGTAAAATGAAACTATTTCCAATAAAATGTTCGTGGATTTCTGAAAATGCGGAATTTTGAGCACATTTTTACAGAGAAGTTTTGAGTTTTCGGTTGATTGATGATTCGGGTGGGGAGAAATTCCATTATTCCCATAGGTATAGTACATGTTTCCTCGGGCGTTGGCGGTGATCTTCCCTTGCTGGATGGCAATATCCGACGCCAAGGAGGTTTTCCCACAGCTATGTCTCCCAACAGTAGGGCACCGATCTAAGGTCCCGACATGTTTGGTAGTTAGTGCTTGTAAGCGGAAGTGCGTACACGCAAAACTACACGAAAACAACCCATATTTTCGAAAAATTAAGCATGACATGATTTCGAAATCTCTCTTTAAGGAACAGATTGCATTAAGGGGGAAAATCTTTATAATGGTAGTTGTAGGAAGACTCCGAAAAAATTGTGAATTTTTGCAATTTTCGAAAAATCAGAGTTTTCAACGGAAATGAGACCTGCACTATTCTCTTAAATGTTCTTCACATTAAACGTCCTATATAGCGAGCAGTTACAAATAATGCGATAAAGTGTGTGCTGTTGTAGCACCAGTACTTTCTCGTTTACATACATACACGTAATACTACAAGGTAAGTTATGTAATGCTGTGGAAAATTGATTTCAAGATTTTAACGGAAATACACATTTTGGGGTCGACTGATACAGAAAAAGCGGTTCCCCCGCTTCAAAATGTCCGACCGTCTGTAAACAACGCCTAAATCATCGGTCCCCAACCTTTTTGCACTTAAGGTCACATGAGGCCGGTGAGGCAGCGGGCACCATTAATTTTTTCAAGGAATATTTGTAGTTGGACATTGGCAATATTACACAAAATGTGCAAAGACAATGTTTAATTAAAAATACAATTTAAACACGGAAATCGTTGCTTATATTTTTATAAAAAACAAATTGGCAATGTTTATTAACATTGATGACGTTACAATTGTTAGTGATGGTTTGTCTTCAAGTGACGTTCCACATTACGTTTTTTTGCCATTGCAACATTACAGCTGCACAACAAACATTTACCTTTAACACTGACTACGATTCCTCCCAATCAGTGTTAAAATTATAGGTTCGGTTTCTTTTACTTGAACCACTCATTTTGGGGTTAAAATAACAAAGTATTTAAAAACAAAGAAGTAGAAGACACCAAATATGAGCATATAACTGGGAATAAATGATGAACTAGATACGTTGAATGCACGCTTGACTTACACAACACGAACTGGCTTCCACTATTCACACTGCTACCCCCACTACTCATGTCGAGACCGAAACGTAAAAGCCGTACAATCGCACAGCGCAGCGGCGGCTTTTACGAGCAGCGGGCACTTCTAAAACGGTTTGCGGGCGCCGTGGTGCCCGCAGGCATAGGTTTGGGGACACCTAGCCTAAATTATTCGTAGGACTTTTTCCAAATTTTTCAATGAAGATTTGCATATAGGATCAGACTTTACTCTTTTATGATATTCTTAATGTCAATATTTTATTTATACCATTAGAAAATTGAAAAACTGAAGAAATGTGAAATAATGATCTTTAGATGGCAAGAAATGGTACTTGGGAAGAGAATAGGGTAAAACCGAAAAGTTAGCCCAGACTAGAGAGATTCGGAAGCTAACTAGAACGATTAAGTCTGTGCCATTCTGTAGAATCACTAATTTACTTTCTCGCATTCTACTTACACAACTTGTCTCCTGATTTACGAATCAGTAGTTTTTGTCAAAAATGACTTACTTAAGGGCGGGAATATATTTTCAGCAAACGCCGATGTCTATAAGTATAACACACGACGTAGTAATCGTATTTACCAGGTGGCAGTATCAACAGCTCACTACAAAAAATTCACATACAATTCATGTACATTACTCTACAACACTTTGCCAGAAGACATTAAACGATTAAATTCGATAGAAAAGTTCAAGTCCCAAGTAAAATCTTTTCTGCTGCATAACTGTTTCTATACTATTCGAGACTATACCGAGCATCAAAAAGGAAAGTAGCATTAACAATGATAGTTAATGTAATTATTTATCATTTGGACTGTATAATTCTAAAGAACCTGTAACAAGTATTGTACCACAGTTTCTAGGTTGATGGCTCCCATCTCGATCAGGTTTTTCATCCAGTTTCATGATCCTTGAGCAAATGCTGAGATGGTCCCTTGTTTTGCTTCTGGACATAAATGTAACTTCATTATTTGTGCACGTCTTCTGAATTTCAGTGGGAAATACAGTTATTCAAATTATCGTTTTCCATATTATCGTGGCAAAAAGTATTATTCTTTCATGAAGAACATGAGGGTTCAGGGCAGGAATTTATAGCTAATTTACCTTTGAAAATATATTTTATTGTATAGGAGCGAATATTTTGTCAACAAAACTCGAAAAAAACTCTCTTTTCTGTATTCAAAATTCGACTAGAATATGGTTTAGGATACAGATCATAGAATTATGAAAACGTGCACAAAATTCACTTCTCCCCATAGCTCGTCACACACAGTTTTTTACTGTTTTTGACGTAAATAAATAAAACAATGTGGAGAAAGTACAAGGTCTGTCACGAAAGTAGTGCGTCGCAGCGTTTTTGGCCGGGACTGTAAGTTGAAGAGCTGTCTGACTTGTTTTGATACGGGAAGAGGAGGTTTGTATGCAGGATGAGTCACGTTACTTGAGCACCGTCTGTAATTTTTGAATGGTTGTAGATATTGCAATGCAGATTTCACGGAAGAGTATGAGGGAATGGGGCTAATTGATGTATGTATTCGTTTCCATTTTATTACTTGTATTTTAAGAGATATTGAGGTAACTTTGTCTTTTTCAAATGTAACTATACATATTTTTCTAATATATCTTGACGAGCGTAAAAAAGATGAATCCAATGGTATACTTAGTTATATGTTAGATTAGCGTTTTTTTGAGTAATTTTGATTTTTTTTGTGACTAGTATTTAACGGATATTTTGAATGTAACAGTCCATCAGACAAGATCATGCAGCACACTACCTGCTATCGCGCGTTCGCGGCATTACAATGTCCATTAAACATGAGTAGCAAAAAATCAAAATTACTCAAAAAAATGCTTGTGACAACGTGTATATCACTATATTCGTTTTTTACGCTCGTCATAACAGATTAAAAATACGTAGAGATCCATTAGAAAACAAAGTTACCTCAATATCCCGTAAAATTCAAGCGATAAGATGAAAATGAATAAATGTATAAACCTCATGCACTTCTGTGAAAACTGCAATGCAATAACTTCAACCGTTCAAAAATTACAGGTGCTAAAGTTACGCAGAGGCGTATCTAGCTATTCAAGCGCCCATGGCAAGCATAGAATTTGCGCCCGTTAGGATACTTCAAATTAGGGGTATTGTTTTTTGTTTTAACGGGTATACTCTAAATAGCGCCCCCTGAGTGTGGCGCCCATGGCACGTGCCATGTCTGCCGCACCGTAGATACGCCACTGAAGTTACGTAACTCACCGTGTATATGGAGCCTGTGTGGTCTACCACTCCACATACGTTCTTCCAAGGGGCATTTACCCCGGGGTGGACACTTGAGCTTTTCGCTTTTATCCTTACCCACCGCCGGCGCACAAGTACACCGACAGGCTGGTATTTGGATCCCCCCGGAACGCAGTTTGCCCTCACGGCAACCTCCCCATACAATTATTAGTATAACTGTTGGTAATGTAGATACTTTTTTCAATAAATAATGAGACACTGATGTTGTCTGGTATCAATGTTTTATTTGCAGCTGAAAGATCTTTTTCGATAGCTTAGCTATTATCATCATTAGAGCTATCTTACAACCTCATGTTCAGAACTTCGTTTTCCGCCCAGAGGCTGTAAGATAGCTCTGATGATGATAGCTAAGCTATCGAAAAAGATCTTTCAGCTGTAAATAAAACATTGATACCAGACAACATCAGTGTCTCATTCTCCCCATACAATGCTTGGGTCGGGTCGCCCTGCCAGCTCAGAGCTCCTAGCTTCCAGGAGTCTACCGGAGTCTAAACAATGCGCCACGCACATGAGCCGGGACAAGTCCCTCCTCTTTGCCCAGAATATCAGTTCTCTGACACGATGAAGCCAAGAGCCAACCGAAATAAGTTCGGGAAATAAGGGGGTTTCTGTCTCCTCACTGCCTCCGCCTTGAGGCTAATGACGTGAGTACCGCCAGAACCTAGACAAACTGACAGGGGGTATCTGGTCCCCGTCGGACTTCTATATGTGGGATCCGGAGCATTCCGAAGAACGTCCTTCGTCCAATCCTGCCCAAAGGTTGGCGCGCCAGGGGCCCAACTACTGGTTTGCGGGGCAGGCCCGGTAACACGGAGCTTAGCATCGCCTACTCACTGCCTCCACCTTGAAACGGGTGAGTGTCACCGTAAAACTCAGGGTCCGGGTGGCCGTCTACAACTCTCAAAAGAGATCGCGACAGCCTACGCAGCCACGATCACCCCGCACCCCCACCAGGAAGGGGTGGTTTAACTTTCCAAAGTTTCCTGATTTAGTTGAGCCCTGGGGGTTAAGACATATCAGTTTGTGAGCTCCTGTGTAATAGTCGCGTCGTACTTGCGATGGAAAAATCTTTGGATCAAAGATACACCATCAAGTTTTGCATGAAGCCGAACAAGACGCCGGTGAAAACTTTCGAGATGTTTCATCCCAAGCTTTTGGACATCGAGGATGAGACGTGGATCTTCGAGTACGACCCAAAAAAACAGGAAGGGGCAGAGCGGCGAGTGGCACACCTCGGCGTCTCTGAGCCCCAAGAAGGCTCGCATTAGCAACTCACGCGTGAAAGTCATGCTCCTTGCTGTTTTGAAACAAAGGGAATAGTGCACAGTGAGTTCGCGCCTCCTAGACACACCGTAAACGCGCACTTCTACAAACAAGCGCTTCAGAAACCGAACGGCAGGGTCTCCCGTGACCGCAAGATGAGCGCTTCGTGCAAGCATCACCACGGACAACGCGGTGGCCCACATAGCCTTCGTTGTCGCGGACTACCTAACCCATTGCGGTGTGGCAACGTGTTCCGGGGGACTTCTTTTTATTTTATCGACCGAAAAGGGTCCTGAAAGGAATGCATTTCAAGACTTTGGATAACATCAAAGCAAGTACGACCAGAGCGCTAAAGAACGTCTTCGCCGATGACTTTCTGGGAGCGTAGGAGGCATGGAAATCGCGCGGGCAAATATGTATTGACGCAAAAGGTTCATACTTTGAAGAATTTTAACTTTCTGTACCTATCTGATTAATAAATTTGATTTTAAAAAACGCAACGCATTACTTTTGGGACTTACTTTGTATTCTAATGCTGCGGCAAAAAATAGCTCGCATTGTGAGGTCGTGACACAGAAAAGTGGATAAATCTTGTTGCCAGATGTAATAAATTCCTTTCTCTAAAAAGATTGTCTACTCACATCCGCATTGTGTGTCTTCTTGAAAATTTGATTATTCTCCAAATTAAATCTCTTCTTCGAAGACAGTTCTTTAAATTATGTCAAGTACAATTTTTCCAAAATACGAGATATGTTTGCGTAATTTTGTGTGAAAAATAGGCAAATAAATATTTTCTTAGAAATGATTCTAATTTTTTCTCCAATATATTTATCTAATGAAGCATTTATAAAAATGTAGTCGAAGTACTTTTATAACTAGTGATGCTACAGAATGGCTCAATTTTCCCGTATTAGTTTTCTATTTCCTTTGGTCTCGGCTAGGTATTCGGACTCGCCACATACTATTGCCAGCTGACATCTATCGTCGCACAAAGTACATTTTTTTAATTTTTCTTAATTTTTCGTTTTCCTAATAGTAGAACGGTAATATTATTTTAATAATACTTATAATTATTTTAATATTACTTAATATTATTTTAATAATATTAAAAAACAGTAAAACCTCGTCCTAAATGGAAATTTTCTTAAAAAAACCAACTGGAGTCGTTTTTAAGAAAATGGCATTCAAGCGATACTGTAAATTCAAAATTCGAAGCTCCTTTACACAGAAACTTTTTGAGGTTTCGAAAAACTTCATTTGAAGTCATTTGAAGCATAATTTGCGGGAAATATGAACATTAACGGTGTGAGAGATCTTTAGCAAAAATTACGTTTACATAATTTTTGAAAAAACAAACAAATACCCAAAATGAACTGTACGTCATAATAAACAGTGCAATGAGCACTATCTATTTGAAAAGTTTGAAGCAAAAATTTAGATCCATTTATGAGAAAATGGTGTTTGAGCGTTTCTGAAAATGCGGAATTAAGGGCTAGCTTCCGCAGACTTTAGATTATTTTACTCTATTCATACAAGGAATTTAAAGAAAAAATTTGAAAAAATCGTTTTTGAGTTTTCGAGAAACTGTACTTGACATTACGTACAGCACATGTACTTATAATTATAATAATGTAAACAAATCGCCGATAATGAAAATATGAATGACGTGAGAGACAAGTAAAAAAATTACACTTTTGTAATTTTTGAAAAAACAAAAGAATAGAGCAATATGGCGTTTATGTCATCTCAGAGAGTACATTAGGCACTATCCCTATCAAAAGTTAAAACTAGTGGTGCTACAGAATGACACAGACTTTCCCGTATTAGTTTTCTATTTCCTTGGGCTTGCGCTTTCGGAATTGCCACACACTCTTGCGAGCTACCATCTATTACCGCACAAACTACACTTTTTTGACACTTTCTTAATTTTTCGGTTTCCTAACGGTGGAACGGAAATATTCATTTTAGAATATTAAAGAACACAAAAGCCTAGTCCTAAATGGCAATTTTCTCTTATAAATTTTCTTTAAAATGGAGTTTTAGCGCTACTAAAAATGCGAAATTTTAAGCTTTCACAGAAAATTCAAATACTTAATTTGAAGTCATTTGAAGCATATATACTCACAAATATAACAAGGTTTACGAATTGCTGGTGATGTGCATATTAAAGATGTGAGAGATCTTTCAAAAAAAATTACATTGGTATAATTTTTGAAAATACAAAAAAACTCAAAATAAACTTTACGTCATATTGAAGATTGTAATTAGCAGTATCCGTTACAAAGGTTTGAAGAAAACATTTTCAGCTATGTATGAGAAAATGGCGTTTGAGCGTTTCTGAAAATGTGGAATTTTGAGCTACTTTTCACAGAAAACGGTTGTTTTCGAGAAAGTTTACTTGACATTATTTATAGCGCATGTACTCATGAATACAACAATGTGAACAACGCACCGCTAATGTAAATATTACCGACGTGAGAGACAAGTCAAACAAATTAAATTTTTGGAATTTTTGAAAAAAACAAAAGAATACAGCAATATATCGCGTATGTCATCTGATGGAGTACATTTACCACTATCTCTACCAAAAGTTTAAAGAAGAAATTTGGAGCCGCTTTTGAGAAAATCTAGTTTTGTAATTTCAATTGTTTTTTCGGTATCAAGGACCCAAAAACAGGGATTCTGGTATCACCGCATGTTAAAGGATTTTTTTCATAATTTAGCAACTGGATTTATCAACTTTTTCGTTATAAGGGCTCGGCAATGCATTTTTCCCGTGGAAAATCCGCCGTTTTTTCGCGCTGTATTACATAACTTTCCCTTTACGACGTATATTTCTCCGTATATACTTATGTATACGGGAAAAAAATGGCGCAAGCCTATCTTCGGTGAAGTCTGTATATTTTTGAAATCTACAAATTAGCATTGCAAAACTTTGAGAAAGAAATTCGTTGCCGGGCCGTGATAACAAACAAGTGAATAAAGCCAATTGCTAAATTAAGAAAAAAATCCCCTAACACGTGGTGTAGCCAGAACCCCTCTTTTGTGGGTCCTTGATACCGAAAAACCAATTGGAAGGAAAACGTCCGTCTGTCCGTCCGTCCGTCTGTGAGCACTGGTAGCGCCTAAACCATACGTACGATTACTTCCAAAATCGATATTCCCCGGTCGATGTAGTTCGAGTCGAAGCTTTGAGATTTCGAAAAAGATTCTTTAAAATTTCGGGGTACTTTACATAAAGCTCCCCGGACATTTTCAAAATTGTCTCAAAAACGGCACCATTTTTTTTCTTTAAATTTCTTGTAAAAACAGGATAAAATGCACTTATTAAGGTGGCATAGGTCCGATTTTCACGGATAACTCTGAATTTTCGAAAATTGCAAAAGTTTGACTTTTATTCGGCGTCTTCCTCCAACTACAAAATTACAGATAGAGATTTTCCTTCAAATAAAATTTGTTCATCATAGTGAGTTTTTTCTTTAAGGTCATGTACATTTTTTTTGAAAATTGTAGTACTTTTCACGCAATATTACATGTGTATAACATTGCTTGTAATATGTGCAATTTAAGAAATTACAAAAACAAGTTTTTCTAAAAAACGGCTACAAAAATTTTTCTTTAAACTTTTGGTAAGGAGAATGCCTAATGTACTCTATGATATGACATAAAAGCCATATTGTTCTATTCTTTTGTTTTTTCAAAAACTGCAAAAATGTAATTTTTTTGACTTGTTTCTCACGTCGTTAATATTTACATTAGTGGCGATTTGTTTACATTATTATATTTACGAGTTCAAGTGCTTTAAATAATGTCAAGTAAAGTTTCTTGAGAACTCAACCGTTTTCTGTGAAAACTAGCTCAAAATTCCGCATTTTCAGAAATGCTCAAACTCCATTTTCTCATAAATGGCTCCAAATTTTTTCTTCAAAGTTTTGGAACGGTTAATGCTAGTTGCACTTTTTAATATGACGTTAAGTTCATTTTAGGGTGTTTTAGTTTCTTCAAAAATTACACAAATATAAATTTTTTGAAAGAATTTTTGCTTGATGTAAATGCAATTGAAAGAATAATATATTCTCAAAAGAGCTCCAAATTTTTTCTTTTAATTTTATTCATGAATTGAGCAAATTACACACTTAAAAATGATGCAAAATCTGTCTTCTATGAATTCTCTTTATTTTTGAAAATTGCAAAACAAACAAAAAAAAGACAAAAACATTGCAATACAGCAATATTGATAGATGTTTTTTGCTTAATGAATCTTGCCTCATTTGAATTTTCTGTGTTAATTCGAATCATTGCTAATTCTAATTTCCCGTATTTATTTTGCTGAAGTCTTTGACGAGATGTACAAGTCGTAATACAACGTCAAAACAGTGACATGGCAGTTTGAAATTCTCAGAATTCCTTCTCATTGTTGGGCGATATTTCTGGGTGTATGGAACGCTGGTTTGAATTGTCTAATTTGTGTTAATGTATTAGAAGAATTAGTTTTCGCTCCTAATGTACTATGATTGGTAATGAGTGTTACTAGTTATGGCTAAGATGTTTAGGCTCTAAATAGGGACAAAAATTGCAGGATTATAATTTTACGTAACTGTTGCTAATGCGAGCTAAAAACAGTGCTGTTGTAGCACCACCAGTTCTGTTATGTTTAGATTTTCACTGGACGAAGTGGCTACAACTGGCCATGATGATCTTGTGATTGGTTGTGATCTTCTATGAACTAATTGAAATAAATTTCACAAGGTATGATGTCTTTAATTCCAAAAGGATACCAACCGTAATAGTTTTATCAGCTTTAGTGGATAATTCTGAGTTGACAGAAAAAATCATTTGCATAAAATATCCTTCACTTAAACTAAATACAATATTCATAATTGCCACAGACATTTTTCATTCCATTTTTATTTTAAATTAGAAAAGTATAAGCAGTCAATGAATTAGATGATAGGAATGCTTCAAACATTATTTAATATTTCGAGATTTTTTCTCCAAACGCAAAATTTGTCGATATTTCTGTTTTTCACTTTGAAGCATATCTTTTGAATTGATTTTGTAAATGTTAAATTCTTGCTACCACACACTGATTTCTTGAACAGTTTATCATTATTTATTTGCTCACTTGTTCATCTTACCTGAGATTTGTCATATTTAAGTCTTTTCCACAGGAAGGGCCTCTTATCTGATGGGGCACCTCCAGGCCCAACATCAGAACTTGAGGCATTATAATTAGGATTTGAAAATGTCAAGACGCTTCGTCCTGTTGCATACAAATATTTTTTCTGTCTTTTTCTGCGATGATATAAGAGAACAGGAATCATGGTCATTGTGGCAATGATGAGAAGGCTCAGAAGAACTCCAGTGATAATGATAATATGTGTCGGAATGCCAACACCATCAGATTTACTGTTTTTAGTCTTGTAATCATCTGTAGGCATATCTACTATTTCCACTGTATGAGTAGCACCACCCATATCTGGTGGTGTCACAGGTGGTAAAAATTCTGTATCATTATCATAATCGATTGCATTTGTATTAGGAACTCTGACACTTGGTTCTGAAAATAAAAGAAATGTACATTGTGTAAAGTGTACTTGGTAGGCTTTGATCAATATTAACATTTGATATATAAAATGCTTCTTATGAAATATAATTATTATTTGCCTGAAAAGAAATCAATTGATGAATCAATACATTGATAACTGATTAAGTTCTCCCTCAAATTCTTTTCTTAAAAATCAGTATCTTAGTTAAAATCCAACAAAATCTACTTCTTACTTAAAATACAATAAAAAGTTTCCAATTCCATGATGTCCTAGTCTGAAGTATTTCAGAGTTGAAAGCATAAACGTCTAACTTGTATTTACCAGTAGAACATGGCCTCTCATCAGGTATATCAGGGCAGGCACAAACATATCCCTTGGGTCTGTAGAAACATAGATGGGAACATCCTCCATTGTTAACTGCACAAGGAGTCCATCCCATTTGTCTACCTTCTGCAACAGCTCGAATCTCCATTACACCATCTAAATCAGTACGAATAACAATGCGATCCTTTCCAGTTCTCTTGTCAGCTCGTTCTACTGATTTTTTGTACCAGTCTGTCCAGTATATATGATCACCATACTGCAAACAAATGCAATAACAAAGTTTTAACATATGATAAAGAAAATTCATGGTGCAGGTCATTTTTTAAATTGATGGAACTGACCCTGCTAATTTGCAAACAATTTCAATAGTTGTGAATTTCATAATCAGAAATGTATTTCTATAATTTTTGGATTTTTCAAAATTATTTATTTTTGTTGTTTGATTTTTCCCTCTCTATATTCTTGGTCAATTCTTTTAAATCAGAATTTCATGTTTATTTCCTACATATATCCATTTTCAGTATTATAAAAAATTCAATTAACAACCTCATTAGTTATTATTTTTTATAAGAATAATTATATACTATATAAAGTATAATATACAGTATAAATAATTATATACAATATACAATATATACAATTGGAAGTGGTGGCCCGTTGGCTAGCGTGCTCACTTTCCACAGTGCAACCCCCAGTTCTATTCCTGGTCAGGGCCAAAATTAACTGTGCACGTTCCTTGCAATATCCCAGTATCTGTTGCTGTGAGATGATGAGAAAGCTCACTTCTCAAATTGAGAAGACCAGAGATTTGGCTTAGGGATGGCTATGTGCTAACCACATATACCCCTTAATCCATAGCCGCACGGCCGGGATGCCACTGGTAGGCCTTAGTTAGTAAAGAACTGTAGTGCCAAAGAACATACATACATACATGCACAAATCTAAAGACTGGAATATTAAGAGCACTTGATTTATTACACTTGTGTGTGTGTGTGTGTGCTTTACCCCCTTTCCTCTCTCTCTTTTTTTTTCTATTTCCCTCCCAGTAATGGTGTCATTTGTTAAAATGGGTTCTGTTCATTATGTCATGAGGGCTACAGATATAGAAATTGTTTCTTTTTCTATTTTTGAAACTATTTCTTTGAAAAATATATTGTTTTTCTTCACAAGTGTACATTCTTTTATACATTTTGAGGTAATTTTTGGTTTAGATTTTCTGTAATTTTGTAGACATTTATAAAAACATTTTTCAGACTTCAAAAGCTAGATCCTGATGATAAGAATTTTTAAAACAACAATTTCATTACTATACATCCTTAATTCTTCTTTTATTTTGCCCTCCACAAATTCACTAAGAAGTGACCACAATAGGAGTCCTGATACTCAGATAAGCAAAGGCACACTATGAAATATGCCTTGTGTTATCTGCCAACAAGCCAAAGAAAGCTCACACACCTGTGTTAATCCAAAAGGATGGGTAGCTTCAGGCACTAACTGAACCCTGTTCAGCCCATATAAATCAGAAGTTTCTATGCGATCACGAAGAGCATCAACCCAGTAAAGCCTCCGTGCCTCATAGTCCAATGCTAAGCCATTTGGAAAGCCTAGATCAGTGCTTATAACTACAGTACGAGATGTACCATCTAGCATGGACCGTTCAATCTTGGGATTATCACCCCAATCTGTCCAATACAGGAATCTGTAATGGATTCAGAAAAGCTTTGAAATAAATACATAATAACAAGAATAACTACATTGTTGCATATAGAAAACATGTTAGAACAATGTAAATGCATTAGGAAATTGAGTGAGAACATTTTCTGATAGAATACCCTTTTCTAGGAAAAATTGCAAGAGCCCGCGGTTCATCTAGTCCTTCCCATATTACAGTTTTTCTACTTGTTCCATCAAGTCTTGCAACTTCTAGAACTTTTCGACCAGCATCTGTCCAGTAAATATTGTCTGCAATCCAATCAACCGCTAATCCATCAGGGGTAGTCAGATTTGATGAAACAATCACTTCTGTATGTGACAAATTGTGCATATCCACACTCCTGGAAGGAAAGAAAAATGTGTAATGAATTTTAAACTCTAATCATATTATTGTAACTGTGTTGAGTTAAAAAATAGAAAAATTACATACCTGATAATATCTAAATGCACATCAGTGTAATATACTTTTTGCCTGCCCCAATGGAAATCCACAGCTATAGCATTATGAACTTCTGGAATTGGTAAAGTGACATCCCAAAGTTCTGGTGTATCCAAAGAAACACGGGCAAGGGTGCTACGAGTGGCAAATAGCAAGTATTTAGAGGGAGGAGTGCTGCAAGTCCGATCATCCTCACGTAACAAAGTACCCGTGGGACAAGCACAGGAGAAGCCATCTGGTCGGCGAAGGCAGAGGTGAGAGCATCCTCCATTGTTTGGTCCGCAAGCATTTTCCATGAAGTTGTCAACCTGCATTTGGTGGGGCAGGCAGAGACAGACAGACAAACAGCTGTTTTCACACAAGACACAACATTGAGCATAAGCAAACATAATAAAATCGTAACATGCAGATATCAGGCAAGAAACTCAAGGAAAGAAAGACAAAATAAAATTGTTGTCTAGGTTTCTAAAGTTGGTATCTTTTGGCTCTTGGCTGTCCAGGACTAGCCGTCTGCATCATTGTGACTGACGCTGTCAGACATTGAGCAAGGCTCATCACAGACAGCCAATAGAAAATACAATTATTGTTGAATGAATCAAACAGAAAAGAAATGCTGAGCAACTAATTAACATTCACAAAACTTGACAAAACATATTTCTCTAATTTCAAGCAGTACAAACAAGTTCAAAACAATGTATGTGAATTTAAAAAACACACAAAATTTGTTTAACAACTATGAATAATACACTAGCAATCTGAAGCGAATATGATGAAGTCTTGTACAGGGAAGTTTTATGCAAAATATTCAGTTATAAAAAAAAAAGTTATATCTACATTTGGAATTCTGACTAAAATTTATTATATAAGGACTATTTTTTAATTGTTTTAAATTTCTTTATCATACTGTACTGAGTGAGTTAAATTATCCATAGTACAGAATCTTCCTTCATCACATAAAATTATCTGGAAAATTTGTAACATTCATCAACTAGTGGTGCTACAGAATGGCACAGACTATCCCATATTAGTTTTCTATTTCTTTTGGTCTCTGCTAGCTATTTGGATTTGCCACATATTCTTGCCAGCTGATATCTATCACTGCCCAAAGTACATTTTTTTCACATTTTCTTAATCTTCCAGTTTCCTAATAATAGAACAGAAATATTATTTTAAGAATAATAAAAAACAGTAAAATCTCGTCCACTGCAATTTTCTTTGAAACATTTGGAGCCGTTTTTAAGAAAATGGCATTTAAGCGCTACTGTAAATGCAAAACTTGAAGCTCTTTTCCACAGACAATTTTTGAGTTTTCGAAAAACATCATTAGAAGTCATTCGAATCACATCTACTCACAAATACTATAATGTTTGCAAATTGCTAGAAATTTGCATATTAACGGTGTGAGAGATCTTTCAAAAAATTACATTTGTGTAATTTTTGAAAAAACAAAAACAATACCCAAACTTTACATCATATTAAAGAGTGCAATTAGCAACTATCCGTTCAAAATGTTTGAAGAAAAAATTTGGAGCTATTTATGACAAAATAGCATTTGAGTGTCTCTGAAAATGCGAAATTTTGAGCTAGTTTTTTCAGAAAATGGTTGTTTTATACGACTTATTTAAAGCATATGTACTCGAAAATATAATAATGTGAACAAAACACCGCTAATATAAATACTAACAGCATGAAAGACAAGTCAAAAACGTTTTTAAGAAAAATCTTGTTTTTGTAATTTTTGCTTTCCCGTAAACGTACATATATTCGACATAATATGCATAGTATAGGGAAAGGTATGTAATGCTGTGGGTCGATTTCGAGATTTCAATGGAAATACACGTTTTGGGGGCCCTTGATTTCAAAAAAGTGGTTCTTTTCAAAGCGTCCGTCCGTCTGTCTGTGAACACCACTAGTGCCTAAACCATGCATACAATTATCTCCAAATTGAGGGAACCTTTGTCCATCTGGCTCGAGTCGAAGCTTTGAGATTTTGAAAGACAGTCTTTAAAATCTGAGGGTACTTAACATGTATATTTTTTTGAAAATTATAGTAGTTTTCGTGCAGTATTGCGTGCAATATGTGCAATTTTAAAAAATTACAAAAACAAGATTTTCTCCAAAACAGTACCAAATTTTTTCTTTAAACTTTTGCTACTGATAGTGCTAAATGTACTCTATGAAATGACATAATTGCCATATTGCTGTATTCTTTTGTTTTTTCAAAAATTACAAAAATGTAATTTTTTTGACTTGTCTCTCATGTCAGTAATATTTACATTAGTGGTGATTTTGTTCACATTATTATATTTATGAGTACATATGCTTTAAATAATGTCAAGTAAAGTTTCTTGAGAACTCAATCGTTTTCTGTGAAAATTAGCTCAAAACTCCGCATTTTCAGAAATGCTCAAACGCCATTTTCTCATAAATGGCTCCAAATTTTTTCTTCAATCTTTTTGAATGGATAGTACTAATTGCACTCTTTAATATGACGTAAAGTTCAATTTAGGGTATTTTTTATGCTGGAATGCGCTGACTTCACACTCAGAAGGCCCGGATTCAATCCCCATGTTGTTAATCCTGACAAGGGTTTTCATGGTTTCCCTCAGTCATCCAGGTAAATACTGGGATGTTTGTATTGAAAGGCTAGGACCATGATAACGATGTCACTAGTTGAATTCATTAACTGCGTGAAGTCATGAAAGTTAACAGAATTTGAGACATTGTGGGTTCCTGGTTATGTGACTGACTAGGAACCCTGAAATCTAAAAGTGCCAAGGCCAATTGTCTGTTGCCAACTGCATGATCAGTTTAACAATTTAAAAAAGAAAAACCATTAATCTTATTGCTTGCTACTAGATTGCACCCAGGTGTGCAAAGGGTAAAACAACATAAAGTTAGCAACTGGAAATTTTTACGATGGCATTTCAATCCATGGAAGATTACAATGCTCACCACTATTTTTTTTTTCTTTTTCTTTCTTTCTTAGAACTATTTTTCAACCTGTTTCAATTTCTGATTCCAATGTTGTCAAGTTGATGCATCATCAAATCTTATGAATTAAATTTATGCAAGGTTGAAGCCTAATTTTAACATCACTAAGATAGTAATAATTATACAAAAGACAATAACAAGAAACTTAAAGGTTTAGACAAACGTTGTGTACTATTCTGTCATTCTCAAGAACACTGAAATTCTACCAGTTGAAGGTTCAGGTAAGTCTGAGCTAATCTGATCAAGTAAGTGCTAATCTGTCATTAGTATTTCCAAAATACACAAATCACATTTATATACAAAATTTTCTGTATTTAGATATTATTTGTTCAGAAAGAAATAATGTATCATGCAGATTAGTTAAGTGTTATTGTTGGAGTATATTTTACAGTTATGAAGTTATCTGCAAAATATACAATAGTTACCTAGAAGCTCTATGCAGTGATGTGACTGTTGTGCTCACTCTGTAATTCTTTAAGGACACTTTTCAAAGCTCTCTCTCATGTCTAACCATCAAAAAAGTAGTTTGTCATTACATTTCTTTATGTTTTTCAATTTTGGCTCTTAAATCAACCTGATAACTAGTAGTGGGCTTCAGTGCTACATTGGTCTGCACCAGAAAATAGAGAGCTGTGAGAAAATAAGGCATGCATCATGTAGTGTCTGTTTTAACCTAACGGCTGTGTGTTCAGTTTCTTTGCACTTCAAGCACTACAGTGTAAGGGAGGCTGAGTTGCAACTGCAGATATCGTTGAGACTTCAGCTGAAAATCAGCTATAATAAATATGTCTCAGATTCTTCCATTTCAAGAGGGAAGATGGAAGCATGGATTTGTACCTTTCAAAATTAAAAATCTGCGGAATGAGCTGAATGATGGCCTTAAAAGACCTTAATAAAAGAGGCTTCCAGATATGCTTTTGCTACACAAGATTTTGGATACCCTACCTAGAAACTATAGAATGTTTAAATCCAATTAGCTCATGCTTAAGGAAGATCAAAGGCCTGTAAATAACCTCACCAGTCAATTGTGTAGCAGAGAGGAAATTCTTTTTTGGCTCTCAGATCAGTCCTAACAGCATTAACTAAATCAGTTATTTCAAATTAATGGTAACATATAATTACATTCTTAATTTATAATGATTTTACAATGCTTAGAATGTTTCATTGAAACAGAAATATTGTTTGTTGGAAATAACTATTAGTTTGTAAATCTTTTCACTAACCTGCACAGAGCGAATATCCATGAGCCCTTCCAATTTATCTCTAATGATCACACTTTCTGAGCCATTTGTTTTGTCAGCACGATGAAGAGCTTCAGTGTGCCAGTCTGTCCAATAAACATGACTTCCAACAATCACTAGGCCATAGGGATGTGGGACTTCAGTTACAATGACATGTCGATCATGACCGGATAAATCGGTACTTTCAATGGTTTTCCTTTTGCCATCACACCAATATATGCGACCTGCAGGTCTATCAATAGCCAATCCATTTGGCCAACCCAAGTTTTCTGACACAAGAATTGTTCTGAAAAGGAAAGGAAAAACAAATTTTATGTTTACTGGGTATTACTGGGAATTAAATTGTCCTGTTGGATGCTTTTCCTCTCAAAAGTTTCAAGATAATAATAAAAACAAAAGAAGTTCAACAAGGAATGCAACACAGTAAGTAATTTTTGAAATCTTCACTAAAAAATTAGTAAGAATTCTGTACTTGCATTAGCATTTACAATATACAACAACCAATTAATCCAAACTCTTTACAGTATCATCTCAAGTATAAATATATAACAGATTTACTTTGATTTGTTTGTTTACTTTTCAGGCTTGGCATTGACATTTTCATGCCATTTTATCAAATCCACGATCATTAGAATTACATTTTTTTAATCTTTTTGTTATATTTCACAATGAAAACTCTTAATATAACCAAATTTGGTTTAGCATTCTGTCATCTTACCCTTTAGTATGACAATAGATGACAAATTTTAAAAATAAAAATATCTGAGAAGTAGATATACAGACTGTATTTAACTAATTGCTGCAGAATCAGTTAAATATAAGTAGAATGACATTCTAAAGCTATTTCAACTGATAATGAAAATTTCTTGCAAGATGCAAGAATTTTATATTCATTTCACATTTATGGTTTTTAAATTCTGACTTATCTAATTAGTTTTACAAGTGCTTGTAGAAAATATTTATCATTCTCAAAGTCACTGAAGCATACAAAATCAAAAAGAATGTAACTGAAATCTAGGAATAAAACCCTGCATTTTGAACACAAAGGTAATGAACAACCAATAAATACCTGTTCTTGCCATCCATATGTGCTTGTTCTATACGAGCATTTTTACCCCAGTCAGACCAATACATAAGACCTAAATGATAATGAAGTGTAATTGCTCTTGGTGATTCTAAATCCATCCAAACCAGTACTTTTCTATTTTGCCCATCTAATTCAGCAACTTCAATACTCTTGCGACCTTTGTCTGTCCAATAAATCTGTACACAACAAAAATACACAAACATTGTTTTTAAAGTTTTACACACAAAATTAATTTCATTCAGACATAACAAATGTTCAGATTTATTGCAATTTTTCTTTTACCTTGCGTCCAGTAGAATCAACAACAATTCCATCAGCAGTTTCTAGCCCATCCACAATTACGGTTTCAATGTTCTTACCATCAGGTGTAGCTTTTTGAATAACATCTTCAGCAGTATCAGTCCAATATATTTCACCTGAAATTAATGTAATAATTTCAATTTATATCAAATAAAAATTACAAATAGATATGAACTAGATTTGTAATTATCATTAAAAATTACCTGTTTTCCTATCTACGTCCACAGCAATGGCATTTTTTAAAGGTGGTAAAGGTAATACAACATCAACAGTATAGGATACATCTAAAGAAATCTGTCGAATATCAACTCTATGTGCAAATATTAATGAATTTGTTGGTCCTGGAGCACATGTTTTCAGATTTTTCTGGAAATAATAAGAGAATTGCAAACACTGAAACAATAGAAATATACAGAAATGCAGTGATCACATGAAGTGTAATTAAATCTTACCCCTAACTGAATTCCTATAGGACATGCACATGAATAACCTCGTGGCTTGGGAGCAAGAAGACATAAATGTGAACAACCACCATTTCTGGAACTGCAGTTTGTATGAACAGGAACCCGTCCATGGTGAAATACTCTGACATCCATTAAACCTGAAATTCCTGATCTGAAAATCAAAGAAAGGTTCATCTAAACTTCTTTTACTAATAGAGATAGAGCAAATATTTTGAAAAAAATTAGATTCTTTAATTTATTGGCCAGGCTTCAAATTTGTTAATGAAATATTTAAAGTCTATCTATTTTTTAAGAAGCAGTAAGGAAACCATTACCTGATCACTGTTTTATTTTTTCCTGTTAATTTATCAGCCATATGGATACTTGTTGTATTCCAATCAGTCCAGTATATTTTATCTTCAAACACAGCCAAACCAAAAGGGTGAGGTAGGTCTGTACCTTAAAAAGTGCAAATAAAATATTGTTTAGTTAATTATAAAGTATAAAGTTGACAGGTAGCTCAAATAAGTCCACACATACCTATTAGTGTAGTGCGGCCACTTCCATCCAGAGATGCAAATTCTATTGCTTTCGTCCCACCATCTGCCCAATACAGTTGAGCCTTCTCATGATCAATGGCTAAACCATTGGGCCAAACAAGACGTTGCATGATTAAAGGACCTCTTTGTGATCCATCCATGCCTGCTCTTTCTATTTTAGGTACATGACCCCAATCACTCCAATACATGTAACCACCTGAGGAATACAGAACCAGAATTTTATTGATATCAATTGAAATCAACTGAAAAAATAACTTTTTCTTAAAATTTACAATATCATCATATTATTTCCATTTTTCTAACAATGAATACTTAAAAAAAAATTTTTTTAGGCTGTTTACATATTACAATGTAGGCTTTCATGGTTGGATATACTATTAACACTTTTTTAATAGTTTTTAATAAATTACATATTATTTTATATAAATATTTTATTAAATACTAGCTGATACTTGGTGCATTGCTGCCATAGAAGAAATAATTGTGGAATTATTCCTCTCTCTTTCTTTCCTCTCTCTCCTCCTATCTTTCCTCTCTCTGTCATTTTCCTCCTCTCTCCTTTTCCACTCTGTCTTTTCCCAACTCTCTGTCTTTCTTTTCCCTTCTGTCTCTTTTTCCTTCTGTCTCTTTTTTCCTTCTGTCTCTCTTTTTCCCCCACTCTCCATCTCTCTTTTTCCCTTTCTCTTTTTCTCTCTCCTCTCATCAACTTGTATCACCCGCTCTTTCTGTCCTCCTTGACCTTGCCCCATGTGACTTGGCAACGCCCAGCAACAATAAAGCTCAGGTGGATTGGGAATTGCATTTAACTGAAGTGCCATCTTGTGCTGCAGTGTCATCTGGTGGTGTTACAATATTTGTACTATGCCTATGTTCTTCCCACAAGTGCAAACAATATGTTGACAAAGTTTTATTGCAATCAGTTGAATAGTACTAGAGTGCATTAAGCACAAACCTACAAACATTCATTTTTATACATTAGATAATTATATAAATATTATATTATTATACAAACTTATAAATATAATATTATATAAACTTTAACAATTGCAGTACAGAATAAAATATCATCATTTTGAACTGCAGGATGCTAGACTTAACACATCTCTGTTTGTTCAGAAGACCTGAAGGTTTATAGCTCCAGATGTTTCTGTTCTCAATTTTTTCTTTGACCTTACAATATCTCTCTGTCCTGTGTTTGTAGCCACAATGACATGTGTATGAAAAAGGGCTTGAATTCAGATGACCCAAAAATTCTTTGAAATGACCTACAGAATGACTTAAAACAAGAGGGAAATGATCTAAAAATGACTTCAAATTATGGGGAAAGTGACCTAATGTTTTAAAAAATACTCAAAACTTTACATGAAAACTTTTACATACTCAATGAATTTAATAATTTTAAATAAAATGTATTTATAAAAAATATATTTAATATAAGGTTTTTGTTTGGGAGGAAATGTGATCCTTAGCTCCAATCTTCAAACTGTCAGTTTTGAAAGGTCTTGTGATAAATGTAATTTTGAGAGTTTGAAAAACAGAGTCCACTGCAATAGTGGATTTCGTCATACACTGATGATTCAATAAAAACTTGTTTTTGTTTGTCATTGTAAATTCATGAAACATTCACTAACAAAACACACGGAAAGGAAACAAAATGCGCAAATATGACAAAAATGACTGAATGATAAAAAAGATCTTAAAGTTGAAAAATGACAAAAAATGACAAAAATTACCCCAAAACTATACATTTCTATCACCTATATGTTTTGATAAACATTCATTTACAAGTTAGCTACATCTAGAATACACCAATGGACAGATGACATGTCATCAAAATCCGAACATCATTTCCAAACCTACACTTCTCTAAGAAAGTGAAACTTGGATACTGAAAAAAAGAGATAGACAAAGAATTAAAGCAGCTCAAATGAGGTACCTGAGACCAATACTAAAAGTGACAAGGAAAGACAAAATAAGAAATAAAGAAATAAGAAAGAAACAATAATTATTGCTTTTTAATAACTTAAAGAAAAAAATTCCACTACCTCCAATTTCAGATCTTTCCTTGATTTCGTTACTAATAATTAACCAGGAAACAAAATAGGCACAACACACAACAAAAGTGAAAGCATTTCTGGAAGAGTATTGTATGAAGTTCTAGGAAGACAGTTATTGAAATAACTAATATAATTTTAAGACGCAAATGGAGGCACATCTGCAGCAATTCCCACTAATGTGGGCCTCAGACAAGGTTGTCCTCTATCACCTCTACTGTTCAATATATACACGAACTATATCATGAAGGTATGGAAGAAGGAAGTGAAAGGAGGCATTGCTATAGGGCGAGGTCAAGAAATAAAGACCATAATTTATGCAGATGACCAAGCAATTGTAATGACATCAGAGGATGAACTGCAAATGGCAACATATAGACTCAACAACATTATAATGAAAAATGGTCTCAAATATGGAAAAAGAAAAGGATCATATAAGGACAAAAATTGTAATGGAAAACAAAATAATAGAACAAGTATCAAGTTTTACCTACCCAGGTAACAAAATTTCAATACAGGAAGAGGATTTTGAATCAAAGTTGGGAAACTACAACAAAATCAATTGCTGTATAAAAAGACACTTCCAATACATGACTACAGAAACAAAAATTTGACTCCACAACATCATTTCCAAACCTACACTTCTCTATGGAAGTGAAACTTCGATACTGAAAAAAAAGAGATAGATAAAGAATTGAAGCAGCCCAAATGAGGTACCTGAGACCAATACTAAAAGTGACAAGGAAAGAAAAAATAAGAAATAAAAGAAATAAGAAAGAAACTAAAAACCAAAAACATAAAAATCTTGGTAAAATATCAAAAGAAATGGCAAGAACATTTAAAAAGAATGAAAATAAAGAGGATATCTATACAAGTGCTAAAGTACAGACCGAGAGGCGTAAGAGAAAGAGGTCGGCCAAAGAAGAGATGGGAAGACCAGGAACAGGTCTTCCTTGGCAGTGACTAGGGGACTACTGGTAGAATAGGAACAGGCCATTGGGCCTATACCTAAATAGTTCATGATGATGATGATGATGATGATGATTTTAGGACACCAAAAATATATGTTCTATTTTTGCCAAAAAGCATGCAGAACATACCTATTGGGTCTACAACAATATCTCTGGGCTTGTCTAGACCCTCCCACACAAGAAGTGCTCGCATACTTCCATCAAGATTTGATACTTCCACTCGGTTGGTGCCAGCATCGGTCCAGTACAATTTCTTTGTAACCCAATCAACAGCTAAGCCGGCTGGAGATTCTGCAAAGGAAGTTAAATAAATCATTACTTTCTGAAGCTGACTCTAAATCACATATAATTTGGAAGCAGAGAAATTTCTTGCTACAAAATGAAAATAATATTCAGTTAATACTTAATTTTATTTTAATATTATCAAGATCATTATAAATATATACTTTTCATGTTCATATATGTTATTTTTATCAATTTATCAGAAACAATCTTTACAGTTACAGATACACATCAAAGACTTCCTGAAACTCAGTATGTCATTCATTTAAGGAGAAAGGAAAAAATTACACACTACATCAAAAAAATCAGGAACAGAACTATACAATAATATTCTCCACTAAATAACCAATATTATAACCAATATATTTGTGGTCACATTGCAAATAAACTTGACATCCTATGATATTGTCATTTCAACATCAGATTTAAGCGCACAAACTAACCTAAGTTTGAGCTAATGATCACTCTTTCATTGCTGCCATTCAAGTTTGCACGACTGATAATATCTCCTTCAACATCTGTCCAAAATATTGAATCAGTGTCTGAGTCCCATGCCAAAGCTACTGCAGACTGAATTCCATCCAGAGGAATTGCCATATCCACAGCCTTTTCTGGACTGACACCTAACTGCCTCACACGGAGATCTTTCTTGCGAGCAAACAACAAAAGTTTTTCAGGCGTAGACTCACAGGTTTTTCTGAAAAAATGTAAACCAATATAATTTACAAATAAAGGACATTATTTTAATTCATTACATATTATGAATAAAGATTAGAGACTCAATAAATTCTGTTCAGTTTTCCAAGAAAATTAAATAAGAAATTAATTGGTTTTGTTCTTGACTGAGTATCTTTTTAAAGTTCAAAACTGCCAAGAGACACATTTTCTGATGTTCAAAAATAATGTTTTATATGATGTTTAAAATAATTAAAAATGAAATGATTAGAAATTAGACTTATGCATTTCTTTTAATATTTTTGACACTTGTTTAGTTATTAAGAGTTCAACTCCTGTCCTACATTCAGTTTAATTTTATTACATTTTTTGGACATATCTAAGTTAAAAGTTAGATTATATATAGAGAAAAGAAAGGATATTTCTAGATTGTGTATGTTATACTGAAGTTGTTTATATTAAACCTAATGAAAACCTGAAAATTAAAAATTAATTTTCAGGTTTTCATTAATTTCTAAATCCCTTCTTATTTACAAATTTTAATATTATTTTATTAAATTAATTTTGTCATTCTCACAATCACTGTTACTTTAATGCTCTTAAAGTAAGAATAATGATTAAAAATGATAAACGGTTATATCTTTCAGCAATAGAAACGAAAATATAAAAGTTTTTTCATCATTATACATAAGAATTGACTGAGAAGCACCTAAGAGTAACATAGAAAATCATATTTTTTACGACTTTTCAACATAACACTAGTTTTTCCCAATATTTTGACTTGAAAATGTGGACATATTCTATAATTTTTGGAGGTGCTTGAAAAAAAACAATGTCAACAATTGTTTTGAATTCTGAAAACTTTCATTGCAAATGTCAATTTCTTTTTAATGGTATTTAGACTGTTAGTTATTATGAAAGTAGTCAAAATTCAAAATTATTTTTTCATTCTGTTCTACTAGGAGCATAGGGGACACAAAAAACCATTAACTTAAGATTTTTCACCGAGGAGGTGTTACAACTTATTTACAAATGTAAAAAGTCATCTGGGAGGAAAAGCACCCCCAGCAGTTTCCTTTTATTCAGGCATTGTAACATCATTAAATAATATGGTTTGGTAAATAAACAAATGTTAAATCTTTTACGTCATTTATCAAGGATTTATTTATTTAAATTTTTTTATACAAATTTAGAAAATTCAATGTATATTGTTCGAATGTAAGATAATGTTTTTTGTTTTTTTTTGTTTCATGTAATCCAAAAAAATAATTTCAGTTTTTTAAGAGGAACAATATTGATTTGACAATATCTGTGTATACATTACACACTGTAATAATTGTTCTCAGCATTTCTACAAAAACAAACAATAATATGATTTACTATTTTCATTCATGGGATGTTTTGTAATCGAAACTTTGTGTGCGAATATCATTTTGTTTTCCTTCTTAGCATATCAGCGTGTGCTTTTTGTGAGTTTTTAATTTAGAAATAGTGTTATTTTTTATATCAACTCTCCTACCTAACTTTGTTCATTCCCTTTTGGTTCAATGTGTTCATCTCCTGAGAGTTTATCACGCTTTCTTGGATTGTGTGACCAGTTATGAAGGTCATTTCAAGGGACTACATGAATGATGTGTCAGCTGAAACTCCTTTTCTTTGGGTGGTTAGTGTAACATGGTAAGTTTGAGACCCTAGAGTCACACAAGAGATTAAATAAAATCCAGATCCTCCCAAGTGACCTCTCCTGGTTTAATGGTTACTATATTGTATGTGCATTTTAATCCAAAAACAAAAACAACATCAACAATCTAATGAAATTTTAGCTCCATTTTCAAATATGTAAGAAACTACATTGTTCTGGGTAGAGCAAACTTTTTAGAAGAAAATAAGACCAGAAGTACAATAAGGAACAATAGTTAAAGAGAGGTAACTTTTATCCATTTTCTTAAGGCAAAGGAAGAAAGAAACAAATATGTGAAATAGTGATTTGGTTGCCTTGTAATAGAAATTACAAAGTAAAGCTCTCATGACATTACTTACCCATTAGAATGAAGCTTTATTCCCATTGGACACACACACTGAAAGCGAGCAGGAGATCTGTTTGGTAGGCACATATGTGAACAACCACCATTGTTGTTGCCACATCGATTTTGATACAGAGGTTGGCGTTGTGGGTGGTAGCTGTTGAATAAATAAATGATTCACATGTTTTAAATTTTTGCACTGAACTTTATTGTATGCTGCAATTATTGTGAAGAAGGTAAATGATTTACATTACATTTATCTTCCTATAATTTTATCTACAATTATGTTCAAAATTTTAATTATGGGAAAAGTTACATTATCAGTCACTCATATAAAAGAAGCTACTTTGGATATCATGCATTGATGAATACGTGTAATTAATGAACGAGAATACAGGAATATAAAAGAATACACAGCGGCGACCAGAAGGGGGGGGGTACAGCTATGGCCCATTTCCTAAGGCCTCGACTTAATTACAGCCTGAATTTTTTTTCATTCAAAAGAAATGAAAAATATATTTATCTCTAATCCAAATTTAACACTAAATGTTATTTCTGATGCAAGGAGAAATTAAGTCTGAATTGAGCATCGGGGGAGCATGTAACCCTTAGAGGATGCGTCCCCAGGTGGTGGATAGGGGAATGCCTCCCAGATATAGGGAGGGGGGGATATATGGGGGGTAGGAGGGAAATGAAATACCTCCTGTGGATCAACAGGCACAGCTGCCTTGCAGTTGAGCACTGTGCTGCTAAAGGGTAGAGGAAGACAACCTTGAGAATAAATTACCTGGTCCTCCGGGTTGGGAGTTGGGCAAAGGGCCAACAATCCATTCCCGGAAAAACACATTGTTACGCAACACAAACCACAGGCTTGGATAGAACAGTTAAATATGCAGACTAGGCACAGAATAAAGGGACATGATATGAAGGTGGCAATGTGGAATGTGAGAACAATGTTGAAACCAGTAAAAATGGATGAAATAGGAAATGAAATGATTAAATATAATATAGATATGTTAACACTACAAGCAGTGAGATATCAAAGTACAAGATGGATAGATAAATCAGACTACACAATGATATACAGTGGTAGTGAGGGAAAGAAAAGGAGTTTGTGGAACAGGTTTTTATACTGGAAGATATTCATCATCCATTATTGTTGTTTGAAGTTATAATTGTGACCAACCATTACCTAGTGAAAGCAGAAGTGTGAGAGAAACTATTGAAAATAAAAGATCAAGGAAAGATTGTTACAAAGCAGTTGGAAAATAAATGAATTTAAGAAAGAAGAAGTAAGGCAACAAGAGATAAAGGACCATCTGGAGCAACAAACCGAAAAACATGATGTAGAAGAAGAATGGAGAAAAATAGAAGTGATAATAAAAAATGCTACAAATAACCAATTAAAAGAAAAAAGATGGAAGAGGACCAACTGGTTTGATGAAGATTGCAGAAAGGCAATAGAAATTAAAAATGAAGCTCAAAAGAAGATGTTGCAGAGTCTTACAAGAAATAATAAAGAAGAATATAAAAATGCAAGAAGGAAGACTAATATTATATTCAGGCAGAAAAACAAAAACATGCTAAGAAAACAATTCCAAGAAATAGAAGAGCTAAATAAAGGAAGTGAGATTAGGAAATTCTATGCTGCCATAAATAATATGAGAAAAGGCTTTCAAATAAAGAACAGAAGATGTGAAGATAAAAATGGAAAGATACTTAGTAATGAAGAAGAAGTAATAGATAGATGGGCATAGTATTTTGAAGATCAGATAAACAAGAAAATAGAATATGTAGATATAGGGAAAAGTAATATTAGATAGATAGATTAGATAGATTTATTTAAACTGCAAATGGGTATAACCCGGTGGCAGCTAATTACTAAAACATAAAAATACACAGTCATTAAATAATACACAGTCATTAAATAACAACATTGTAACAAAAGAAATAAGAAATGAAGAATGTAAACCTGAAGAAAAAGAAGTGGCACAGATGATAAAAAGAATAAAAAACAATAAGGCACTTGGTGAAGATCAAATACAAGGGGAATTAATTAAAAATGGAGGTTGTTGTTCCATCCTTTCTATACGTCCTAACCATCTAATTCTTTGTGCCTTAATAAATTTGACAATATCTTCCAATATTAAATTGGTCTCATCTCCATATCTCTTGGACTGGGAGAGATAGCTCAGGGCTCTGTGTAGATTAATAGGCAAAATATGAGATGAAGAAAAGATGTCAGAGAAATGGGAAAGTGGAATCATATGTCCAATTTTCAAGGAGGTAGATTGGCTTGTGAAAGTTATAGAGGAATCACTCTACTAAATGTTGTTTACAAAGTATTATCAGGAATAATAAATCAGAGACTTCAACAGGCTGATAAAATTATTAGAGAATACCAATGCAGATTTCAACCTTATAAAGGTGTAATAGATCAAATATTTGTAGTAAGACAAATTATTGAAAAATTTCAATAACAGGATATAGATATTCACCTATTATTTGTGGATTATAAACAAGTGTTTGATTGTATAAATAGGAAGATTCTTTATGAAACACTGTATGACATAGGAATACCAGAAAAAATAAAAAAGCTATTAAGATGACAATGAAAAATACGAAATCAGTAATTAAATGTGGTAACAAAAAGGGCAAACCTATTACAGTAGAGACAGGAATAAAGTAAGTAGACAATCTATCAGCTACTCGCTTTATTATACCACTACATAGTGTAATAAATAAATTAACAGATCAGTATGATATTTTATAAATCAGTACAAATATGTGCATTTGCAGCCGATATTTGCATAATAGCTAGAAACAAAAGAAGTTTAATAACATATTATGAAGAAATAGAAAGAAAAGCAAAAAGGATAGGCTTAATAGTAAATAAGAATAAAACAAAGTGTATGGTACTTTCCACATCAGACAAAAGGAAGAGCCCCTAAAACATTAAAATATTGAATAAAACCTTTGAAGGAGTTATCAACTTCAAGTTTTTAGGAACCCTTATTAGTAATCAGAATGATTTGAGGGAGAGCATCAAAGAACATGTAAAGGTAAGGAATA
Organism: Acheta domesticus; assembly: GCA_031308135.1. NCBI lineage: Eukaryota > Metazoa > Arthropoda > Insecta > Orthoptera > Gryllidae > Acheta > Acheta domesticus. The sequence goes on from JAHLJT010009355.1 coordinate 88,275,929, forward strand.
CAGCATACAATAAAAATATGCAAATATTAAGAATAAATCAATAAGACAACATGAAAAAGAAAATGTATAAAACCTTAGTACGTCTGTGGTAACATATGGGGCAGAGGTCTGAGCATCAACAACAAATGATGCAAATGAGCTAAGGTGATTTGAACACAAAATAATATGGAAAATATATGAACCTATCAAAGACCAAGAGACATGGATTGACTGATTGTTAGTGATTGCAGGAGCATCAACTACTAAGGTTGTTAGTCCCGTAAGTGTAGTGTACATTTTTGCTTGGGAGGTGGCAGTGGTCTTCTCCTACTGGATAGAGAGATCAAGTGCCAACCTACTGTTGGTAACGGGGTTTTCCCAAACTAGGTATCTCCCACCAGTGAAACACTGCACCAGCTGGGACAAGTTTTAAGCTCCCAACCAGTCTCCTGGCATGTGCGACAGTGTGGTACATGTTAGTGTAAGTGTGTGTAAGGGGGTGAGAATAGGACAAGGAAGAAGTAGGAAATTGTGCATGATCCTTGGCCCGTTTGTTAGGGTACTGCTTGTGCATTCGCCTGGTGTTGATAAGAGAAACCACAGAAAACTACTGATCAGAGCAGCTGGCCACTAGAATTCTCCTCCAGACAATGATTGAATTCGACCTAGCTGACAAGCTAATGTCAAAATTTTGCCACCATCAGGACTCAAACCTAGGTCTTCCCTGTCAGAGGGACTGCAGTGTTATCTGTTGATGCCCTGAGCCATCTCTCCCAGTCCACGAGATATGGAGATATAGGTGCAACAATGAGATCAATTTAATTTTGGAGGATATTGTCAAATTTATTAAGGCACAAAGTATTAGATGGTTAAGACATATAGAAAGGATGGAACAATCAAGAATGCCTAAAAAGATATTAGAAGGTAACCTCTTCCTACATCATAAGAGAGACCGTCCCAAAAAAAGATGGAATGATGATGTTTTGAAGGACCTTAACATCGTGAAAGCGAAGATAGAGGAAGACAGAAGACGATGGAATAATGTTGAGTGTGAAGACAAGGCCCTCAAAGTGCTGAGGTTGAGAGGAAGAAGAAGAAGAGGAAAAGGAAGAAGGAGCAGAAGGAGCAGAAGGAGGAGAAGGAGGAGAAGGAGAAGGAGAAGGAGGAGAAGGAGGAGAAGGAGGAGAAGGAGGAGAAGGAGGAGAAGGAGGAGAAGAAGGAGAAGGAGGAAATTGTGAAGTTTTTTAAAACTAAGGTTAGAAGCTACTCCTTTGCAATGCACTTTTTTATGCATTAAAGAATGAAAGGTCAAGGGAAGAAAAGAGAAAGACAGAATATTTTGTGTTAAGGAAGTAAAAACATTCAGAATTGTAACAAAATCATTTATATTTATGCAAGGAAATCATAAGAAAGAAAGAGGTCAAATGTATTCAAGTCAAATTAAAATTAAAAGTGCTTTCAATGAAGGGCTATAAAATCAAAAGCTTTCACTTAATAGCAATGAATATTTGGATGATAAGACTAACCAGTTGAATTAATTTTCTTCAATATAACTTAACTAATAAATACGATTACATGCCATTCTTAAATATATAGCCTACATAGTATTAATGAAATAAGAATATTTTAATACCTGTGGATGTCCATTGGAAAATGCAGACGAGAATGAATTGTGCGTAATCCCATACCCGTTACTTTATTAGCAGTTTGTATACTTTTTGTATGCCAATCTGTCCAGTAAATGGCATCTTCAAATAATGTCAAGGCAAATGGATGATGCAACCCTTTACTAAGTACCTATGAAATATAAGCATAATTATAAAGATAAAATGGTGTTGACAGAACTTCATCAAGAATGATGAAAATATTTGATTTGTTCGGGTCAAATATGAGTCAATTTAATACCTTCTTTCTATCAGAACCATCAAACTTAGCAGTTTCAATAACATGATGCTTAGCATCTGCCCAATAAATGCGACTCGTTGTATAATCTATACACAATCCATTAGGCCAAAATAGAAATTCAGTGATAATAGCTTTTCTATTGCTTCCGTCCATTTCAGCTTGTTCAATTTTTGGGTTGGGTCCTGATAAAATAACATTAACCATGTAATTAGTAAGTATTAGAAATTCACAAACTTTAATTACAAACAATTACTTATGAAATAATAGTTATTTATATATATTTAAAAAATGCCCTTATTTCATATGTAATCATTAAACCATTTTCAGTGATTTGGCATTAAGTGCTTTTGTGACTTCCTATTAATATTGATTAATTCTTTTATTGTTATTCATTTTCGAAAATTTGAATTTATAAGATCATTCAATATCTTCATATACAGTAAAACTTGTCAAAGGCTGAACCTGAATAAAGAAGAACCCTGTCTTCACTGCAAAAAAAATCTCAGAATGGGCTATTTTCCAATGCAAAATGCACTGGATAAGCTGGAAACCTCACTAACACAGAAAAGGAAAGGAACTTTTAGTACAAGAATGAAAAATTCTAGATAATACAGAAAACAAATATTGTTTTAAAATTAAACATTGACTTGTAACTGTAGCGACATTGCACTAGGAGACATTCAGAGCTGTGCGTGTTCATTTGCTTTCTCAGATACCCTTGTCTGAACACCATATTTCCCATGCCACTTGTTCAACAGACATTGTGTATTTGTAATAGCACTGAGCTTCACAAGCTTGTGTGAAGGAAGGAGAGATGATAAGTGATTCTTCCACATTTCTTGTAATGCATACTTTGGATAAAGTGGTTCTAAATGTTTACTGTTGTGTCATGTTAATCAAGACTTTATGTCAGGTGGCAAATTGAAAATGTTAACTCTTTATGAGAAAATTAGATTAATTGCAGAACATGAACAAAGCAACACTTCTGTCAAAGTTTTGATCATGAAATTTGGTTGGAAAAACTCACATGTATGACACTTTAAAAACAAAGAGAAAATCGAGAGTGAGAAGAGAAAATCATCAGATGAATTCATCCGTTCCTACAAATATCAAAGAAAATAATATTTATTTTTTATTTTTTATGGAGTTCTTTGTTTCATTTGACTTCATACTGTGCTTCTGTATGTGATTTTCTTTGCCTCTCCAGGGACATCTTTCATTCTTTGAAATGTAGCTTTTAGGTGAAATAAATTACTCGTACAACCTATTCCATCTTTGAATGATTACATTTTCTGAATTGACAGTTTTTATTGGAAACCTGAATAAGCTGGAAATCTGTACAAGTTCGAAGAAAACCCAAACAATTCCAGCTCAGATAGGTTTTACTGTTTGAGGATAGGTACTGCTACTACTTTGAGCTTTTCAATATTAAAAAACAGTATTGTCAGTCTATTGATTGAAGTGACTAAAATGTTAAGGAAAATATGTAATTTGAGCATTATCTACAAAGAAGAAAGAAAGAAAGAAAAAGAAGAAGGAAAAAGAAAAAGAAAACACATTGAACATTATTTGAAAATGCACCAAAAAAATAGAATTATTTATATTTTACCCCAATCTGTCCAGAATATAAGAGCTTCTCCCGGGTGGACAACAATGGCCCTTGGTTTATCCAGGTCACTTGAGGCTACAATGTATCTATGAACACCATCCAGAGATGCCACTTCAACACGACTTGTTCCTGAGTCTGTCCAAAACATTAGATTATGTATCCAGTCCACTGCTATGCCTCCTGGGCTCTCCAAACCCCAGCGGATAATATCTGGAATTTCGAAAAGGAATTTTTCTTCCTTTATTTCTTTATAACTTTTATTTCTTTACAACTAATTTTAGATTAAATACTATTCTGGCAAAAAAATTAATCCATTAAATTTAATCAGTTTTTTCACATTTAGAAAACAATAATACCAATTACTCCTGGCACACAAAACAACCTGGGTATAAAGTCTTTAACTCAAAGGAATTTATAAGGTGTGCTTTTGTTTTTGTTAATTGCTACAGAAAACAAGACAGTATGAACAAGAGGATTTTCTAAACTTACCAACAGATCCTGAACCATTTAAACTTGCTCTCTTGATAACATCCATTGAGACATCAGACCAAAATATCAAGCCCTCTCTGTAATGGTAATCAAGGGCAATTGCATTGTGCAAACCTTTCAACAATGCGGTGTATTTGACACTATTCAAGCTCACCTATAAAAAAAATTAACAAACAAATAAATATTATGGGAAAACTAAATGAAATGAAGAAATCATCATATCTCTTTTTAACTTATATCTACCCATTATATAATTAATGAATTTAATATTAATTAATTATAATTATAAAATATATATTACATAAATTATTAAATTAAAGAATTTTATTTAATGAAAACAAATATTAATTTTCAATTAATAGAACACATACTTGTCTTATATCTATCCTATTTGCAAAGAGAAGTGTTGGGGCTGCACCAAGAGCTTTGCACGTTCTGCCATCAGGTCTTAATACATATCCAGTCATGCAACCACATGTAAATGACCCTACAGTATTGTTACATGTTTGGCTACACACAGGATCTGTTTCAAATAAGCATTCATTCACATCATGACAGCTGAAACAGAATAAGAAAGTATATTTATTGCAAACAAAATTAGAGTAGACATTATTAGCAAGTTGCACACTTTTCTTCAATGATTAATTAATTTTGGTAATATCTAGTTCAATACATATTTCTGAGTAAATCTTGATCAAAATGTATAATTTGAGTTTTATATTGTACGATTGAAGACTGAGTATTGAAAACTCTGCATATATTAACAGATAGTTTGTTATGGTATTTGATAAATGCAACATAACAAACTGAATGTTCTTGATGTCTTCTGGGCTGATGGGCCGTGGTCCAATTGGCTTGGAACTGCCAAGCCCGGAAGACATCAAGAATATTGACTCCGGCCGTGAAAGCCTTCAATACTTTATAAACTGAATGTTCCTAATAACATCCAGTTATATAAAAGTTTTTACATAAAGTACCACATAAATAATTGCACAAAGCATACCTTTAGTACAGAAAATCTCAATTTAATTCTTGAAATAAGTTTCAATCATGCAATATTTTCTGAAATTTAATAAAATATGCTCTGAGAGTGAATACCTGTATTGTCACTATTTAGCGCAAAACCTTGATGGCAACTGCACCCATCAGATCCGTCTGGTAAAGTGACACAATCTTGTTGGCACTTGGAACCAGGTTCACAATCCTTCTTTCGTGGGCAATTCTTCTCATCTAAAAAAGAAAGTCAATAAATAAGTAAAGCTAATAGAATAATATGTTTATGTTGAATATTAATAAACCTTACCTTCCCCTTTTGGGCAATCTTTCTTCCCATCACAGACATGTTTTTTGCCAATGCAAGTAACCACTGTTCGTGAAGTTGTTTCATTATTATTTAGGGAACCACATCTAAACTGTGATTTTTCACACTGAGCTTCACAAGAACTTTCATCTTCACCTTGTGAACAGTCCTGTACTCCATCACATACCCAAGTTTTCTGAGGTGAAAAATAAAAAAAAGTGTATTTTTATTCAACAACTTATTATCTTCATTTCACTCATCAAAATGTGTAATGACATATAACTTTTCAGGATGATCAACAAGTAAATCAAACTAAAATTCAAATTTGGTAACATGAATATCATATTAGGTCTTATGATCTTTATGATACATAAAGATCATGATACAAGCCATATGTGAAAGAACTCACTGGTATGCAACTTCCTGCAGTTCCACAGCTGAATTCTTCTGGAGTGCAAGTCCTTGGTTCCTTTTCAGCACAACCCTCCTCATCTTCTCCTTGATCACAATCCTTCTCACCATCACATCGCCACATTTCAGAAATGCATTTCCCTCCATCACACCTGATTAACATTTTTGAAATTAATAAACTCATCTTCATGAACAAAAATCTTTCTACAAATTTATCTACAAGTTTAAATGAATTGACATATCTGACTAACTGCATATTTTATCATAATGGAATGTTTTCAGACCCTTTTGGTAATGCAAACATTGGTGGATTCAGAGGGGGGGAGGCGGGGGCTTGGGGACCAGGGCTCCCCTCAAAAGGCCTAGAGTTTTTGTTTGTTACCTCCCTTTATTTGGCAAAATTGATTTAAATATTTATGATGGAATTATGTAATTAATTAAAAAATAACATTGTATAGTATCATAACAAATATGTTTATTATTTAACAAAAATCAATGAAGTCCCCTCCACAAATGATCAGCTGGATTTGCCCCTGAGTGTAATAAACACAATTATCTGTTTTTGTGTAATAATTGTCATTAATATAATGGAAAAAATACTATTTTGTATGATAGTCATTTGTGATTGTATCAGTGCAGGATTACCACATAAGCAAACTAAGCAATTGCTTAGGGCTCCTATGAAATTGGGCCGGGCCCAATTTGTCGGGGGCTCAAACAAACCCTTGAGTTTATTGATGTTTGTTAACATTTAAAAAAATAGCAATATTATCTAACTAATTACATTTGAAAATATTTCTAAGTATAAATAAGGTTGTTTATATACACTTATAATAATATTATTAATATTTATGAATTCAAAAGTATCAATTTTTCAATTTTTGAAACTTTGAAGGATTAAATTTTTCTGTCCAAAAGTACGATTATTCAGAGCAACCGGCTTACTATCGTACCGGCAATACTATCGTACCTTTTCGACAAACTCAGTCGAAACTGCCCCAATCTTTATGGTAACTATTAAAAGGCATTTTTCATTATGGATTTGAAAACCTGGAATCTTTTTTTTTAAAGACAATAACACATTTTAGTAAATTCTTATGGCACTTAAAACATTGTTCCCTCGGTGAAGGTTATGTTATAGCACTGAATATTGCGACAATGTTCGACCAGGGGCGCCCAGAGCTTGGGGCAGCTAGGACAACTTGCTCCAGGCCCCCACAATAGTGGGAAACCTAAAATTTAAAGATTTCCCCCCACAATTTTCTAAAACAATATTTCAACAAAACTGGTACAAATAAACATTCACCAAATGTACAAAAACGCTTCAAGTGAAATAACAAAACGCAGAACCCCAAGTAATCAGGTGGCCAAGCGGTCCCACCCCTGCATATCAATCTACAGATTTTACATTCGCGCCTTACGAATATATTTTGTTCTGTTCTGAGGCTGTAGGTCGTTGAGTATTACGTATAGAAAAATACATACAAAATCAGTAAATGTTATTATCTTTAAAACTTTGGGTGTATTTATTTATGACAATCATATACTAAGCAGCTATGCCTGTCACGGTCACTGTGCCCGCTCATTATATGCGGTATTGCATAACGATTTTGTTTGTCGATATCGCTCCCTTCTCACCCACACCTCTGGGGTTGTCTTACCCCCAGTGTATTCTTTTCCCATTGTAATTGCCCAGCAATAAATTATACCAAGTTTTGTTGAAATGACATTGTTCCCATGTTGAAGAATTCAGCTGGAACACGAACACACTCATATGTATATCCAGCAACGTTTTTTTTCAAATATTAATATTTTGGCAATGGGTACATTTATTAGGCAATGTTTACACAGGCGATGAGATAAATGATAGTATTACTGATAATAACTATTAGATTTATAGTAGGTTGATTATACTCTCACAAAAGAGTGTGTTTGCACACATTTTTGAGAACTGAAAAAATTGCGTTTTTTCGAAAATCTGTAGCTCGCTTAGTAATTGATTTCGAAAAAAAACGTTTTATACAAAAGTTGTAGGCAATTTTATCTTTTAAACATTTTCTACACGACTTACGGTTAAAAAGTTATAGAGAAAAAATCGATACAACCGATACCGAAAAGAGCGATACCAAGCAAAAACCGATACCGAAAGTCAGAAAATATACCGGTTTTTCAGACCTTCCGGAGTAAGCACAGAGCCTGAGAGGTCGAAAACTTGAGGTTTTAACTAGTGCATAGGTCAACATACTCATACTCAAAGAAAAAGTTTTTATGACCTTTTTCCAGGTAAAATGTACATATCGACTGGACTACAAATATCATTTTCAAACTAGACAAGAATCCGACCACCGTCTCTTTTTTCGTAAATTTATTTTTTAATTAAGATGATCATTTGTCCACTTCGCTACCATACCTCTACTGCTGTTCATATACGAAAAAAAAAAAAACCAGTATACTTCCCTCTTCTGCCGTGGATTTTCAAGTTTGTGGAAGCACGTGGGGTTATGAAGAGAGAAACACGCCAATCAGTTTCAGCAGTCATGACTGCAGACATGCATTTGTGTTAAAGTTTAGCAAATTTACACTGATAGACTGTCAAGAGTGTTTCAAAATTATTATTGCTTTGTTCTTTTGGGACGTGTTTAAATAAGAAGTTTATTAAGAGTAGATTAGAAGAGAAAATGTCTACCTATCAGTGACGTGTCCTTTATGTAAGTTAGAAAAAAGAAAATAGACTTTAGAAAGAAAAACAAACAAACAAACAAAACTTTATGTGTAACAGAAAATAAATCTTACTGTATTTCTAACATAAATCTTATAATTTATTGACCGCCTGATGTCGTATCACACTATTAGCAGTTATGAAATGCTCGCACTTGCCAAGCATCGGTGCGCGCGAGGCGCGGGCTGTCAGGTAGCTCGGGCGCGATCGGGTGTGCTGTGCTCGTGAGTTTAGTAGGGCCTGCAATCGGCCGAGTTGCGGGACCTCGCTTGAATGAAAGCACTGTTTCAAACGAAAATATTGACTTTTAATGAAAAATGCGAATAGGTTTATGTAAACTGAAGTAATTCTAAGTGTAGTATATGTTAATGCTTATGCGTGCTAATTTAGATTTTAGTTTTATTGTTACAAGTGAAACTATCAAGTGAGTTATATCCTAGAGTACACAATCCGTAAGACTGCGTCCGCTAGTGTTACGGCAGGAAGAGCACGAACGTGAATCTTTGTACTGCAGGCAGCGACGTAGACGTACACATGCGCCTGATTTGAGATTTATAAATGAAGAGTTTTGTTTCGCCGAACTTTAATGATCAGAAAAAATTGTTAAGGTGGGAAAGCCAACGCCCAACATTACTCTACTACTTCGAAAACCTGAGTAAGGAAATTTAACAGCCAACTTTTTTGTGGCCATATATATATATATATATATATATATATATATATATATATATATATATATATATATATATTTTGTCAACATGTCACTAATCTCACTTTGATGGTACTTTTATTCATCACTTAACTATGGATGGTAAAAATAGATAGGGATTCCGGCGCACAAAAGAAAAGTACGCAGGTTTTACTCCTACGCCATATACTGTTTTTACTTTCTCGTATACGTACGTATAAACGGAGTACAGCTAAATTTTTCTAGGGTGGCCGCTGGGATTCGCGAGTAGAGGGGGAAGTTGAAAGTGGTGGGGAGGGAGCCAGGAGGCGGTGCTCGCTCGCGCCTGGCTCGTCTGCCCATACCAAAAACATTAGCCTGCACATGCTAGCGGACGGCCTTTGGAGGTCAATTTACTGTAGTGTTTTCGCTCGGTAATGGAGAAACACCAACCTATGATGGCCTAGCTCTGTCCTCATCATCCGTAGGTTTTCCATTGTCACTGATACCCGTTTCCTCACTATCATAAGTAGTATCACTATTACTGTCTTTACTATCGTTCGCGTCATTTCCTGTAAAAATAACGATTTCTCGATATGGTGCATTAAATCATTGTGCGGCGAATCACACTCTCATTGAAACTGTCGAGAGCAGATTCCACGTCTTTTCTCTTTTTCTCTTTATTAGGAGTAGAAAAGGAACACGATTCTCCTGAATTAATTCCTTATTTATTCTGCAAATAGATCTTTTTTAAACACCCGAAGCAGCAATTACTGTCTTAAGAACTGCTTTGATATTTTCAAAACCTTCTTTTGCTTCTCTTCATAAATTTATACACTGTGAAAACTGGCAGCTTGCGGAGACGAATAGTCAGGGTCAATGTTTACTCGACTGGAGTAGGGCTGTCAACACGTCCTGGGAAGGGACGCGCTCCCCCCTAAAGTGATAGTTTTGAGGAATGGACTCTTCCGGCTGCTCTGAGACCTGACCTTGAGCGGCCACGCTAAAATAATTTCACTGTAATATTCGTAGTATAGAGAAAATTATGTAATGCTGCGGAAAATCGATTTCGTAATTTCAAGTGAAATATATGTTTTGGGGTTCCCCGATACCGAAAAAATGTTTTTTTCATAACGTCCGTCAGTCTGTGCGTCTGTCTGTACGTTCGTCTGTCCGTTCGTCTGTCGGTCCGACCCACAAAACGGAGATTCAGGCTACATCACGTTTAGGTTCTTAGTTTATCAACTCGATTTATCTCATTTTTCGTTGTCAGAGCCCGGCAATGAAATTTTCTACCGAAAATTCGCCGTTTTTTTTCGCACAGCATTACATAACTTTCCATCTACTACGTATATTACTCCGTATATACATAGTATACCGGAACGTAAAAATGAGCGAAAGAAAAAGAGCGCGAGCGCGGGTGCGTACTTGAACTCGCCGGCGCCGCAGCTGCCGCCGACGCGCGGGCAGTCGTCCTCGTCGCTCCAGTCGCCGCAGTCGTCGTCGCCGTCGCAGCGGAACTCCTGGCGCACGCAGCGCGGGTAGGCGCACTGGAACTCGCCCTCGCCGCACGCCGGCGGCTCCACCTCCGCTGCAACACGCATTCGCAACACTCGCACGCCGACCACGCCACTCCGACGCCCCGGAAGAAGTTGCTATCTACGATGCTTTATTTTGTTGTACTCAGGGTTGGGCAGTACTAACTCTCCCCTAAATGACAATTACAATATATTGTTGCAATATAAAAGATATAATACAACTGCATTTACTGTATAATTCAGTATTCAAGGTATTTTAAATAGTACGTATCTAGCAAATCTAAACCTAATATATTTTGAGCATGTATTTAAATACATATTTATAAAGTATTTTGACGAAATATTTAAATACAAAAATTTAAAGTATTTTGCCCATCCCTCATTAAACCCAATTCAAGAATGTCCGTCTTTGAACTGAGAAACCTTTAATCTTTTCGATTGTCGTGATAACTTGCCAATTCTTGAGTTATTTATTCTTAGAACCTCAGAATACTATTATAAGAGCTTAGTATGCCCTAAAAACTAAATCGGTAGATAGAAATTATTTATGGATTATTTGACACGGGCTATTAAATTATCAGATAAAACATTTCTTTCTAAAAATATAATAAAGGTTAAACAACAGCCATCCAATTTCACAAAAAATTTAAGAGGTGACTTGTATTATATGTAGTACATCGAAATTTCAAAAACGTTGACAGAATGGATAACGATACCAAACACTATATCGCCATACATTCCCAATGTATGCAATAGGTTAACAAAAACATTCAAGGAGAAAATGAATCAATCATATTTAAAATAAGCAATAAATAGAAGCTCTTCAGAATATTATAGATCCGATGGAGACATGGAACTCTCAGAAAGTTGTTTATAAAACAAACTAAAATGACTGTGACTTTTGCAGGTCAAAGCAATAGAAAACCTTCTCTGAGATTAAATGAGCATAAGAAAAACATTATGGACCTTCCCCAACAAATGTAATTTCATAACCGTCAACCGGTTTGACTTACATCACAAAACCAATTTTGATCAGTATGACATTTTATAGATAAAAGACTCAAGTGTCATTCTTATATTATTTCTGAGACTTTAAATATTAAACATAACAAAACAATGAATACCGTAGGAGAATGAAACAATTTTACCAACTGGTATCATAACGTTTTAACTTGGATCCAATAAAGTAACAATTTCAATAAATAAACTCTTCCTTTCCTAACATTCAATCCCCTCACCTTTCCCTACTCCCCCTTCAACCCCGCATGCCTTCCTTATACGGCAAAACCCGTTCAATCATGACTGAAAATCAACGTTACATAAAGCAACAATGTGAATTTCTGTTTTTTTTTTCGACATACATGACAAAATCATTATTGGTGAGTCTCCAATACCTTATTTTTTTGTTTTAATTTGTTTTATTTGTTCAACTATTTTTATTAATTAATGTCTATAAAAATTTGGCGCGTTATTTGAGCAATTTAAGAAAATTATTTTAATTATATTTATTTTAACTCATTTTATATAAATCCTCATATTCCAGGATAAAAAATTCAATATTTATGCTAATACATTAAACATTATATTGGTAACTTGTCTGATGCTGGGGCTAACATCGCTCCGAAACGTTACAAAGATATGAAACAATTAATTTGATAGAAAAAGGAATAAAATTTAATTGTCAAAAACAAGAGAAACCGATAATTTTACTAAACAAATTCTAGTTGACCGTACTTCTACCATCCTCTTGGACACAGTGCTCCTGTCCGGGAGGTCCTAAGGTTTGGATCCTGATGATGGCAGGACTTTTCGACATTACCTAGATAGCGAGGTCGAATTCAGCCGCTGCGCTGTCTGGAGGAGAATTCTAGTGGCTGGCTGCCCTGATCGGCAGTTTCCCGTGGTGTCTCAGATCAATACCAGGCGAACGCCGGAGCAGTACCCTAACAAATGGGCCACTTAGTGCGAACGATGTTTCCTTTCGTCTTCCTTTCCCTATCCTCACCCCCATATATACACACAAACACTACACGATGACACATGTAGGAAGACTGAGATGGTCGATTAATTGATGTTTTCGGGCACATCATCTGCTAAGGTCCTTTAGCCCCGAAAGTATAGTGTATGTTGCGGGAGGTGGCGGTGGTCTTCCCCACTGGATGGTGAGATTCGCCGCTACCTTACCTGTCGGCTAGCGGAGTTTCCCCGAGCTAGGAATCTCCCACCAGTGGGCACTGCCCTAGCTGGCACGAGCTCTAGGCTCCAGACCGGGCTCCCGGCATGTGGGGTAGAGTAGTGTATGTAAATGTGTAAGAATGGAGTAAGTATAGGACAAGGAAAATCAAGGAAGATCGCGAGCGGTCCGTGACTCGTTTGTTGGGAAACTGCTCCGGTATTCGCCTGGCATTGAGCGGAGAAACTACGAAAAACTGCCGATCAGAGCAGCCGGCCGCTACAATTCTCCTGGTGGCAGCGAATGAATTTGAACTAGCTATCTAGTTAGTGTCAAAAATCCTGCCACCGTCGAGACTCGAACCTAGGACCTCTCGGTCAGATGCAATGTAGCCTGGACGGTCGGTAACTGAGGATCAGTCCCGGTTGGGAAAGTGTCCCGCTGATGGAAGGTCCCCCTGTTTGGGGAAAACTCTGCAAGCTGAGTTGTGTAAGTTGGCGCCGGATCTCGTGGAAAGATCGCCGACGCATCCAGTGGAAAAATCGTGCACTACACTCACGGGATGAAATGAAATAATGAACCTGTCAGTCGGGGCGTCCGGAAACAAGAAATAATAAAATCTCTTGGACAGTTTCTGGATCCTCGCTTGATTAATCTCAAACCCGAAATGCAAGGAGGGTGATCCAACTACTTCCCCAGCGTGTGAGGTTTGTGTGCGAAAACTCACCACATTCCTGCTCGTCCGAAGCGTCGGAGCAGTCTGGCTCCAGGTCACATTTCCAGGTGAGTGAGATGCAGCTGCCGTCCGAGCACTGAAACTCGTTGTCCGCGCACGAGCTGCAACACAACACGCAACAATCGCACTAGGTCACTTTTCGTGCTTTGCGCAGCGGAGAGCATTAGATCCATAAAGAGTTTGCAAACGCTCCCCTTGTGAACGCTGGAACGAAACAAGAGGCGACGGTTATGCAGGTTTCATCTCTTATTTCTATTTCGTAACATTACATTGTAATTTATTTATTTAAAAAACACCGAAACTTATTTAAAATCAACAATGTTAGAAAATAGATATATGTCAACGTACTCAGCTGGTTAAGGATTTTAAGATTTGACTATCGCTTTGACAGAGAATCTCAGAGGTCTGCCACTTTTTATCTTATCATTTGCCCGAACTGTTTCGTAGTTCGAGGGATTTCAGAATTATAGAGAAATATGAATTTATTATGATTAAATGTAGTATATGTTAATATGATATATAAATATAACAATCTACATAAAATAAGTTTCCTTTTCTACTGAATATAACTATTCTTCCATCTTTTCTTCGATATGGAAACTACAGTGGTTCAATTGTATGAAAGGATAACTCACCAAATGCCGAAAAAAGTAAGGTTTTAAAACTATAATGGTATTACTCAGTTGTCATTATTTTTAATTATGAGTCAAACAACGAAAATAAAAATATAGTTTAAAAATGTATTTCAAAATATTGAATTCCTCCTTTTTAAAAATTACCACGTTGAAAAGTATAATTCCAAACTGCAATTTCGATGACGCTTTCTAACCATTTTTTGTTTTTGTTTTTAATTAGTATTACGTTCGTAATTTATTATATTCCTTCTATTCATTTTGATTTCTTCACTTCGTTTGCGTTCGACTCGGTAAAAAAACAGCTGAAAATGGGTTCAATATCAAATATCATTAAAGCTCAGTCTAAATAAGCCGGTTGCTAGGCAACCTGCACGCGCGGCTCTTCTCCATCCGACGGGAGAAGATTAAACAGACGACGAAGGGCTAAACTCAGCTTCGAAAAAATATGGGTTAGCTTTAAAATATATCAGTCATGAAGTAATGAGGTTAAACGATAATAAAATAGTATCAATAATAATTCAAAAATAGTACATTTCATTTCAACCATCTGGTTCTTCCCTATGTGCTTCAGTATATAGCTACAAACGATAGTTATAGAAAGGAACAAAAGTTGTAGGAATGTATTTTAAGGACATTTAACATCCGAAACTGAGTGATTTAAGTAGAATTTCAATATTATAAACATCAAAAACGTTATTTTACTTTTATGGTAAAAGTGTAAATATAGTAAATTTCATAGAAGAGAAGAAATAACTTTCTTTAAACAAAGAATTACTGCTGTGCGACCTTGGACTATTCCAAACGTCAAAATTGACTTGACCTTAACCAAATATCAAAAGAGAAACCTATCAATCGACAAATGGCTCAACAAGTCCTTGAATTATATTGATGCAAACTACTTCAACTATTCTGTAATCTCCATTCATGGCAGTTCCAACGAAACCGGAAAAGTAGCCATAGTATGCATGCCTAATAACACAATAAAGTTCCAGCTTAAGCAGTATGCCAGCCATAAAACTACAAGGTCCTATGCCTTAATGTCAGCACTTAAATACATCCCCAAGCTTCACTCTCGTAATGTCATTCTGCTCACAAGCACATTATCATCAACCAACTGGAGCAAGAATACTAAAACAGAATTGAACATCGTTATTATAGAAGAATATCTTCAGATCATCAAGGCAGGAATACATTTTGTTCTAGTATGGATCCCTTCTCAAATCAAACCGGTCTTCATAACCAGAGCCAGTAAAAGTAATACATTAATTGATCTTCAAATGTCAACAAATGTAGTATATAACTTATCATGTACAGTTGAAGATATTTAAAAATTTGTTGGGGAAGAAATGAAAAATAAATGGAGCCATGAATGGACAAATTATAAAGCCAGCTATCTACATAAATCTATAAACAGTTTTTACGCACTTGGCAGCGACACAAAATTCCGACGCAGGGAGCAAGTAGTCCTTTCAAGGATACGAACTGGACATTGTAAATTCAGCCACCTCTATTTTATCCAAATATCACCTCCACCCTCATGTGATATATGCAATACACCTTTAAACCTTGATCACATTTTCAATGTATGTTCCAGGTATGACAGTCAAAGAGTATCAAATGGATTTAACCACCAATCAATACTGCATTCTAAAGAAGACCAAGAAAAAATAATCAAATTTTGTTTAGCCATTAACATATTTATGGACATTTGAAACCAATGGATTCATGTAAACTGTAATTGTTGTCCCTGAATTATTATTACTATTGTAAGATAATTGGAAATGTAATTGTTATAACATTCTACTGTTGTAACTGCATTATAAAAATATTGTAACTGTATTATAACTGTAACAGGAAGTCGCTAATAACAGCGATGTTGATGCGACTAAAAATAAAAATAATTTAAAAAAAAACTTTCTTTATAATCTAGGTATTCTGGGCTTGGACGGATCTATTGAATTCTGTTCAGGTTAGTGTTAGTTTTTTATGAAGTGCTTGCTACATTTAAAACCAGTGGTGCTACAGAATGGCACAGACTTTCCCGTATCAATTTTCTATTTCCTTTGGTCTCGGTTAGCAATTCGAACTTGACACATACTCTTGCCAGCTGATCTATCGCCGCCCAAATTACTTTTTTTAAAAATTTTTCTTAATTTTTCGGTTTCTTAATAGTAGAACGGAAATATTATTTTAAGAATATTAAAGGACAATAAAACCTAAATGGCAATTTTCTTTGAAAAATTTAGAGCCATTTTTAAGAAAATGACGTTTCATCGCTGCTGTAAATGCGAAATTTGAAACTCTTTTTGACAGGGATCTTTCGTGTTTTCGAAAAGCTTTATTTGAAGTAATTTAAAGCACTTTAGCTCACAAACACAAGAGTGTTTAGAAATGGTAGGAAACGTGCAAATTAACGGTGTGAAAAATCTTAAAAAAAATACATTTGTGTAGTTAAAAAAACAACTTTACGCCATACTAAAGAGTGTAATTTGCACTATCCGTTCGAAAAGTTTGAAGAAAAAATGTGGAGCCATTTTTGAGAAAATGCTGCTTGGCCGTTTCTGAAAATCCAAAATTTTGACCCAGTTTTCACAGAAAACGTTTGAGTTTTCAAGAAATTTTACTTGACATTATTTGAAGCACTCATAAATATAATAATGTGAAAAAACGTCGCTAATGTAAATATTATCGACGTGAGAAACATGTGAATAAATTTACATTTTTGTAATTTTTGAAAAAACCAACCAATAGAACAATATGGCTTTTATGTTATCTGATAGAGTACCACTATACCTACCAAAAGTTTAAAGAAAAAATTTGGAGCCGTTTTTGAGAAAATCTTGTTTTTGTAATTTTTTAAAATTGCACAAATTTCACGCGATATTGCGCGAAAACTACTAAAATTAAAAAAAAAAATGTACACGACCTTAATGAAAAACCTCACGTTGAAGAACAAATTTTATTAGGAGGAAAAATCTCTATTTTCAATTTTGTAGTTGTAGGAAGACATCTAAAAAATTAAAACTTTAAAATTTTTGAAAATTCAGATTTAACCGTGAAAATCAGACCTATGCCACCTTAATAAGTGTATTTTACTCTATTCTTACAAGAAATTTAAGGAAAAAAGTTGAAGCCGTTTTTGAGAAAATTTTGAGAATATCCGGGGGACTTCATGTAAAGTTCCCCCAAAAATTAATGAATGTTTTTCAAAATCTCGGACCTACGACTCAAGCCAGATGGACAGGGGTTTCTTCAATTTGAAAAAAAAAATCCTGCGTATGGTTTAGGTGCAAGTGGTGTTCACAGACGGAGAGACGGACGTTTTGATTTCAATTGGTTTGTCGGTATCAAGGACCCACAAAACAGATTTTCAGGCTACACCACGTGTTAGGTTTTTTCTTCTTAATTTAGCAACTAGATTAATCCGCTTTTCGTTATCACAGCCCCGCAATGAATTTTTTCTGCCGAAATTTCGCCGTTTTTGGCGCAGCTTTACATAACTTTTCCTATAACTACGTAGATTACTCCGTATATACGTAAGTATATGGGAAAGTAATACTGCGGGTATTACTCCGTATACAGGTATGTATTCGGAAAAGATAAAATGCAATACAACAGAGTTAAATCATCCGATATTATCATTCGAAATTCAATCTCATAGCTGGAGGAGTATTACTCATAAGCAGATAAAATAATACAGGCAACTGTAATAGGTAATAACTAAACGATGGAAAAATGTTTCATTCGGTTGTTCTGGCGATACCGAAATAACGTACCCGGCAGCAAATACTGGAATCAAAATTGATCGCGCTAGAGCAAGTTAGTATAAAAGCTTACGTATGACTACATTTGGATACATGGGAACATCGCAAACATGAAATTGAAGAAATTCATTTATTTTCATTGCGAAAATGTATACAATTATCTCTCTAGTAACAGAGAACTTTGGTTGGGTATTTTTTCTTCGAAATATTTAAGTATTCATTTGAAGCAACGGCTGTCTTCACGTTTTGAGCTCATATTAAAATGGAATTGTACTAAAGTGTGAAATTCTGTATAGTATATATATACTCACGATATATAATCACGAAGTTTTATTTCGAGAAGATATATTTAATTTTGGTCCAATAACTACGTTGGACGTTTGCTGAATAACATGTTGTTCATTAAATGCTAAAATGTCATAATGCTGCTAGTAGATGCGTATTGTTTGAACATAAAACAGAATTATTTATTTTCTGTTGAAAATTAATTGAACAACGTTTTGAATTATTAAAACCACCTATTGTTCATAGTTCGGTTTTAAAAGCAAACAATCAAACCCGAATGCATCAAAAGGTCGTAAAAGTTGCTTGGAAACAAGCATAGAACTAATGATTATTAAATCTTGTTCAGTGGTCTAACATGATTCCGAACATTATCTCAAGTATTGTTTTCGAATCTACACTTTTCTTTCTCTCGCTTCTTCCTGCAGTTTTGCCAACATGCAACGGCCCGTCGGAGCGCGAGGCGGTCCTCGGCGCGTGCTCTGAAATCGAATGTCCATTGGGCCGTGGGACGGTCATGCACTGGACAGTTTTTATCGGAATTCGTTTTTGATTTGCCGATTGCAATGGCGTTTCGTTCCGGCTGACAGAGTCCTCTGACATGAAGCTGGAGATTCACAATGCGACTGCTATCGGGTGGGTAATGTTCCTGACAATCAAGACCGGAACATGCGGAACTACTGATGACGTTTGAAACCGCAACATTAGTTCAGGACCTCATTCGGTCTTCTAAGCGTCCAGAGTCCAATGAACCAGTCCACTATTTTCTAATGCAATACTAGCGAAAGTAAAGACATTCTCATATGTACTATCACTCCCTGATGGGTCTATATACTTCAGTCTTATAGGGTACTTAAAAATTTAAATTTGAAAATTAATATCATGAAAAATGTATACGGAAGTCATTTATGGACTGCAGATATATTTTTCTTGGTATCAATATTTCTGAATGTTTCAAAGTTCATGAAAAATCCAATTTAAGATGCTTTCATCTCATCATTCTCAGCATCATTCCTTGTAAAAGTAATTTTTTGTATTAGTAGTTCAACTGACTCACATATTGTTCACCATGTCCTTTTGATCACCATCAACTTAATACTTAGGTAAATAAATTCTTACAATACATTTTTAATTGAGTAATAATAATAATAATAACAATAACAACAACAACTACGCGGGCGGCCCATGAGGTAGTGGTTAGACTCCAGGCCTTCCTCTGCTGATCCCCGAGTTTGATCCCAGGTAGTTCCAAGTGGAATTTGTGGTGGACAAAGCGGGTTCACAGCAGGTTTTCTCGGGGTACTCTCGTTTTCCCTGCCAATATGGATTCCACTCCATTATTCATTCCCTAACCTATCCTATTATCTATTATTAACCATCATTACGCTAAGAATACAAGGATCGCAGAGGCGTCTAAGCTATAACCAAGGAATTAGCTGAGAGCCGTGGCTATCTCAGCAGGTTACCGCTAGGTAAGGCCCCAGCCTGGTGAACTAGAGCGAGCGAGAGCGAGAGCAAGAGAGAGACAGAGATAGAGAGGGGGGGATGAAGAGGGAGTGGAGGAAGCCCAAGGGGAGTTATTTGAACCCAAGATGAAAAAACAAATCTACAAAAGAGGTAATAATGCAGTAAGCGCTAAGTAGCAAAAGTGAGCAATGGTAAGCATATATATATATATATATATATATATATATATATATATATATATATATATATATATATATATGTTAAAATATCGAAAAAATTCATGGACAACATTATACATAAAATTAATCTAATATATAAAATTCAATGTTTGTTGGTTCGTGCTTAATGTGCTGCCGTACCGTGCATCCAATTGCGATAAAAAGTGTCAACTTATTGCTTACACTTGCGGGAAGAACATAGGCATAATACAATTATTGTAACTCTACTAGATGGCGCTACAGCACATGATGGCGCTTCAGTGAAATGCAATTCCTAATTCACGTGAGCTTCGTTGTTGCTGGGAGTTGCCGTGTGCCGTGGGGCGAGATCGAGGAGAACACGAGGAGCAGGCGGTGCTCGTTGATGAGACGAGAGGGAAAAGGAGAAAGGAAAAAAAGAGGGCAAAGAGAGGGAAAAAGAAAGAGGGGAAAAGAGAGGGAAAAAGAAAGAGGGGAAAAGAGAGAGGGGGAAATGATAAGGGAAAGAGAGAGGAGAAATAGAGAGAAGGTAATAGGGAGGGGGAAATTAAGAAAGTGAGGGAAATAGAGAGAGAAGGAAAATAGAGAGCGAGGGAAAATAGAGAGCGAGGGAAAATACAGAGAGCGAGAAAAGAAAGAGGGAAAAAGAGAGTCAAAAAGTGGGGGAAAAGTGGCACAGAGGGAAGAAGAGACACAGAAGGGAAGAAGAGACAAAGGGTGAAGAAGAGAGACAGAGGGGAAGAAGAAAGAGGAGAAGAAGAGACACAGAGGGGAAGAAGAGACACAGGCAGGAAGAAGAGAGAGGGGAAGAAGAGGCACAGGAGAGAAGAGACACAGATGGGAAGAAGAGAGACAGAGGGGAAGAAGAGAGACAGAGGGGAAGAAGAGACACAGAGGGGAAGAAGGGCCACAGGGAAAAAAGAGATACAGAGGGCGAAAGAAGACACAGATGGAGAAAGAGAGACAGACAGTGGGGAAAATGAGAGAGGAGAAAAAAGACAGAAGGGGGCAGGGAGATAGGAGAAAAAAGAGAGAGTGGGGAAAGAAAGAGAGGGGTGAGGAATATTTCCTCAATTATTTCTTTTGCGGCAGCAACGCGCCGGCTACCAGCTAGTATTATAATAGAAATGACCCTTGACTGTGGAAAGCAAGAATATCACAATCTAATCACAATAAATCTCCATTCTCATGCCAAGTGATCTCAAATGTGAGGGTGGAAGCCACATGTCTCCTCCCTATCCCTGGTCCTTGTCGCGGAGGATAAAATGATACAGCAGACTGAACAAATTTTATTTCGCCGTCCAAAATCTCAGGGCGAGAAGCGCTATCCGTTCCCTGGAGGGGGCCGCCGGGCGCGGGGGCGGCAGGAGAGCGAGTCGTCCGGGCCCTTGGCCCTTGGCAGTTGCCTCTGCCCTTCCCCTGGCGAGGGCCACCCTCGCGCCGCCGCCGCCGTGTTTTTCCGCAGTGCGGGCGAAGGGTCGGACCCTCCGAGGAGGGCGCCGCCCACACGGCATAATGGGCCCTGCGGTAGTCGATAGCAGGCAGCAACTTTCTGGCGCTTCTGCTCTGGAAGGACAGAGCGGTTTATCAGTGGAGGGAAGGAGGAAAGTCATCCTCACGTACTTTCTTATACTCTATGTAATTGTCTCATAATACGAGGATTGGGACAGAAGTCATGGCAACTATTCTTTTTGAAAGATATGTTATCATAGCACACTATTTTGTTTGTCACGTGAAAAAAAATGCTGTACTAATGTACGTTCACAACAACAGTTGGCTCTGCGTGTTTCTCTATTAGCCCAAAAAGCAATGTGAAATCTGTTGTCTGACTGCCGCCGTGGGAGATGAATGTAACCCGTTTCAAGCAGCGCTCGTACCCAATACAACTGTTTTCCTTTGGATATGGGGTCCGAGAATGTCACAGGGAATAGGTGCAAGCTCTAGGAAAAATGCCCTTCTATGCCGGACTGTCAGGCGACGGGCAGAAGAGTTTCTGCGAGCACGCGTAGCAACTAGTGATGAGCAACGCTCGTGATGACCTGTGAAAGTGCGGACCGATGTGGCACGTGCGGTAATCGAGTATCTGCCTAATTGGGCCTTTAGAATGCTTTTGGAATGTTGTGACTTCATATATGGTAAAATGTTTTGGAACTGAACTTGAAACCATTTAAAATACCTTCATTAATATGAGAAACACTATAGCACTTAGTTCATATCTTGCCCTTACATTTGTATATTTTACATTTTGCATCCATGCTCGTGTTTTCACAAAAACGTTGTATTGACTTTTGCCGCAACCCTCGGTGCATTCGCTTTGATGTTTGAGTGAAAATATGTTCATTTTAGTTGATAGTTATGGGTATACGTACTTTGATCGAATTTTAAACAACGCGCGCTTTAAACGACGCGAAAACGTTAATGGCTCTGAGGAGGAACTGGCAGTCTGAGGAAGAACTCTTGTATGTTAACCGACAATATCTCACCGCACTCCTGCGGCCAGAAGAGGATTTTTTAATGGAACTGTGCAAAACAGGGGATAATATCCTATTCTCTTAAGTTTCTGTCTACACACATAGTTTTCAACTACATCAATGCCTAATGGGACGTGGGAGATGTCACGTGCCGGCAAGGGCAAGGGCTGGGGAGGCCTGGACACGTCCATCGGGGGAACAGGTGAGGGCAATCGGCAACATACCGCATACAAATGTATATAATTTGTATTTTATATATATATATATATATATATATATATATATATATATATATATATATATATATATATATATATTGAAACATGTCCAATTGTCGTCCGTTACTCACGGTTAGACATCTCCCGGGTACAACAATAGGGACAAGCGATAAGTCACATCTAGGCCTATAGGTGGAAAACTAACCATAGTTGGATCCTCCTAAGACATTAAGAGGATCTTAGGACATTCTAAGAGAATTCTCGATAAAAAGGGGTTTTTAGGAGATTTCAATGCACGTACTGTGGTAAAGTGCAATGATTTACTGTACCAAAGTTCTAGCATAACAAGAGTCGTTACGACTTGATTCACGATAATAAAACATAATTAACGATAATTAAGCTGAATTTTGTTTTGAAACCTAAAAATTTTAATGTAAGTTTTTCAATCGATAATTTTTCCTGTAAGATCCTATCCCGGTGATGGAAGAGCGAGGCAAACGCATTGTTTAAAATCCGTTATTTATAAATTTACATAGCACAAATAATTTGAAAAATGAAAATACCCATCGAAGGCGCATCGCTAATTTAAGATGAATTATTCTTGCAAGATACTCTTGTAAGGACGTTTTCGCAGTGTAATTGAGAATATTTCAGCAACAGTAAGCACCTGTCCCTTCTGTAAGTTTAAAAGCTGTGTAACATCGACACACTGTGCTATAATCTCTCAGGATAAATGTTACAAACTTTTAACGCAAGTAGTGGAGTTGAAAATGATAAATTTTCCCCAATGAACATACAAGGAGAATTTTTCATATAACGAAAGTAGCTGAACCCGTGCGATTATATCGCACGGATGGAAGAGCTGTAGAAAAGTTATGACAGAAAAATATTGCTTTTCCATGAATATACTTATGTTTTATATTTACTAAGATCTTTATACATATATACCTGGATATTGTTTTGTCATACAACAGTAAATCCGTTTAACGAGTCACACAACATGATGTTCTCTAAGCAAGATCAACTGCTCTTCCATTTCCCACAAACTTGCCAAGTTGGGCATGACGCCATCTTCCCGTTTCCATTCAAGACGCACATTTCATACAACGCAAATTTCGTAGCTTTTTGTTAATAAAGGAAAGCTGTGATCCTCTCAATATATAGCGACCTCCACGCCTATTTTTTTTACTTTCCCGTATACATACGTATATACGGACTAATATACGTAGTATTGGGAAAGTTATGTAATGCTGCGTTTCTCTTTTTTTGGTACCGCACTTGTTTAAAATCGTTGGGAACCGGTTAGGAGGGACATCAAAACTGTTATCTTTAGAGCTTTAATAGTATGATTACACATATGACTTGCCTCTGATTGTTAGGCAACCTTTCATGCATAAGATGCACAACAAGAAGGGGCAAATACAACTTTGATAAATGAAATTTCTCTCCATATGTTCGTTGGGAAAATGTAACCTTCTTTTCCTTCCTACATGTCCTAGAAATTTGTCACATTTATTCTAGACATCTTTATAAACCGCTCTCGGAAGGTACTGAGACGGTATTCAGACACCATCTCACGGAATCGAAAGCAGTATTCTGTACTTAATATCATGTCTAATTTTTATCGTGTTATCATGTCGGAAAATTTATATATCCAGGTGTGAGCACTGCGAGTCGGTGAATTATGTCAACATCGTGGCAAGCAGTTGACTTCAGCAGCCCAGATGAAGAACCCGACTTCTTATTTCCCCATTTGAGTTCATGCATTTTTTGTAGGAAATATTGTTATAATTAATGTCAATTTTTACATAATTACTTCTTCATAACGCATTTCAAAACTTCCTCAAATACTTCTCGATTTTTACCTTTAAAAATTATTTTCGAACAGATCAAACTGTGTTAATAATACAGAAAAATTTCCTCTTTTTACCCAACAGCACGAAGAAAATATGGTACCGTTTCAATCAACAGCATGCACTACTTGATACGTGCGTCTTTATCTCATGAATGAAATAGTAACGTCCCTTGAAATTGAAAATGGCATTTCACTGCGGACCTGAATGATGTAAACGCGTGACGGATTTGCCCAGCAGATGGTTTTTTGTTTCTTAATTGGACGATAATCTTGTTGACATTCTTTCCGTGTATCGGGCTGATAGAGTCGGGTGGCAAACGACGGCACCGTTTCCGACGGCGGCGACCTCGACCTTCGCGCGAGACTCCATGAATAACCCGCGCTGCGCCGCCCGCGCCCGCGCAGCGCCGCGCGGCCAGTGAATGGAGCGGGTCGCTCTCGCGAGACATCCCGCGCCAGGGGTCACCGCACTCCTCGCAGATAGCACGCCCCGCGCCGCGCCCGACTCAGCCCAAGGCGCCACGCCGCCACACATGCGGCCCCACGGCTTTATACAGTGTTCCGTGTTGATTGATTGATTTCTTATTCTGGGCGCGGTATCTGTTAAGGTCATTAGTGAAAGTTAGGGGTGAGGAAAGGACACGCAAGAGGAAGGAAAAATCGCGCGCGGTTCGTAGCTCGTTTATTAGAATGCTGCTCTGGTATTCGCCTGGTATTGATAGAAGAAACGACGGAAATCTACCGATCACAGCAGCCGCTACAGTTCTCCTTCAGACAGTGACTGAACTCGACCTAGCTTATCTAGCTGGCGTCTAGAAACCTGCCACCGTTGTGACTCGAACCTAGGACCTCTCGGTTCATAGTTTTCAAGTAACCTGCGTCTGTCCGTCCGTCCGTGTGTAACCGTAATTATAAACGTGGGGGCTGAAATTCTCATTGGGAAATAACAATTCCCATTGTTTTGATGCAACATATTGTTAACAAAATGGAAAACAAAATATCAATGGGTTTTGTCAATATTTCGGTCCTTATTACAAAGAAACTATCCACCCACATAATTAAACCACACTCATTTTACACAATAATTTCTTAACAAAAGATATCCTTCCTGACATTTTCAAAACAGTAATCATTAAATCAATTAGCATCTAGTGGCACTACCAAAGCACATACTTTCTCACACTGTTTCTAAATACTCCTTGATGCTATTACACTACTACATGAACCAGCGAAAATGTTTTCAACCAGCAAATTCTTTTTCCGCTCCGCGACCCGAACTCAGATCCTCAGAGTGAACGTGCCGTTACTTACAACTTACAACTTGCCGTTACCACGACAAAAAAGCGCCGTATGGATCGAACTTGGGCACAGGCATAATAGGTTAAATACCAAATTCATGTAAAAATATAATTTGGGACAAGGTATAAAAAATTCCAGCATAGATATATTTTTTGCTTTCTCACTGAAATTCAAATTCAATTAGTGGTCCTATCGAAGCACATACTTTATTGCGTTTTTCTGCATGCCCCGAAATATTATACTTCTACATAAATCAGCAAAAGTGTTTTCAACTAGCAAATTTTTTTTCCGCTCCGAGACCCGAAATCAGATCCTCAAAGTTAACGTGCCAAAATTGCATGTAGAGATTTTTCCTTCAAATAAAATTATTTCTTCATAGTGAGTTCTTTCTTTAAGGTCGTGTAAATGTTCTTCAAAATTTTAGTATTTTTCGCGCAATATTGCGTGCAATATGTGCAATTTTTAAAAAATACAAAAACAAGATTTTCTCAAAACGGCTCCAAATTTTTTCTTTAAACTTTTGGTAGGTATAGTGGTACTCTATCAGATAACATAAAAGCCTTATTGTTCTATTGGTTGTTTTTTTTCAAAAATTACAAAAATGTAAATTTATTCACATGTTTCTCACGTAGATAATATTTACATTAGCGGCGATTTGTTCACATTATTATACTTACGAGTACATGTGCTTTAAATAATGTCAAGTAAAGTTTCTCGAAAACACAACCGTTTTCTGTGAAAACTAGCTCAAAATTTCGCATTTCCAGAAATGCTCAAACGCCATTTTCTCTTATATTGCTGCAAATTTTTCTTCAAACTTTTGTAATGGATAGTCCTAATTACACTCTTTAATATGACGTAAAGTTTATTTTGAGTTTTTTTAAAAATTACATAAATGTAATTTTTTGAAAAATCTCTCACATCTTTTTACATTACCAGCAATTTGTAAAGATTACTATATTTGTTAGTGTAAGTGCTTCAAATAACTTCAAATAAAGTATTTTGAAAACTCAAAAATTTTCTGCGAAAATGAGCTTCAAATTTCGCATTTTTAGTAGCGCTAAAATGCAATTTTCTTTAAAACGGCACATATGTTTTAAAAGAAAATTGCCATTTAGAACCAAGTTTTTGTGTTTTTTAATATTCTAAAATTTATATTTCCGTTCTATCAATAGGAAACCGAAAAGTAAGAAAATGACAAAAAATGTACTTTTGACGGTGATAGATGGCAGGTGACAAGAGTATGTGGCAATTCCAAATAGCTAGCGGAGACACAAAGAAATAGAAAACTAATACGGGAAAGTCTGTGCCATTCTGTAGCACCACTAGTTTAAAGAGCTAATTTTGTACAGCAGATTTTCTCTGAGACAAAAATCTCTATCTACAATTTTGTAGTTTTAAAAATATTTTTTTAAATTTTCGAAAACCAAGCAAAACCCGGATATAGGACTTGTGCCATATTCTTTACCATTCCTTATTACATAAGTGAAGAAAATTTTAAGAAAAAATTTGAAGCGGATTTTGAGAAACAAAATTTTCGTAAATTTCAATCACAATTTTACGCAAGAACTACTCTTTTTTTTCAAAAAAGCACATGACCTTATTTAATGTGCTAATTTTGTACAACTGACTTTGTCTGAGGCAAATCTCTATCCAATTCAATTCAATTTTGTGGTTTTGACATTGTTGCAGTTTTCGCAAAATTGGGGATATCAACGAAAATGATACCTGCATCATTATTTTAAACGTCATTTGCACTATTCAGCAACAACATTTAATAAAAAAATTTGGAGCCTATTTTTGAAAACATTGAAAATGTCCGAGGAGCTTCATGTAAAGTACCCCCTCCAAAGTTAATATGCTGGTTTCAAATTCCTGGAGCCTTGACATTAGCCAAATCGATTGGGGCAAATTTGAAGAAAATCAGCTGAACGGTTTAGGCGCCAGCGTTGATCGCAGACGGACAGACAGAAGGACAGACGGTCGTTTTGCCGTCAATCGAGTTTTTGGTATCAAGAAGCAACAAAACATGGATCATCACGAGTTAGAGGATTTTTCCCCCTAAATTCAGCAACAGGTTTTATCCACTTTTTCGTTTCCAGACCCCCAACTATAAGAGTTTTTCTTGTGAAAATTCGCCGTTTCCCGGCGCACGATAGCATATCTTTCTCTTCTTACGAAGTATTCGAAAGGCAAGAAAGTATACTAGTGGTGCTACAGAATAGCACTGACTTACCCGTACTAGTTTTCAATTTCCTTTAGTCTCAGTTAGCTATTCCTACTTGCGATATACTCTTGCCAGATGCCATCTATCGCCGCCCAAATTACTTTTTTATAACATTTGTTTAATTTTGCGGTTTCTTAATAGTAGTACGGAAATATTATTATAAGAATATTGAAGAACAGTGAAACCTTGCCCCAAATGGCAATTTTCTTTAAAAATGTTGGGGCCGTTTTTAAGAAAATGGCGTTTAAGCGCATCTGTTAATGCAAAATTTGAAGCTCTTTTTCACAGGAATCATTTGTGTTTTCGAAAAACTTAACTTGAAGTCGTTTAAAGCACATTAACTCACAATAAAATTGTGTTTACAAATTGTATGAAACGTGCGTATTAACGGTGTGAGAGATCTTTCAAAAAAATTACATTTGTGTAATTTTTGAAAAAAAATCCAACAGAAAATACCCCAAATTCAACTTTGCGTCATATTAAAGAATGCAATTAGCTCTATCCGTTCGAAAAGTTTGAAGAGAAAATTTGTTACCGTTTATAAGAAACAGGCCTTTGAACGTTTTTGGAAATGCGGAATTTTGTGCAACTTTTCACGGAAAACAGTTGAGTTTTCGAGAAACTTTACTTGACATTATTTAAAGCATATGTACTCATTAATATATTAATGTGAATAAATCACCGCTAATGTAAATATTAACGACGTGAGAGACAAGTCAAAAAAATTACATTTTTACAATATTTGAAAAACAAAAGAATACAGCAATATGGCGTTTATGTCATCTCAGAGAGTACGTTAGCACAATCCCAACCAAAAGTTTAAAGAAAACGATTTGAGACGTTTTTGAGAAATTTTTGTTTTTGTATTTTTTTAAATTGCACATATTGCATGTAACATTGCGCGAAAAACTACTAAAATTTTGTAAAAAATGTACATAACCTTAAAGAAAGAACTCACTATGAGGAACAAAATTTATTTGAAGGAAAACTCTCTACATGCAAGTGTATTTTACTCTATTCTTACAAGAAATTTAAAGAAAAAATTAGAGACTTTTTTTAAATTTTGAAAATGTCCGGGTGCTTCATGAATTGTACTCCCGAAAATTAAAATATCGGTTTCAAACTCAAGGTGCCACGAGATCAGCCAGATCGATTAGGGAGTATCGATTTTGGAGAAAATCGGCTGAACGGTTTAGTTGCTAGCGTTGTTCACATACAGACTGATGGACGGACAGAAGTGTTGCTTTCAATTGGTTTTTCGGTATCAAGGACTCACAAAACAGGGATTCTGGCTGCACTACATGTTAGGGGATTTTTTTCTTAATTTAGCAACTGGATTTTTCTTAATTTAGCAACTCTCCTTTACCAGAGCCCTGTAATACGTTTTTTCTGCAGAAACTTCGCCGTTTTTCGCGCAGCATTACATAACTTTCCCTGTACTATACGTACGTACGTATAATATACGGGAAAGTAAAAATATATATATAAATTGAAGGTAATCATGAAGGATATATTTCTTCGTAAAATTATTATGATATTTCGTACGATACCTTCGCAAATCAGTGAAAAATTACACTGGACACCAAATTTCAATTTTTTTTCTGGAAAGTAAATGAAAGTAGGTCATTCTTTCGGAAAAATAGAATGCTGAATTTTCATACGGCTACATTTTTCTCCTATCACGTGTAGTTTTAGAAAAATGACAGCTGTATGATTTGTACATTTTGGTGAATCATGGTAACATTAAACTAGTATTAAAAAATAACTTATTTCAAGGATCTTTCACTCCACTTCCGTTTTATGATAAAGGTTATGTTTTTCTCACAGCTTACTAACAGTAATCTGCTAACACAGTTGGGATCTATCTTCCCTAATAACGTTTTCAATAGCGAAAATGTCCTGATTTGTAATAAACAAACGCCAGTGACATTGGTCGTAATGTTTGGCACAAAATTTAATTCTGTCGATTGCCTTCCACTTCCCTACCGATTTTGTACTGTTCATTATCGATATAAATTTCCTACAAATCACCTTCCCATTCATCTTTGCCTATTCAAAGCTTACTGTACACATTCAATTCCGACCTCAAAAGAAGCTGAAATTCCATTTCCATCCTCTCCGGAAGAAACATAAAATTCCTTTAAAATATATTTAAAATATATACTTTAAGTTAGTTAAAACACAACTCAGAATGTGATAAAGTAAATACAATTGATAGGCTAATACGGTAATTATCTTACATCATCAATTTTTAGTGAGTGTAATTTTAACTATGGATTCATACAAAAAGTAGTTGATATGAGAAGATGTGAAGACCAAACACATAGTAAAATACCATAAGTCAGCTTTGAACGATGCTACTAAATACGATGTGGACAATCAAGTTATGTTCACATACATTAACATTCAAAACACACATCTACTATGAATAGAGCATATCACATTTCATAATATTCAATTAGTTTCTTGAAGGGTATATTGTGAAAGCAGTTTTAATAATCGACAATTAGAGAACGTAATTACTCTTTGTCATTCTAATGCAACGGCACTCGAACACGACACCACAAGATAAATCACAATACACAAGAGAAGTCCATTTGTATACTTTTACATAAATCTCAGAAACGTAACCTCATTTTTGTCGGAAATACATTATACTTTGTCTTGAGATAATGTAATCTCAAGTAAATTAATTTCTTGAAGTTTCCGAAAGAAAATTAAGGCGCCAATGATGATATATTTAAATGTAAAGATTCTTGAGTACTAAGTGCTAGAGACGAAGGGTACTAAAATTGCAGTTGTAAACTTGAACTGTGTGTTGCTTTAAAAAACAACCGTTTTTATAACAAATACAAGCGACCGTATACTGTTTTCTTATTTTGATCGATTCGGATTTCTAAATTCTCTGTAAGAATATTGTATTGCCATTCACAAGAAATTATTTGAGGTAGGTTGAAAGCAAAGGCATTGTAATATTATTTTTTTATAAAATTCACGCTGTAATTATTCTAAATTCTGTGTAAAAAGAGAGAAGTTTACAACAACAAGTCTGTTTAGTGGACTGTGCGTAATTCTAGTTTTTGTTCATTATGGCAGAATCAAAAAAAGACGTAGACACTTTCCCAACAGGTCACATCACTTTAAATGTAATTGGGCAAGATAAAGTGACAATTCAATTTATAATTTCGAAGGAAGCTTACCTTCGAGAATTAATGAGTGCTTATTGTGAAAGATTGGGACTTCCTGTTGGAACAGTGAGATTCAGGTTTGAGGGAACACCTGTACAAGATCTTGACACTCCATCTTCCTTGCAAATGAAACGAAGGTGATACCATAGAAGTATATTTTCAACAAGATGGTGGCACTAACATCATAATAAGAAGTTGTGTAAATGTGTGAAAATGTTATTGATTTAGCATTGAGAAGCAAGGGAAGCAATGGCGCTGTGCTAATTGACAATCATTTGAATTAATTGGATTATGCGCATGATTTTACGAGATATACTATATTTTGAAGCTCAATGGATTAAAATTCATAACAAAAATAAATGAAATTCAACTCATTCAACTACATTGAAGACAAAATTGACGTACGGTATTATTGTAATAACATCTCTTGGAATGCAATTTTTGTAAATAAATAAGTTATATCTTAATTTGCTATCCTTATATGTTGTTAAGCACGAACTGAAAACTTTAATTCCGTGGCATATTTTAATACTAACTGATTTTTTTATTCCTTTTAACTTTAAAAATAATCGCAATTTAAAAATACTTGCAAATTATAAACATATTTTGCAGTCATTAACTTTATCAATGACATAGAGTTATACACTTGCACATGATTAAGAAAAGAAATGAAATGAAGTGCGATGAAATCAGAAATAATATTACAGTTAGCCTATTTCCAATTCTGCGGATAGAGTAGGACCCGACCTACATGTGAGAAATTACCTACATTTTCTCGTAGGTAAAGAAAGGCAACAAAGAAATATCTAACTACTGTTGAATGGCATGGGAAAAGTTAATTATTCTCATTTGTTAGCATTAGTGCCTTGTAAAAAATCAATTTTCAACATTTGGGTAATTCTTTAGAACGGTCAAGAAACTAAGTCGCCTTAGCCTATGTAATTAATGTGACAGGGAAACAGATCTTGAAATAATATGCTGAATGCCGTTATTTCAATTTTTATTATGTCAACTTTCGTATCTAACGGCATTAGAGACTCTTTATGGGGAGAGAGAATTCATTTTTTTAGACAAATCATGAGAGCATACAAAGTATTTTTATTTGTATTCGTGTATCATTCGCATCTGAATTGCGAAGACATTTGAACGAAATTGCCCGATAGTAAATTGCATAATAACCAACGAAGCCAAGATTTTGTCTCTCTCTCTATACGTGTGTGTATGTGTGTGTGTAGGGAGAGCTACAGGCGCAGATTCCAACCGACTTGATGTTTTCTTACAAAGGACTTTTCACTTGAGTGAATTTAAATTTTATTTTTATTTGTTGATTTATAATTATTTATAACGCCTTTAATTGATATACTGAACGACTTTCTTTACTAAAAGAATTAGTAAACAATATACTTGTGAATGTTTTTTCGGCTCTTGGAGGGGGGTCTGAGCCATCACCCCCACCCAATTGCGCCATTGGTTAAAAGAAACCGGTGATATCTACCCGTGATTCCCGGCACACTAGGCAGAGCCTCTCATCCAGAAAGCAGAACACGTGATGATCAAAAGTTTGAAAATATTTCACAGACGCATAAAAAAGATACAAACCGCTTCGAGCACCTTCAACATGACGTATTGTAAGTTTACGAACACGTGTCATCTCCGTACTGCAAGCCAAGACAGTAGTCGGCAGACTCACGAAGAAAAAGAAAATTGAAAAACCTATTGCCGCAAGGCGCTAAAGGCATAATATTGGAGTTAGGCCATTACCTAACGTAGGGAGGGGAAAGAGCATGCGTTTCGGACATTAGCAGCGAAGAGAATGTATTGTGGCCATTAATAACGGGGAGTATTAATAGAGGCGCAGGTACGTGTGGAGGCGAGACGTAGGTACGCGGGCGGAGTTGGGGAATGGGGAGACAGCGGGGGAGGCGCATTCTAGCCTGCAATGGGCCAAAAGCATTTCTTCTTTCCTCGTTCACGTGCCAGACTGATTTTGGCTCCGAAGCAGCAGATAACTGATTTATGATTTTCCTGGACACTTACGAAGCGAAGAATGATGGTTTGTGCATTAAGAGGTGTAAGACGGTTTGCTATATCAAAGTCACACGTTGAAAACATACTTTCCGCGTAACATCTTTTGTAGGATGCGTTGTACGGGATTCGAACTTGCACCCCGAGCGCGAAACAGTTGGTGCACCACCTTAGGAGCGTCCGCCGAGGAATGTAGGTTGGCTCATACAGCTTGTGCAGGGCGAAACATGATATAATGCTACTCGTCAATCTGTATATCAGTATTCATTATTTTAAACAATATTGAGGCAAAATGTCAGGTATTGGTCTATGTGTAAGTTTCACCAAAGCTCGAATCTGCGTAATTCTCGACTCCAAATTGGGTGGATAAAGTCCGAGGTATGATCAGCTTCGAAACATAAGCCGGATAAAATTAACATTAGCAAACACAAGATGGTTACAGTTAGTGGAATATGCTACGACTTTGAGGAATAACGGAAACGTTATAAAGATAAATATAAATTTATTTAAACTGCAATTGGGTAGAACCTGGTGGCAGTTAATTGCATATATAAGGTAATATATAATTATAATAATAAACAGGGATCAAACTGGTAGTAGGAAGTTTTAACGGTTAGTGAGAAACCAGATGTGAGAAGTGTCTACTGAGTCGTAAATTTGTATTTCCACGGTACCATTTTAATTAACCTAACTTCACTGAAAACCTCAGTTAACGCTTCGCTTCGCACTTCCGAGTGGTCAACGAAGCTCCTGTGTTCGGCCTTCACGATTTATTAAATAAAATAGTACCAGACTCTGAGACATTCAGTTTCGATCGTTCTCTGCGTCGTGACCAGTGCACCACCGAGACTTATGTCCGAGAATCGTAGTCCCGGCATTGTCATGATCGAAAACAATACCGATACCAGGCCTGTTGTGCGCATGCTACGCTTCGGCAGACGACAAGGCATCGAACGATAATGTACGCTCAATGCATAATGGGATCTCTCTACTCCGTTTATTGCTCAAACTTTTCTATTGCATACTTTAAATGCATTCTTTATTTCACTTTCAATGGAGAGTTTAACATAACTATTGTACAAATTAGTGTGGCAAATTCATATTTAAATTAGTACGGCAAATTATATGGCATATTCTACGAAAACTGAATTACAATTCAATCGCCACAAGACACTTTGCATAGACGTGCAATTGAAACCGTGCGAGCACGGAAGTGATATAATTTTTAAACCAGTGGCGCTACAACAGCAGATACTTTTTCGCATTATTTGTAACAGTTACGCAATATAAACTACATGAACCTACAAAGGTGTTTCCAGTCAGCAACCACTTTTTCTCCGCACCTACATTCTATGTCAAGGTATGCGGTCAGAAAGGTTGTCTGAGTGTAACACAGACACAACTGCTTATTTTGCTTATAGAAAAATCCAACACTGCGGCGGCCCACTCGCTGCTTTAGGTGTTCGGGCGCACTGTGCGGCGGGGGCGGGCCCAGCGACACGCGCGGCGACCACACGGAACTGAGCAGGCCGCGCGCCAACATTATTCGGCGCTTTGCTTCCTTTTATCTCGGCGGCGCCAGGGGCGGCGGAGGCGGTGGCGACTGCGACGACGACGGCGGCGGCGGCGGCGGCGGCGGCGGCGGCCGGAGAACGGCGGAGAAGGCGGCGATACCGGTAGAGGCGTCTACGCCGATGGCAGCTGCTGCGATGATGGCGGTTGGTGGAGGAGGAGAGAAACCGATGGCGGGAACAGTCGATGAAATGTAGCGGTGTACCGGGGCATAATCAGTGACAGAATCAGGGGGGGGCATGGGGGCCATCCCCTACCCCCAAGGCCTAGAGTTTTCGTTTGTAACCTTAATTTGGCAAAGTTGATTTAAATATTTATGTTATATTATGTAATTATTTTTAAAAAAATATTGTATAGTATCATAAACACGCCTCAAAAATAAGAAACAAATGTTTATAATTTAACAAAAATCTATGATGCACCCCCCCCCGAAATGATCAACTGGATTCGCCTCTGGGTATAATGAAGACGGTGGTGGTGATGAGAGATGGCAGAGAGGGAGCGGCGATTGTGGCAGGCGATAGTGGCGAGGCTATAATGGCAGAGACGGGGCGGCGGTACAGACGATGGCGGTATTGGCGCCCTCAGTACTGGCAGCGGTGGTGATGGCGTCGACGGGGGTGCCAAAGGGTTGGGGTTGGTGGTAAAGCGGTGGAAGCAGGGGCAATGAAAAGGAGAAGAGGTGCTGCCCGTGGCCAGAGGCGTATCTAGGTATTCGGGCGCCCATGGCAAGCATAGAATTTGCGCCCCTGTCATGATTACTTCAAATAGAGGTGTTGTTATTTGTTTGGAGGGTATGCTCTAAATAGCGCCTCTTGTGAGGGGCGTCCATGGACACGTGCCATGTCTGCCATACCGTAGATACGCCTCTGCCCGTGGCCCCTGCAGAGACAGGGGTAACGATAGGAGCGGCTGCGGCATCGGCGGTGGTCGACGTAGTGTTGGCGGCCGTGGCAAAGGTGGCGATGGTGGCGACGGAGAACGCGATCGGAATGCGTGCAGTCGCAGCGTCGCGACGCGTCGCTTCGCGTCGCCACCAGCCCAAGGCAGAGGGGAGAGCGGGCCTGGTCTCAGGGCACAAGGCTTCTGGCCTCCCTCCTCTGGGCCAAATCATGCCTGCGGTAACGGAACGCGCCGGAACGGACCGTTTCTGCTGTTTGAGAGAATAGAAAAGGGTCCTTTAACTTACATTTGTTTTAACTTAATGTAAAGACCTATAATAAAGACAATTAAACGTTCCAGTATATACAAATTTCACTCTGTACATCGTCAATTCATATGAATGTGTGTCACAGTCCAGGAAGATCTCCCGTTCTCACATGTTGGGGTTCTCTTCGTTTCCCATGCCGGTCGCTAGAATTTTCCGCCACACAGCTACTGTATTCGTCCTAGCTATAGCCTAATACATCATTTATCATCATTGTGGGCATTGAACAGATAAAATTCATCTTTATTATTGACATATTTAATTTATTTAGTATATTGACATATTTAACATATTTAATTTATTGACATATTTAATATATTTAATTATTTTAATTTCATATGTTTTTTTATTAGACTTTCATCTCTGTCGCTCTTACCATTCACTGTTGCTCTAAAGATAATAATCCACAAATGCCGGTCTATCTACTGGAGAATAAACGGAAGTGTTTCAATGAATACCTGTCCCAAAACAGGCCAGGAAGGAAACTCAGTTTGCACGAAGTCTTAGGCTTCAGCTCTCAATGCCAGAGATAGGGCTTCACGTTTTGGCAGCATTGAGTCCTAGTAGAAACCTTGTACTCATCGAACAGTAGGCAGAGGGGCCTCGGAGCTGTTATAGAAGGTGAAAGCAATATAAAAGCTTTGACTCTTCTCGAAGTATCTAATGGTGATGATAAAAAATGTCATTCTGGGACTCGAGAAACTCCTTGACGGGTGAATGATAACAGTCGTGATTAGTCATTTCCTTCTAGATGAAATAGATGGATGAAAAAATGGTAACATATGAATGATTATGTACAGGAAAATAGATTTAGGCGTGATGCGTATGATATACAAAGCCAAACCCTTCACACGCTACAATCACATAGTGAAAATATTCATGTCATTTGAGGGACTCAAACCCGCAACCCACATCGGATCATTATTCTTATTTGCTAGATCACATTTTACAGGGGAGGATCCCGCCGATCATTTCGGGGGGCCGGCATCGGAAATTTTTTTGAATGTTCTTTAATGTCGCATCAACTTCTAGGTCATTAGCAACAATTATTGGATTTTCACGTTATGGTATCTATGAGGATGAAACGATATGGAGGTGATAAGGGGTGAAAGGACGAACACATATAACCATACCCGAGGCGGGACTCGAACCCACGACCCTTTGGTCCGATTATTGTTTAAATAATTACATAATTCGAACATAAATGGTCCCCATGCCCCCCCCCCCTCTTTGATCCGCCAGTGCGTTTTTGCAAGGGAGGATTTGTAATATCAATGGACTATTTCATTATGCGTATTACGCAGCAAGATGGCTGTTAGAAAACAGAAGTCAACATTTTTGTGTTTCTACCTCTTAGATTCAGAAAGAAAAAAATGACCATTACTAAGTTTCATGTGATTTGGATAATAATTTGTGTCATCGAAGATATGAGATATAAATGGGAATGAATGTAGGATATCGTGGTTTCGAGACTTTTGAATGTAATACTCTGATTTTCCAACGTTGGTATTCGAAAAATGTGTACAGCCACCATTAAAATTGTCATTAAAAAATAACCTTTTAAACTGACAATGGTCATAATTCAAATCACTTGGTGGTCAGGAGATTTGGGTGCAGCGTTTTACAAAACTACATTATATACATTTTCACTAAAACATTAGGAATTTTACAATCATAAAGCACAAAAAACACGGTTGTCTATGTTAAATTACGTTTAAGTTTCAACTTTCCGTTAGAACGAATTATTATTTTCCAAAAAACTTAAGATTTGTGCAGCTATTTCTTTGCACCGAAAATATACCGAAGACGACCGATGACGAGCATTTTTAACTTTCGTTTTTTAAAAGCCATCAAACTACAATTAGCCCTCTGATTACGAGAGCTCGACTTATGTGAATTCAGAGACACAAGTGCGTCCATAACTTCAATAAATATCTAATCGAAGACATATTTGGCATCCCTGCACACACTGTTATAGAAAGGAGTGAACCCAAATCACTCACTAGCAAAGAAGCCGACTCACCTTACCCAGCTACCAGCCACAAGGGTAAAGAAAATTAAGAAGATAAAGGAAGAAGAAAAGAGGGAATTGATAATCCTCCAGAAAAATCGACAAACTCCTCCTCACCTTCCTCCTAATAGTTTTAATTGGAATATACTGCACATTATGGCAATTAAATATAATATTTTTATGTACAGCTCATTTGTGCAGTATATTTGTAAAGCTAAATGTAAAAAGGTTGGATGAGTCCCATACAATATATTCATAAGTTACTTTTAACTAAACTGACGGAAAACGGGAACTGATGGTAAGTTGTCTGAATAATAATTTTATTTGTTTGTTTGTGTACATACTTTTGGTCAAGGGTAATTATTGTGTTCTGCTTGTACATAATAAATACGTAGTACCTGAAGAAGAATCCACAGACATAGGATTCTAAACGTGGTAGTAAGAAAATTAAAGAAGAATAAACTGTAAATAATTGGTTCAAATTTCATTATCGCACACAGAAATAAATCTATTAAGAGTTAATTGTAAAAATTTCATTCATAGAACTCTCACTGTGCTCGGCGAATCGCATCATTGAGTAGCTCTTCGTCTGTTGTTACGAATGGTTTGAAGCCCATATTAAAATCCTGGTCTAGCTTGAACACAGAACGGTACTTCTCCTTTTTTTTACACAAGCTTGTATGGTTCAAGGCAACAGTAGATGTCACTGCAGAGCCGCTGATCGCAAGGTCCTAAGGGTTCGATTCCGGACAGTCGCAGGATTTTCGACATTAGGTACATAGCTAGGGACGAATACAGTCGCTGTCTGGCTGAAAATTCTAGCGGCCGGCTTGCTCTGATCGGTAGTTTTACTGTGGTTATTCCGATCCAAACCACGCGATATGCCGGAGCAGTACACAAACAAACGTGCCACGGAACCGCGCGCGATCTTTGCTTCCTCTTCCTTGTCCTATCCTCACACACACTTTCACGCACTACACTACTACACATGTCGGGAGACCAGTCGGAAGCTTAGAGCTCGTCCCGACTCGGGCGGTGCTCCGCTGGTGGAAGACACCCAGTTAGGGGAAAACCCAATAGCCTCCGTAGGTCCGCGACGGATCTCGCTATCCAGCGGGGGAAATCACTGCCACTTCCCGCGATAAACATTACGCACTACACTTATGGAACTATTAACCTTAGCTGTTGACGTTCCTGGAAACATCAATCAAGCCAATTCTTTTCCGCGCGCTGTTTGCGAACGCCAGCCGGCATGGCTTCGCTTAGCGCGGTCGGCGGGGTGCGGCTAGTGATGACAAAAATATCGATGTTTTTAAAACATCAATATTTTCCACCAGAAACATCGATATGCTAACATCAATGTTTTACCCCTGTTTTCTTGGCATCGATGCAATTTTGTAGAAAACATCGATGTTTCTAAAAAAGAGTTTGTCATCTGTTTCGATGATTTTGTACGTGGAAAAATTAATAAACTGTTTTTAAACCTTGTCTGAATAGAATGTTGATTAGGAAATTAAGATGATAGAGTGCTTTAAGACACAATATACATTAAACTAATATTTATGTATTAATTACAGGATGTTTTACTTCAATGATTATAGGAATGAAAATGAATAAATGGAACCAAACACAATGTCCTTTATTTTTTATTTCCTTCTCAACATTCAATAAACATTATTAATACATTACATATACGTGACCAAACAATAAAATGTACCGATATTTAATTTAAATCCTCTAATTAAAAATGGAAACAGAACAGGGAAGTGCCATCTGTTTTATCACATTGCAAAACATCGATGTTTTTTGTCGAAGTTTTCATTAACATTGGTAATGTATCGATATTTTTAGAAAATTTGTCATCACTAGACGAGGTGTTTTTAAGAAACATACCAAAGCCCTGTGGTTTATCATTAACGACCAGTTACATAGAGATTTTAAATTAGATCCAGTTAAAATGTTTAGAAAAACAAAAATGACTCCTTTTAATATTCTTCCTGAAGCTCCTTATTCTTCCCTTTTTAATTTAGGCCAATCATATAATAAACGAAAGAGAATTAAATCCCGTTACCCGAAAGGCAAAAAGATTTCGTTTGCTCTAAATAACTAATAAACTTCGATACTATATTTGCTATTTCCAAATTTCAGATAATGCAAAATAAAAAAAAATCACTATTGTTAACCAAACAAGGCAATTCAGTTCTGAGTGACGGACTCTAAAAGTCATTATTTTTTCATTGTAACTCACTTGCTTGAAATGTAGTAATGACGAGCAAGCAAAATACATAAATAAATTAAAAAAAAAATAAAATAAAAAAGAAAGCTAGATGCGGCGCGGCGCCTGGTGGCGAGGGGAAGTCGCGACGAGCAGTAATGACAAGCAAGCAAAATACATAAATAAATTTAAAAAATAAAATAAAAAAATAAAAAAGAAAGCTAGATGAGGCGCGGCGGCGCCTGGTGGCGAGGGGAAGTCGCGACGAGCAGTAATGACAAGCAAGCAAAATACATAAATAAATTTAAAAAAATAAAATTAAAAAAAAAGCTAGATGCGGCGCGGCGCCTGGTGGCGAGGGGAAGTCGCGACGAGCAGTAATGACAAGCAAGCAAAATACATGAATAAATTAAAAAAAATAAAATAAAAAAAATAAAAAAGAAAGCTAGATGCGGCGCGGCGCCTGGTGGCGAGGGGAAGTCGCGACGAGCAGTAATGACGAGCAAGCAAAATACATAAATAAATTTAAAAAATAAAATAAAATAAAAAGAAAGCTGGATGCGGCGCCTGGGTGGCGAGGGGAAGTCGCGACGACGAGTCGCCGCCGGCCGCCGCCGCCCGCTGCGCGTCGGAGATTGCGTGGGCGGCGTCGCGCGGCGCTCCATTCCTCAATTTCTTCCCAACTTCCCCACCGCCGCGTCGGGGCTCCGTCGATCGATGCAGTTTTTTCGGAAGTGCGCCTCCTTTTTCGATATTCGCAGGCGGTTCTTTCCTCGACGCCTCCCGCAGCTGTTTTCGTGGTCTGTGGAACAAAAACTAGACGTTCGATCGCTCGCTCTGCGTTTCTTTTTGCTGGGAATCCCGATCTGAATGATATTTGATATCGAGGACACCGGTTTTCCACTTTTCTCCCGATTTCTTTTTGTATTCTTCTTTTGCCCTTATGAGGGCTTGGGTGAGCACTTTGCTGCTCAAACCTTTGTCCGCGAACTTCTTGTGTTACCGCATTTCAGTCACCAGTTTGCTGAGTATTCACAAAACAGGAGTAACACTTGCAGGATAGAAGTTATTTGTCTTTGACTTTCAAGTGACAATAGTGAAGTAATCACCCAGGATTCGACGTTTGACCACGGCTTCCGAAGTTTCCGGCAGAATGGTTTTGAGACGACTGCGCAATGTAAGTCAGCTAACCCTTCATTGTTCAGAGAATGGAAATAACTTTTTGTCTTTTAAAAATGTATTTTTAACTGTTGTAAATAAGGCCTTTCCTTGCACTGATATATTGATTATTATAACTCCACTAGGAAAACCCGGCACACGTTGTTTGGCCCTTCATCTCCCTCTTTCCCCTTTCTCACGGTCTTTCCCTCCCTTCCTCCCTCACTCTGTCCCTGTCTGTCTCTCCCACTCTCTGACCCTCTCATTCACATTTAATCGCAGATTCTGTACATCTTTGAGCCGGTGAGGTAATATCGGGAAGCGCCGTACCAGCAAAAAATGTAATAGAATGTTCAAGAAGGTTTCATCCGGTAGATTACGCTGTGAGAAACGTTTCTTGCCTGAAACGTTTAGTTTTCAAAGCCATAGAACGCATCGTTTAGGAGTTATTTAACGATATTATTTGACGATATACATTCAAAATGCTGCTGAATGTGTTGCGGGTTGTATTTGTCGTGAATATTTAGTTTTGTTCTACAGCGCCATGTTACAACAGAATTAACAGCACATAAAACTTCTCAGTGAAAAAACACGTAGAAGTGCCAACTTTAATGGAGATTGGTCTCACGGTGTCGGAGTTTATCTCTGATATATTGAAACGAATTATTATAATTAATTATTATAATACTTTTCTAACCAGAGCGACAGCGGCAGACACGGGTTAGATGCGGCCAACACTTTGAATTTAGCGGTAGTGGCGGCCGAGTCAAATGACACGTTCGAACGAGTCGGGGGAATGCGGACGAACGAGGAGGCGCGCGGGCGCGGGCGCGACAGACAGTCAGTGAGTACGCGAACTGGTAAGACGACGGAAGTGGTGAGACAGGAATGGAATTTAAGTGGAGACGAAACGAGTGCGTGAGCAGGAGTTGGCAATTAAGAAGTTGAGGAACTGTAAATGTTGTGAATGCTGCAGGGAAAGTGAATCAGGCAATATGTAGTACGGAGCGGGTGTGATGAACATTATTCAGAAGTGAAACTGGTAATCGAGGTGAGACGGGACTGATGCGTGAGCACAAGTAGGTATGTGAAATAATAAGGGAACATGTTGGTGGGTGTTTTAAAGCATTGGACGGACTGTGAATCAAGCGATGATAAAGGTGGGGGCAAACAAAGTGAACTTATGATTGACGTGTAATTACGATTTGCAACATCGAAAGACTGGGTAAAAGACTCAGGGTCGGCCGCTGGACGAGCAGCCCCACGTGGTAGCAGCCGTGTTGTAAAACGTCCGGCAAGAAGTGTTAACAGTAACATAGTGAATCTTTACGTCTGCGAAGTAAACAGTACGAGAGGCGCGGACGAGATTAGAAGACCATTCAAGGCTGTGGTGAAGCGTGTGCTAAGCGGAGGACGGCTAGCGTCTTTCGAACGTTGCAGTAACTGTTTCACATTGCCGGCCATGCTTTGGCCCGCCGCCGGTGCCGAGGCCAGCCGAACTGACGCCGACTTCGCACGAGATGCCTCCATGCCGAGGGGCCCAATGAACGCTCAGAGTGATCATCGAAACGTCAGGTTTGATGCGAGCGACTCATTCAAGGGTGATTACGAAGGTAGCAATGCTTCTTAAACACTACAGGGGTTGAACAAATGAAAGGAGTATGATATTGTAATGAAAGTGTTTCTTTTGTTGTTTGTCTCTTTGAAATAACGTGTTATATTTCTCTTTTACAATTCTGTCTTTCCAATGGATGCACGGATAGCCGGAGCCCATTCACGAGAAAGATTACCTGTCCCCTTATCATATTAAAATCATTGTTCCAAAAAAACCGGTACGTCTCTCTCTCTCTCTCTCCTCTCTCTCTCTCTCTCTCTCTCTCTCTCTATATATATATATATATATATATATATATATATATACACACACACACCAACATCCAGTTTTATGTGTATAGATTATTACATTGATCAGTTGGTTTTTATAAGTCTATTTAAACAAATAGCTATAACTTCGCACAATTACACGTGTGTTTATACTTGTCTTTTCCCTAGACCCTACTATTCCCTCCTGAAATATTTACAATTCCCCCTTAAAACGCCTCATGTATACAAGCGTCCTGAGAGTACCTTCCTAACAGTTGCCAGCTGCTCCGAGGTCTCTCTTCCTGCTGGCCCCCGCCCCCGCCCTTGGCGCACCGGCTGCACCTCTTCCTCGAGGGCGTTTGTTGACCTGGGCGCTGGAGCTTCTTCCGTGTCCACCTCTCCCCCCCCCCCATTCACCCTCGTCACCCCCAGCCGCCCCCGTCTACTGTCTTCGCTCCCTCCGCCGCCGCCGACCTAGCTGCAGCCACTTTCCGAACTATGACTGCTTTCTCAAATCTTACAGATTTAAATAGCCCTGTATCTCCTGAAAGAACTCGTGTAACACAAAGACTACGAGTTACACGACTGGCAGAAAATGTGTTTTTCTAGAGAAACACTGGTATAAACTGAAACTAATATTCTCTTCGTTAAAGTTCAAACTGTCAGAAAAGTCAGATGTTAAATGCGATAGCATAATATAGTTGATCATATTGAAAAATAAGGGGAATTTATTGATAAAAAGGCTGGAAAATAATAATACCATATTGCAAATGGAGTGGAAATGAAATGTAGTAAACAAAAATTAAATTGACAATTAAATTGGTTTCTGAACTTATTTAAACCATTCGAAGTATCAGTCAAAATTATTTTGGAAATTGGCATTGGTAACAGCTCGTCTTTTCGGTTGCAGTCTCGATTTCGACCATTTCTCCCCCTTCGTCCATGTTATTTCCGTTTCTGACACACTTCCTTCTAACCCAGGGTAATTCCGGCCTCTTCTACGATGGTCGCCGAGCCGGGTATTTCTGCGCAATGTATAATAAAATGTTAACAAGTACCTTAATGAATGTATTCGCTACTCGTACACGGAATTACATTCGCATTATCGCGTAAACGCATCGGTAAACTACGAGGGTAATGCGAGCATACAGAGAGACCGCATTCTGTGCTCCTGCTTTCTACTGTTCCGCCTATAGCTCGGCCTCGTCTATCTCGGATCTATGCCTCACTGCCACCCCCGCCTCCGTCTCTATCCCTCTCCTCTCTAATCCAGCCTCCGATCCCTTCCACCCTTCAGCTTTGATCCTTCCTCCGTCATTGCTCTGCCTGCGTCATCCCTTCCTGCCCGTTTCCACCACTTCTTCACTCACGAACCGGTACTCTGCCATAGACTAAGGATGTACATCTTTATGACTCTGCCCCCGCTCATGCCTCACGCTCGACCCACTGCCACCTCCGCCTTCTGTTCTCTCGCCCCCACCGCCGACTCCGCACACCTCCGTCCCCGTCTCCGCCCCATCCCCGCTACCGCCCTCACCCTCGCCCTCTATCTCGCCTC
Organism: Acheta domesticus; assembly: GCA_031308135.1. Taxonomy (NCBI): domain Eukaryota; kingdom Metazoa; phylum Arthropoda; class Insecta; order Orthoptera; family Gryllidae; genus Acheta; species Acheta domesticus. The sequence goes on from JAHLJT010009355.1 coordinate 88,320,667, forward strand.
CGCCCCCGCATGAAGCCGCGTATAGTCTCCAGCCAGACGCCGCACGGCAAGTCAGAGATTCATCAAGGTGAGTGGCGCAGGGTTAAAAATACCACGCGCGGTTTACAAACACTTGTTAGCGTCGCCGCGGCCACCGCTGCCTCAGCTATAAGGGCCAGGCCTGGCGCCCCACCAGCCACACGACGAGGAATCCTTTTGCCCTAAACAGGCAGAAGACCGCCCCTCCCCTTTCTAAGGAGATCATAGAGCTGCTTTATGTGATACAACGGTGGTTACACGCATTTTGAAATAATACATTTTATAGAAGAATCGCTAGTTCACAATTCACGAACTACTCACATGCTCCTGACAAATAAAATATTCTTTATTCAGCATTACCGTTGTTCCAACATTACATATTGAGGGAATCACAAACAAAAAGTTTTACGACAGGATGATGAATCAAGGTAGATTTATTGAGATTTTCTAGGTCGCAGGCTCAAAAATTTAATTGTATTGAAGTTCTTCTTGGGAAGAACATAACAGGTTTTCTATAGATCGTCAGGAAGCTCAAACAATTCGGAATATTCTTGGCTAGTACAACACACTCATCCAAGACCATTGGCCCGCCTAGACCAAATATGTGAAAGACACGACTCCGCGATTATTTCATTGTAATTGTTGTTGTAAGTATTGTTAATTAACTGCCACCCGGGTCATACCCAATTGCAGTTCAAATAAATGTATATATGTACTAGCGGAACTCGGCAGACGCTGACCTGTCTCTCTCTCACCCTCTTCGTCCTCTCTTTCCGTGTCCCTCTCTTCGTCTCTCCCTACCCGACTCTCTGTCTCCATCTCTTTTTCTCTCCCTCTCTCTGCATCTGTCTTTGTGTCTCTCTCTGTCTCTATCCCAGTCTCTCTCTGATCTCTCTGTGTCTGTCTCTCCCTCGCGTCGCATGTCCTATCCTCCTCGGCCTCGTCCTGCGTCACACAACGCCCAGCAACAATAAAGCCCAGGTGGAGCTCAGTTGGAATTGAAATTGAATTAAAATGAATCACCATCTTGGGCTGCAGTGCCATACTGGAGTTACAACAAAATGAACAGCGTAAAAAAGTTCTGCGTGAAAAAACACGTAAATATTAGCAATAAATACTTTATTTACCATTTCCGCCTCAGAATAATTCCCTTAGAATTATTTCCCCATAATTTTACAATTTTGTCGTAGTCTGTATCTCACCAGATTTTTGTGCGCTTAGTGAAGACTCAACGCAGTATTGAAGACTCGGGAGATCATTCGTCATTTGCAACCAGCAAGTGCTCTACAATTCTGACGACCGGACCGCGAGGACGGGCGCGTTCGCTATAGACGCGCGCGATATTGGCGCTGTCGAAATAATCATTCCCCTTTTCGTTAATTCACAAATTTCCGATTTCCGTTGATTGCCTCAGAAGAAATATTTTTGTCATCCACAGGGCTTCCACTCAGCTTCAAGCCAAACCTTCAGAACTTCTGGACGTAATAGAATAAGAGAAATAGTCAAAAAACTGCTGTGTGAAGCGTGTTTCGGCAAAATGAGTGGTGATTGACTGTTAGTGATTCCGGGCGCGTAAATAACTAGGGTCACTAGGGTCATTAGTCCCGAAAGTGTAGTGCATGTTTTGCTCGTGAGGTGGCGGTGGTCTTCCCCCGCTGGTTGGCGAGATCCAGCGCCGACCTACAGTTGGCTAGCAGGTATTCCCCAATCAGGTTTCTCCCTCCAGCGGGGCACCACCCACCCCAGCCTGGACACGCTGCAAGCTCCCGATCGGTCTCCCAGTATGTGTGGTAGTGTAGTACGTGTTAGTGGGTGTGTAAGGAGAGAGGATAGGTTAAGGAAGATGTAGGAAAGATCGCGCGCGGTCCTTGGCCCGTTTGTTCGCGTTCTGCTCCGGTATTCGCCTGGTGGTGATCGGAGAAACGACGGAAAACCACCGATCAAAGCAGCCGGCCGCTAGAATTCTCCTCGAGACAGCGACTGAAATCGACCTATTTGACATGCTAGGGTCTAAAAATCCTGCCACCGCCGGGACTCGAACCTAGGACCTTCCGGTCAGAGGGACTGCAGTGACATCAGCTGCCCTGGGCCAACTCTCCCGATAGCAAAAATGACGGCAAGCTACATATTTTATCTAATAGAGGAAAAGACATTGGTGTGATTTTTTCCCACCTGAAATGTCTCACTCCGTATTTTTATTAGCCATTTTGTCTGTGGGCCTAACACGCACCATTGTGGATTTCAGAATACGCCCACACCTATGCCACGTTATAAGCCAAATGCGAAGTGTGAGTCGATATACCAATTTTGCCCACCCAGATCGGAGAAGGCCTCAGTGAGCGCTGCGGGCCGCAGTAAAAATAGCGGGCGAAGAGGCCGCGTGGGCCAGACGCCCCGATGGAGACGGAATGTCCGTTGTCCGCTCGCGGAACCACAGCAGGGGGCCTAGGAGGGCAAGACGACTGGTAAGCGAGAGCCTGCTTTCATTTGGAGTGGATTTTCTTTCAAATGAGTATGTTATAATTGACTTCCGTTGCGTGCAATAAGTCATTAGTCCCGTAATGGACACCTCGGGAGGTGACTGTGCTTCTCCCCTGAACGTGAGATCTGGAGTCAACATAAACGTTGAATTGTAGGGTTTTCCTCATCCAAGTATCTCCAGCAGTGATGCACCTATTGATGGCAAATTTTAGCAAAATATCGATTCATCACCAAAAGGTGTTCGATGAAAAACATCGATGCTTAAAATATCTATGTTTTGAATATGATGAAACTTTTCGAAGTAAAAAGTCCTGGTTCTAATGTGATACAAAAAATAGCAATATTAGTTTATAATATATTGTCTTAAATTTGACTATCCTCCTAATTTTTTAATCAATGTTGTATGTACAAATTGCAGTTTAACGATACTAACACGTAAAAAATAATCAAAAAAGTTAACAACACTGGAGAAAGGTTGCAAATAGCAAACGGTTTCGTGCGGCCTGGGAATCGACAACAGTGACAGTTGTCAGGGGCTGTTGATTGGGAGCTATCCACAAAACAACTAAACTCTGGACATTTTATTTATATCATGAGAATTTTTTAAATATCCATGTTTCTGAACAAATATATCGATCTGAAGAAAACATTGAAAGCAAAACATCGATGTTATAATGTTAAGTTATAATATAATGTTATAATAATATCTCTGCTCGAAAACATCGATGTTTTTCTTGCTATATCTGGATGCACCACCACAGCCGGAAGACGCTCTATGCGCCCGTCTGGTCTCTTGATAGTGTGATAGAGTAGCGCCTGTAAGTGTGTGTAAAAGGGGAACCGCTGAGGAAGGAAAGCGGCCTGAGGTCCGTTTCCCGTTTGTTTGGGTCCGGCGTTCACTTAGCACTGATCGGAGAAATCAGAACTACCGATCAGACCAGCTAACCGCTAGAATTCTCCTCCTGGTAGTAGCTGAAATGAATCCAGCGATGTACTCGTAGCGAGTGTCGAATATTCGCTTCCGTCAAACCCTAACACCTCTATCAGATCTGTAGCTCATTTGTAGAGTTACATTATTTTGGGCAATTGATGTGCGAAGATTAGATGGTGGTTCAAAGAATATGCTATCAAAATACGTGGAATATTACAACCGAAATTATTCAGGAAAATTTTTAATGAGAACAGACGTATATTCAATCCATTCGAAATTGACGAATCCCGCTGCTAATTCAGCTTGTACATTTTCCATTTCAAATACTTCCACGGAAGGGCAAGGCTTGGAAAAACCAACTTCCTACAATTTTAATAATTGTAGTTTTAATATATGCTCTTGTAAGTAGCTTTGTTATAATTGTTTTTTGAACTTTGTTATTAATTATCATTAAATCGAAAAGTTGAAATCATTTTCCGCATTACACTGTTATTCTATTTTACTTGATTATAAGTTACTCCAGGAGGGATTGATAACTCGGAGCTGAATGAAAGTTCCACATATTCCGATAGCAATTTTGTGTAATATTTCCCTTTTTCATAATTCCCGTAATTTTAATTATCCATTCGATTAATGTAGTGTGTTAAATATCACTCGAAGTGCTGTGATATTACTTACGATAAATGTAAGGAATTAGTTAAATAAATTTCAATTAATACCATCAAATTAGCCATAGACATAATGCGCAATTATTCCCTCTAAGATATTGGCCAAATAACACTATTCCTAAGTATATTACACAAAATGTCAAACGCTTAAGACACTGATACATTTTAACCAGTATCACGTTCGTTGTAGTTCTGAGAAGATATATTATAGAGCCAACACTTTGGCAGTATGACCATAAAAGTTCAATCTCTGTCCTAAGAAAACCCCGTTTGTTTAATCAGGGGTCAATAACTATCAAAAATATTATATGGTAAATATTATTCAAGCCAGAAATTTATTATGAATGCAATGTTTATGATACCGGTACTAATGTATGAACTTACGAGTAGATAAATCAATTTTTATTGAGACCAACAAGTTAGCTAAAACAGTAATAATTGTTCCTTTCAAGATGCAGGTCAATTAATATTATTGATTGATATATAAACAATTACATTTTAAATGTAATTACAAGCTACTTATAAATTCTAACCAATATTATGTTCATTGTACACCTTAGGATGGATTAATATGTAGAATTTCATTTTCTGATCTAAACCTCATAATTACGAATAAAGAAAAAGGGTACCAAAACTATTAACAAAAAGAAAACTTTTGTAAATGGCCTGACGTTTTAAAAATTTTCATCATTGAAAAGGTCACATTTACTACTACTAGATCATTGAACATCACAATGCACAGTGATAGAATATAAAATGAGGAGTTTCTTACAGGAACCAAACAAGTCCAAAATTACATATTTTGAGATATTTCACCAAGTTATTCCCTACAACTGGCACTATCTGTTAGGACATTTTCTTTCGCCAAGAGACAAACAGAAATCTATGACGGGGAAAAATCATAAATTCATTACTACGCACGTCTACGCTATAAAGTGTTTGGTGCCTCCTAAAAATATCGAATTTGGACTTGTTTGGTTCTTGTAAGAAACCTTTGTGTTACAAATAAGTAATTACTTCTAAAACTTCCGGAACACTATCTGAAACTTTCACTCGTTTTCCTTTCTCCGCTGCAGACATTCGTTATGCAATTGAACTATCTTGTCAGGTTTTCTTTTCATTGGGAAGTTGATTCTATCAATCCTTATGTTTCATCACAACCTTGTCCTTACTTTAGAAGCGGATCCAGACGACCGTTTTTGCGGGGGGGGGGCATCAAAGATTTTTGTTAAATAATACACATATTTGCTATTACATTGTGTAGTTTTGGTAGCGTAAATATGGTAGTATACAATATTATTGTTTAAATAATCAAATAATTATAATATAAACATTTAAATCAATTTTGCCAAATAAAGGAAGGCAACAAAAGAAAACTCTAGGCTTTTTGGGGAGGGGGCCATCGGGCCCCGCCACCCACCTAGATCTGGCACTGCTTTACTCTTCCACAAGTAAAGTGTGCTGAGCCGCCCAGCTCCCACCTCCAGCGCCTGCGTTCCCCGGAGTGCGTGTGCTTGTGCGTGACGCGTGTGACGGGGGTCACGCGTGCGCAACAGGTGTCACACGCTGCTGCTGCCGCCGCCGCCGCCGCCGTGTCGCACGAACTCCGTCCGATCGCTTGCGCCCTTGTTCGTCTAGCGGTTCACACGGGCACTCCTCAATGTTACAATTGAAGGGGTCGGGGCGACATAAAGATGACGCATTTCACGCGTCAAATAGTTATTTAGATATGGATCGAAGGGCGAGAAAAAGCCCAAGGGAATTTTGTCGCCCGAGATCATGAGAATTAGCTAATGCGCATGATATATACATGATTTTATTTTTTACCTAATTTTATTGATTCAAATGTACTTATTTACTAATTAAGTAATGTTAAACAGACTTGTTGTCTTTTCATATTTCCCTCCCATGGTTCCCTTTCACCATTTCTTCTCATAATCCTCTCCATAAGAGACCATGTAACAACATTTATTTGTATATTTCCATCGAAACCACGATACCTCGATACAGGTAAGTGGTGCAGTGTATATCGAGGTCCGTATCGTTACTTTAACCAGTAACGTATCAGTAAACTAGTGGTGCTACAACAGCACATACTTTCCCGTATTATTGGAAACAGCTACGTAGGATTGAAATATTGCACTTTCTGCCCTACTAATATCTTAGATATTGTTTGACAATGTCCAAATCTATCAAGAAACGAACAACTCACTGTTTCCATCGCAGTGTTGTCAAACCTATGCGAATTCTACAACTGCATAAAAATATAATACAAAAGTTTAGTAAACTTGCATTGGAAAAAGAAGCCTGATAGTGTACAGTTATATCAAGTCACAACAATGACACGTAATTCACAAAAATTCGCGACAGCGTAACGGAATTAAATTCTTGCATTCCCTACATTGTCGATACTCCCTTCAAGATTTCCCTTCAAGCGGGCTATTATGTTTGTCACGAAATTATACAAAAACTACTCGTATTTAAAAAAAATTAGCATGACCTTATTTGAAGATGTATTTTTGATCAATATATTTCACGGAGAAAACCAGGTGATAATGGTGCACATTTAAGATTTGAGAAATCTTTAAAAAAATTACATTTGAGTAATTTCTGAAAAAACAAAAAAAATACCCCAAAATGAACTTTACTTCACATTAAAGAGTGCAATTAGTACTATCCGTTCGAAACGTTTGAATAACTAGTATGGAGCCATTTACGACAAAATGATGTTTGAACGTTTCTGTAAATGCAGAATTTTGAGCTAGTTTTCACAGAAAACGGTTCAACTATTGAGAAACATTACTGGAAATTATTTGAAGCACATGCACTCATTAATACAATAATAACAAATCGCCGCAAATGTAAATATTAACCATGAAAGAGGCAAGTCAAAAAATTTCATTTTTGCAATTTTTGAAAAACCAAAAGAATAGAGCAATATGGCGTTTATGTCATCTAATAGAGAACATTTAACACTATTCCCTACTAAAAGTTTAAAGAACAAATTTGGAGCCGTTTTTGAGAAAAGTTTGTTTTTGTAATTTTTTAAAATTGCACATATTGCACGCAATATTGCGCGAAAACTATTTTTTTTAAATGTGCATGACCTTAAAGCAAGAACTCACTATGAGGAACAAAGTTTTATTTGAAGGAAAAATCTGTATCTGCAATTTTATAGTTGGAGGAAGACGCCGAATAAAATTCAAACTTTTGCAATTTTCGAAAATTCAGAGTTATCCGTGAAAATCGGTCCTATGACACCTTAATAAGAGTATTTTAGTGTATTCTTAGTTATAAGAAGTTTAAAGAAAAAAATTGGAGCAGTTTTGGAGAAAATTTTGAAAATGTCCGGGGGGCTTCATGTAAAGTTCCCCCCTCCAAATTAAAATATCGGTTTCAAAATCAAGGGGACACGAGATCAGCCAGATCGATCGGGGAGTATCTATTTTGGAGAATATCGGCTGAGTGGCTTGGTCACTAGCGTTGTTCACAGTTAGACGGGCAAACGTTTTGCTTTCAATTGGTTTTTCGGTATCAAGGAGCCACAAAACAGGGATTCTGACTGCACCACGTGTTAGGAGACTTTTTTCTTAATTTTGCAACTGGATTTATCCACTTTTTCGTTACCAGCGCCCTGTTTCTGCCGAAAATCCGCCGTTTTTTCGCTCAGCATTCCATAACTTTCCCTATTCTATACCTACGTATAGTATACGGGAAAGTAAAAATAAAATAATTAATTTACTTTGGGCTTGGACTGGTCGTGGACTTTTTTCGTTTAAAAAAGTTAAAAAATAGTGGGCTGTTTTCACTTTTTTTTTCTTGTTTAGGCCTCGACTAGCAAATTCACAATTCTAAAAGTCCAGATTTACAAAAACATTTTCTTCCGTACCAGGTCATTACAAACAACATCCTGGTTTACATGAAACCCCTAATTATATAATGAACTTGGCATTACTCGTGTCCCGTTCGTTTTTTCCTCTTATACTTTCATTTCTATCCCAAAATTCAACAGTTTACATTAACTGTATCTTTGAAAATTGGCAAAGTTCACAATGTTAACGAAAACTCCCACGTCAATGTTTTGAACCACCATAACTAGCATTTACCCGATGTGACTTTTCATGTGTTAATTAAATAACTCATACAGTCACTACAACCAATAATCGTATCGTACTGCTTACCAAGCTGCTTACCGTATTACCTGCTGACCAAGCAGAAATATTTTATTTAATCTTAGAATTTCACCTCGAAAACAAATGTCATGATCCAAGTATAACTATAAGACTTATGAAAAAAGCAGCATCAAGGCAGAATCGTAGCATCTGCGTAGAATTATAACTATATATAAGTTAAATGATGCACAATTAAATAAAACATTTAATTTTACATCTAAATTAATTACATTTTGCATTTAAAAAAATTAAAATGCACGAAGTGCAGGTGATGATTTACTACCTTATATAAATCATAATGAAACAAATTTTAATAGTTCAAAATAATTGGTTCACAAATCCATAGACCATATCGAAAAGATCATATCCTTTTATTTAAATGTAAAGGCGATTAAAATTCAGTTCAATCACTGAACAATGTAGGTCTAGGTAAATAATTGTCCGCGTTGCCAATGTGACTGAGTAAACAATTTTCCAGATGAGAAAAAGTTAACGTTAAGTTAAAAGCTTGTCAACGATGCGACAAGGCTAGGTTAGTATCCTCGACTCTTTAACATATCATCAGGAGAATGGCCCAGGATTTATTTTTAGATAGTTCTGTTTCTATTGTAACATTCATTGACCATAGTTTCGAAACATCTTCCGGTTTCTTTCTCAAGGTATACTGTAATATTGTGTATATTTGATATGGTCTACAGAATTGTGAACCAATGTGAACCTATTTAGTATTTGAGTAAACTCCTCTACCGTGCGTGCATGTGCAGTTCCGTCTCTCACGGTTAGACTTCCCCTGCACCAATCGAGACATATGGGTGTCATTGAAAGCGTCTCTGTCTCCTGATGAGGAACTGATAATTTGTTTTCCGATCCGGCCATAAGATTCCAAAAAATTGCCAAAAATGTTATTTTTCGTGTTTTGGCGCCGCGATCTTTGTATGACAGGGAATTAAACCAACGCCACCTAAATAGATCTACGCAGGTGGCGCTGATTAAACCCCATTATTCCGTGGTTATTTTCAGTCCACGGATCCAAAATGTTCTTCCATGAGGATGGAATTGCATATTTTGTATAAAGAATTTGTAACTTGCCTTGGAAAATTAAATTTGAAGAACGTGATGTAAATACGAAGGAAACAAGAACTGTAAATATGTAAATACTAAACAATACATTTCTTAAGCGTGCAAAAATCGATCTTTAATTTAATGTGACTTACAACTTCATACACATAAACATACAAAATTGTAACCTTTTAATGCTTATATACATTCGCCTTCAAAACAAAAATCAGACTGAGTTTGTGAAGTTTTAAAGTGTTAAAATAGGGGACAAAAGTATGAAAGTGTTAAGAAATTGAGGGGAATCAAATGTTGTTGTAGAAGATTTTGCGTCAGAATTTTCCTAACCAATGGAGAATGATCTTATATTAGCATTAGAGAATAACGCAGAACAACAGATTACTGGTGATCATTTATTAGAAAACAAAATGTAAAAAATATAGCTGTGCTGTCGCATTATTCATGTACCCGTATTTTTTTACAGTGATTATAATTTTGAAATTGCATATTATCTACCAGTTCATATCTTGTTTGGAGTTAATATACATGGCCATTTAGAATTGGGAATTTTTGAACGGGAGTGCAACATTAACAGCTACTACGATTCATTGGTAAGTCCAATACTAGATACTCTAAGAACATATTTTAACAAAGCTACGAATGAAAGAAATGTATGAAAGAAATTTTCAATACATGAATATGCTTTTAAAACAGTTTACAGCATCGGCGACGCCACATTCAACTAGTTTTGAATTTTAAAAAATTGTTTGATTATAATTTACATCAGGTACACCATCGCCTACACTTGGTGCATTTAAAATTTGTTAACAACTTTTTATCTAATTTTGCATAATTTAACTTACTTATAATGTTATAATTATACACAAATTTTATAATTTTAAAGGTACATAGTATTTCAGCATAATTTGAGAAAGAGAGAGGCTTCGAAACGTTGGTAAATAAATGTTACAATAGAAACAAAACTGACTCTCTGTAAACAAATCCTGGGCCATTCTTCTGATAAGTTAAACAGAGAGCCCAGGAAGTAATAGAACATATAATACATCAATAGTGCGGAGTAGTTTTTAGCATTCAGAAGGTTGGAGGTTTACTCTACTGAATCCTAATGGGAGGAAGGTGAGAATGACTTTCAGAATCATATATTTATTTATTTATTTGGTCAAAAACAGTAAAGGAACTGTATATGACGTATGGGGGAAGAGATTATCTGCGCACATTTTCTTGAGGCCCAGAATGAAAAAAATATATCAATTTCTTCTTCTCCACACTCACAACTCTTGAATATTTTTTAAAGTGATTCTGACACTTTCGTATCTTCGTAGCTCTCGTAAGGAGGAGGCTGAATGAATGTACTCAAACTTTTTTGCCTATGGCTTTTTTACCCTACTGTTATTTGGATGATCGAAGCTTACCGGATCATCAGGATTGTGCCGAAGCAAAAAAGACGCAGGCGTAGCAAATATATACATTGAATCCATGTGATCAGAAGAGATATTTAGTGAAAAATAACGCCTGTTGCCGTTCAAAATAGCGAAGATGGTTGACAGCCGTTAACCGGTCTGTAGACACATTAGGGTGAGTTTTCATCCCGGAAAAGATGTGGATGGTTTCATCTTGTAATTGTGATATCGAAGTCAATTCTACCTTGTATTTCATCTCATACAAATTATCTAGCGTTCGTCATTTGATAATTCCTCAGAAGATCAACTAACAGTTCTCTGTCATAGATACGCAATGGCACCAGAAAAAGAAGACGGCGATGCTGCGAATATTGTTGCATCTGAGGTGCTAAACAATTGCAGGGAGCACAACGCCTGAATGCAAGTATTGCCCATTTGTAAATATGTAAAGGGGTGACATGATTAATAAACCATTAAAATTAATTAATTAACTAATTAAATATTAATTGTATATATACTCTTAAATTGAAGGGATTTGTCGCGATGTCATAGTAATCAACCAATCAAGGGCATTTACTCGAAAAACAACATAATATAGAATGTGAGGTAGTGACTCATGCAAGTTTCTGACAAGACATACCACGTGGAATCACTGTGACATTAACCTAAGCAAGTGCAAGTGAATGGCGAGAACGCTCACTGCAACGCTTTGGGTCGTTCACCCTAAATAGAGAAGTCCTCCCCGGTTTATCTGCGTCAGACGCGAAGATACATTTCATGTCCTGAATAGTAGAGAGGAAGCAGGTAGATGTGCGGGGAGACGGACGCATTTTTACGGCCCTGCCAACGCGCTGTTGGCGCTCCTTCCGTCTCCTCGCATATAAGACAATGATGGTGATGATAAAAAATTTCAGGCGAGGAGTAGTGAATATGACAGAGAAGATAGCAACAAATTGCGTCTGAGTGATTAATAATTACTTTCCGGTATACGTACGTAATATACGGAGTAATATACGTAGCATAGGGAAAGTAATGTAATGCAGCGCAAAAAAATAGCCAATTTTCGGCAGAAAAAAATTCGTTCCCGGACCGTGATAAAGAAAAAGTGGATAAATCCAGTTGCTAAATTAAGGAAAAAAATCTCCTAACACGTGGTATAGCCATAATCTCTGTTTTGTAAGTCCTTGATACCGAAAAAAACAAAAGAAAGCAAAACGTCCGTCTGTCCGTCGTTCGTCTGTAAATACCACTAGCGCCTAAACCGTACGTACGATTGTTTTCAAATTGAAGAAACCCTTGTCGATCTGGTTCCAGTTGAAGCTTTGAGATTTTGAAAAACTTTCTTCAAAATTTGCGGGTACTTTACATGAAGTCCCCCGGACGTTTTCAATATTTTCTCAAAAACGGCTTCAATTTTTTCTTTAAACTTCTTGTAAGAATAGAGTAAAATATACTTATTAAGGTGTCATAGGTCCGATCTTCACGGTTAACTCTGAATTTTTGAAAATTGCCAAAGTTTGAATTTTATTCGGCGTCTTCCTCAAACTACAAAATTGCAAATGGAGATTATTCATTAATATAAAATTTGTTATTCATAGTGAGTTCTTTCCTTAAGGCCATGTACATTTTAAAAAAAATTAGTAGTTTTCGCGCAATATTGCGTGCAATATGTGCAATTTTAAAAAATTTCAAAAACAAGATTTTCTCAAAAACGGCTACACATTTTTTCTTTAAACTTTTGGTAAGGAGAGTGCCTAATGTACTCTATGATATGACATAAACGCCATATCGTTCTATTCTTTTGTTTTTTCAAAAATTGCAAAACTGTATTTTTTTACTTATCTCTCACGCCATTAATATTTACATTACCGGCGATTTGTTCCCATTATTATATGAATGAGTACATGTGCTTGAAATAATGGCAAGTGACGTTTCTCGAAAACGTAACCGTTTTCTATGAAAACTAGCCGAAAATATCGCAGTTTTAGAAATGCTCAACCGCCATTTTGTCATAAATAGCTCCACCTTTTTTTGTTCAAACTTTTGGTACGGATAGTGCTAATTACACTCTTTAATGTGACGTAAAGTTCATTTTGGGGTATTTTTTCGTTTTTTGAAAAATTATACAAATGTAATTTTTTTGAAAGATCTCTTACATCTTTAATATGCACATTACCAGCAATTTGTAAACATTGTTATATTTATCGGTGTATGCGCTTCAAATTAATTTTTTTTGTAAACTCAAATATTCTCTGTGAAAAAGAGCTTCAAATTTCTAATTTCTGTAGCGCTTAAACGGCATTTTCATGAAAACGGCAACAAATTTTTAACAGAAAATTTTCTTTTAGGACGAGGTTTTAGAGTTCTTTAATATTTTAAAATTAATATTTCAGTTCTACCATTGGGAGACCGAAAAATTAAGAAAATGTCAAAAAATATGTGGGTGGCGATAGTTGGCAGCTGGAAAGAGTATGTGGCAATTTCGAATAACTAACCCAGACCCAAGGAAATAGAAAACTAATACTGGAAAGTCTGTGCCATTCTGTAGCACCACAATTTTGACCTTGGCATCAGGACGTAACTGCATGTTGTCAGATTACAAAAGGCAGATGTTAGATGGATCCTGAACGTAAATTTGTTATCTACAATCTTTAGTTCTTAGCGTATTTCATAATAATACGAAGTAGCTTCAAACATTCACCTGACACCACGATGTAAGATAATGTGAGTGAATTAATGGTCTAAAACTGAAACTTTTTGTGGCTAGTCCTCACAGTGCTCTCATACAACAGCTCTGTGAACGACTTGGATGTTTTCGGCAAAATGGCAGGCAACTTGAGCAGCTGATAACGTTTCGTTCTAAACACCATGTTTACGTGAATTCCAAGGTGTAAACGTGAACTACGTTATAAACGGAAAGGAAAAATAAATATTGAGTTTGGAAAAGTTAGTAGAAAGTATGTTTTTACAATACGTAAGTCGCAAATTTTTTTTAAGTGACTTTGTTTTCCTTTCCGAAGCGCGAATATAATCCAAAGAAATGGGTAGAAGTTGTGTCACGAGAAAAATATGAAATTAAATAGTAAAATTTACATTTTCAAAAAATAAACCAACAGTGAACAGATTAATATGAGAAATTCCTGAGAACAAGTACTAAACCAATGGTGCTACAGAATGGTACAGACTTTCCCGTATTAGTTTTCAATTTCTTTGGGTCTCGATTAGCTATTCATACTTACCACATACTCTTGCCAGCTGCAATCTATCGCCGCCCACATTACATTTTTTCGACATTTTCTTAATTTTTCGCTTTCATAGTGGTGGAACGGAAATATTAATTTTAGAATATTAAAGAACACTAAAACCTCGACCTAAATGGCAATTTTCTTTGAAAAATTTGGAGCTGTTTTTAAAAAAATGGCGTTTACTAAAAAATCGAAATTTGAAGCCCAGTTTCACAGAAAGTTTTGGTTTTCAAAAAACTTTATTTGATGTCATTTGAAGCACCTCAAGTAACAAATACAATAGTGTTTACCACTGACTGGTAATGTGCATATTGAAGGTGTGAGATTATTTTGTGATAAAATTACATTTGTGTAATTTTTGAAAAAACAATTTTTAGAGTCATTTATGAGAAAATTTGGAGCCATTTATGAGCGTGTCTGAAAATACGGATGTTTGAGCTAGTTTTCACAGAAAATGGTTGAGTTCTCCAGAAACTTTGTATGATAATCTTTAAAGCACATGTACTCATAAATATAATAATGTGAACAAATTGCCGGGAATCAAAATATTAACGACGTGGTATATAAGTCAAAATATTACATTTTTGAAATTTTTTAAAAAACAAATGAATAGAGCAATATTGTGACATACAAAACATGGCGGGTTAGATATTTGACAGCGAACGTCAAGAAATAGACGTAGAACTTGAACATACGCGGTTGTTAGTGTGTTACTATGGTGCGCGCTCAACTTATTTATAACAATTGAGTGGACATGGGGTACCGTAAATGCTGGATTGTGTGGCGAGAATTAATTTGTCATATATTGGATGCCATATTAGTGCCAGTAATTAAGTGCGGGGATGTTCTTGCAGTCATATGAGAGAATAGGGAATTTAGCGAAATAATCGAAAGAGCGAAGCAGAAGACCCCCAGGATCGGTGAAAGAATTCCGAAGACGTCGCGCAAGCCTGGGTTTGGTTCTACGAGGCGCCATTCCACTACAACCAAGAGAGCTCTGCTATTGTAGCTATGAACTGAGAGAAGGTCATGACCGAATATTACGTTTTGAAAAGAAAGTTATTAAAAAAAGATTGTTCTCAGAAAGTAACGAGGGAAGTACAAAGGATCTCAAATAAATCTGTTATTCTGTTTACATGAAATCCAATGAATTATTATTGTGCAATCTAGCACGTTTGCTGTGCAAATAGATAAAGAAATACTTTCAGATTTCGCGCATCTCCGTACGGAGGGCGGGTCCAGCGGCAATTTTGCTGATCACAGGAAAGCGAATTGTTACTGAGCAGGAACCCACAATAGGCTGAGATAATCAACAAATGATATTTGTTCTGTTAGTTGTTATTGTTTCCTGGCGCCCAATTTTCATGACAGTTTCTTTAGTTAAAATGCTGCAAATGGCAGCCCAACGTCGCGGCGAGTAAATTTCGTGTTAATATAGTAAAATTGTTGCAATATGGCGTTCATGTCATCTCATAGATTACATTAGGCACTATCCCTACCAAAAGTTTAAAGAACAAATTTGGAGCCGTTATTGAGAAAATCTTTTTTCATTCAAACATTTGCAATTTTCGAAAATTCAGAGTTAACCGTGAAAATCGGACCTATGCCAACCTTAATAAGTGCATTTCACTATATTCTTACGATAAAATTAAAGAAAACATTTGGAGCCGTTTTTCAGAAAATATTGAAAATGTCCAGGGGGCTTCATGTAAAGTACCCCCCGAATTTTGAAGAAAGTTTTTCAAAATCTCAAATCTTTGACTAGAGCCAGGTGGACAGGGGTTTCAATTTGGGAAAAATCGTACGAGTGGTTTAGGCGCTAGTGGTGTTCACAGACGGACGGACGGACGGATGGACGGACGGACGGACTGACGGACGTTTTCTTTTCAATTGGTTTTTCGGTATCAAGGACCTACAAAACAGGGATTCTGGCTACACCACGTGTTAGAGGATTTTTTTCTTAATTTAGCAACTGGTTTTATCCACTTTTTCGTTACCAGGGCCCTGTAATAAAAGTTTTTTCTGCCAAAAATCCGCCGTTTTTTCGCGCAGCATTACATAACTTTCCCTTTACTACATATATTACTCTGTATATACGTAAGTATACAGGAAAGTAAAAATTAAAAACATATTAAGAATTTTATCAGAATAAAACAATGAAACCTATTTTGTTTTATCGTTTCCAATGAACGCTTCTTTATTACAACCCATCTTACCACTGTATTTACATTTTCCAGTTCAGGGTTTTCTAATGGAGCTTTTTTACAAGCATAACTTTGTAATTTGTAACTTCCATAAATAATATGTTGTTATTGATTTTGTAAAACGTTTGTTTCCATTATGTGTTTGTTTTAACAGTCTATATTAATTTGTAGTATATTTATTAATTTATTTAACCTAATAACAGAAACTGTTTGTGACGTGCTATAGGAAGACGTGTATTCTATGTGTGCTTTCTGAAATTCTGGGATCTCTACCTTAACCCATACACAAGTTGAATTCTGTATACAGATTAAATGAACATAGTTGGCGAGAATTGATAAGAAAAATTCGCTCCAGTGTAATAAAAACTATTTGCAAAGGGAAATCAGCTACAAAGTTTGGCTATTACTCCTCTTTGTAACCCTTTGTGAAAGAATTGTGGAAGACTTCTCGCCGTGAGAACAAGGAGAATGATAGACGTGCACAGATAGTAAAGTGACATTTATGTCCAGAAGCAAAACAATGGGCCATCTTAGCATTCGCTCGAAGGATCAGGGAAACTGGGCAAAAAACGTGACCGAGATGAGGTTTGAAAGTGTAAAATAATTTTTGTGAATTTGTCTGAGTTAAAAACGAAATAAATGAAACAATGAAGTCACAGAGGCCTGAAATTTAAAAGAATAAACATCTGGCAGAATAATTAGCAATATGAATACTATGATTTGATAGAAAGGTATGAAAGTTAATAGCATACTTTTTTTATTGAATCGTACACAACCCTATTAGAGAATAAGTGAAACTTTTCTCAATGATCGTGAGAGTACCAGAATGCAGTGAGTCTACATGCTTGGTGCTATGGGTCCAAATTAAGTATGTGATTGCTACTTACTCAAAATCACCAATTCCAACGCCCACGATTTCACTCTCACAGACGCTACGTATATTTGAGCATCATGATCCGATTCTCATCGAAATGTCATGCATGCCTTATAAGCCAATGATACATTTCTTCCGGTCGTACTATCCATAAAGACGCTAATGCAGGAGTAACTCTGCAGGGAGTGTGCGCGTGAGCATACAACAAAGGAATGGACATCTTGCACTCGCTGTATTCGAACGTACGGACAAATTAATACAAATACGAGTACATGTGGTGGCAATTATTCAAAATTACTAATCGTAGCGCTCTTGAGTTCACGATCATTAATACCACGACTGTTCACGCCCACCGATAGTCACAGAAAAGTCACAGGGTCTGTAATTGCCAATCATACACTTCTTGTGATCACTCAGTAGATCAGCGGACCCAACTACCAGTGTAGGTAGAATGAACCCGCTGTACACTTGCACATATGCCTGAAGCATATGACAATAAAATGGACGTTGTCTCATAGCGCCCGTTATCCTTGAAATTACGGACCAGTTAAAATAAGTATACGTGATTGACACTAAATAAGTAACCGTAGCGCTCACGGATTCACGATGGTAGATCCCCGTCAATTTAAGAGTCGTGATAGTTGGTTCTCATCCAAATACCACTGAACCCCATTATTGCCCACACTTCTTTTGACCGCTCCGTAGATAAAAGCGTTTATGCGGGGGAAGTGTTCCTGCAGTGTATTTCTACGTGAGCATGAAATCCATAATGGAATAGGCGTGGACACTTGCTATCCGTTAACTTATGTTCCGATTAAAATAAATGTGATTGACACTCAAAACAACTGAATCAGTCATTTGAGAAACACCTCATATCCATTTTTTTTTCAAAATTGAGTTATACTTGTACATCTAGATTTACTGGTTAGAGCTAACCTCATCCATTCCACGTAAATTATCACATCTCCAATGGATAGGTACATAACAATGAGATGTTAAAATTTGCAGTCTTTTGAGGAACGCCACATCTCCTGGAGATGTTTTTTCTCAAATGACTTTGAAGTGAGTGGTAGCACTGGCGTAGAGCAGCAGTAAGCAGTTGCATCTGATGTTTTCTCCAACGTATTCTGTGCAAACGAACAAGACCCATATCTTCAGTCTCTGAGTGCAGGCCAATTCAAAGAGAACGGCGTCAACAGGATGAGTATGATGAAACAAAAAAGAGAAAACCAAAATCACATTCTTTTCAGTATTCTGTGACTACAGTTAGTGGAAGAATGAACATATGCAAGGTAGCGTTCCTGTCTATCCACTGCATATCAACAGAACGAGTTAATAGACAGTGCACACTACTGGCTGCAGGCAAGTCATGGGGGAAAATTTACGGGAGAAAAACACCCCAGGGAATGCTAAACCAGGACACATCATAAAGGCTATTGATCATATAGCTTGTTTGCCTCACAAAGAAGCTCACTGCACTAGTAGATTCTACAAATACTTAAATTAAAACCTTAATGTGAAAATCATGTGGAGTCGTTTAAAAAAAAAAGCATCCTGAACTCAGTGTTGATTACCAATTTATGTAAGTGTGTGTGCAACTAAGGGGTAAGGAAAGGGAAGGAAGAGAAAGGAAAAATAGTGCGCATTCCGTTTGTTAGGGTACTGCTCCGGCATTTGCCTGGTACTGAACAGAGAAACGATGGAAAATTACCGATCAGAGTAGCCGGCCGCTAGAATTCTTCTCTAGATAGTGACAGAATACGACATAGGTTTCTTAGCTAATGTCGAAAATCCTGCCACAGTCGGGATTAAAACCTAAGATCTCCCGGTCAGAGGCACTGCAATGACATCATTTGATGCTCAAGCCCAACCCTCCGGGTCCACGTCTGTTAAAGCGTAATGATACTTGGTTTCCACAGAAATACCACCTTGTTTATCGGTCCGTTAACTCTTCCAGCACTAGTGCAGGAAGAGTTAACCAGTCGGGTAGATGTGCGTGAAGCGAACAACAATTGAGGGCGTGGGCACATGACGCCCGCAGTTCGTGAACTTACGAACCAGTTAAAATAAGTATTGCATTTTGAAAAAAAACAACTAATCGCAGCGTCCACAGGTTCACCATGCCCGTAGACACCATGTCTGTTTAAGCGCTGTGATTGCTGGCCCAGAATTGCCAATTACACCTCCTTTTGATCAGTCCGTAGATAAAAGCATTAGCGTAGGAGTGATCTCGCTGAATACGTGTGAAGCATAAAGCAATGCACTCGGTGTGGGCACCTGGCGCCCGCTGTCCGTGAACTTACGAGCCAGTTAAGTAGTTCGTATATGCCACTTTCTCAAACCAACTAACCGTGGCGCTCATAGACACCACGTCTATTTAAGCCGGTGATAGTTGTTTCCCATCGAAATGCCACAAGGTCTTGTAATTGCCAATCGCACCCTTCTTTTGATCGAACGGTAAATAAAAGCGCTAGTGAAGCGCAGGGAGGGTGCGTGTGAAGCGCACAACAATGCAGAGGGCGTGGGCGCCTGGTGGGTGGCGCGCGTGCGGCGCGGCGCCGAGGCGAGTCGGGCTGCGCTGGGCTGGGCTGGGCTGGGCTGATCCAGCGGGAGCTGCGTCGGCGGCGTGGCGGCGCGGTGGGCGCGGGTTTGAGCGCGGGCGCCGGCGCGGGCGGCGGTCGTGGGCGTGGCGGCGCGGCGCGGCATGGTGCGGCGTGGCGGAGCGGGGCCCCAGGCAGCGCGGATCGATAGCCCGCCCGCCCTGCCGCCCAACCCAGCCAGCGCCCGTGGGTGGGTCGGAGAGAAGCGGGGCGGGGCGGGGCGGGGAGCCGCGTCTTCCGCGACGCCCGAGCCGCTCGGCCCGCGGCTTATGTTGTCGGCTGCGCGGCGCGGGCGTGGGCGGGAGGGGACGGACGAGGAGGGAACGGACTGCCTTGAGGTCCACGGGGGTGGGAAAGCGGTGAAGGAGGGGAAGCTCATCAGAGAGCATCACGGTGATGGAAAGGGAGGGCGGTGGGTCGTGGGTGCAGCACTCGTGAGAATATTACGATGTGGGAGCGACTGTGGGGTAGAAGCCGAGGTGGGGCGGAGGGCGAATGTAAACTCACTCCGCGGCTTGTGCTGTTGCGCTGAGCTGGGTGTGTGAAGGCAGATCGTGAATGAAAGGGACAGACAAGGAAGGGGAAGACAAGGAAAGGAGGGGGATGGAAAGGGAAGGAATGAGATGGGAGAGAAAGGGAAGGGGCGAACGGAAAGGACCACCTTGTAGACACCAGAATCAGAGAATGAAGACTGGATGAAGGGTCGCCAAATAAAGGGCGTGGCGGTGAAATAAGAACGGACCGTGTCTGAGAAACGTTATTGGTGGGGGAGAAGAACATGAGGGCAGACGAAGTTAGGACAAAGAACATGCATGGAGTTTGTTTAGGAGACGGCCTTAAGGTTGCGAAGGACCGAAAGATTGGGCAAGTAGAATGATGAGGTGCCGCCTGACCAAATGTTGCGTGCAAAGCGGAAAAGGATCTGTTTTGAAGTCCGTATGGGAAAGCTTACTCGGATCGATGGAATCAATCAGTATTTGTAAGAAGAAGGACACGCGCGAAGATTGTGGGCATGTCCACAGAAAAGTGTTAGTAGGATGGTGGAGGATTTCAGGAGCGAATGTGTATTGTCTCCGGGCGCATCAACCACGGATGACATTAGTCCCGTAAGAGTATAGTAAATGTTTTTATCATAGGAGATGTCGATATCTCGCCCCCCAGGCAAGACAGATCCAGCGCTGATCCCCTACTTTGGCTGGAGGGGTTTTCCCTCTTCAAATATCTCTCTCAATGGGGCACCGCCCTAATCGGAACAAGCTGTAAGCTACTGACTTTTTTCCTGACATGCGCTTGTAAGTGTAGGCATGTGTGTAAAACACGCAAGGGGGGTATAAGAATGTGTAAGGGAAGATTACGTGCAGTTCGTGGATCGTAAATTAAGATTTGTTCGTCATTCGCCTGGTATTGGTTGTCGAAATCCCGGAAAACTACCAATCAGAGCTGTCAGTTGCTAGTTATTCAAATTATCGTTGCCACGTTGTCGTGGCAGAAGTATATTCGTTTGCCAAGGACGTGATGATGAATATGAACTCAAATATATAGCTGATTTGCCTTTGAAAATAGATTTTATTACATCGGAGCTCATATTTTATTAACAATTCTTGACAAAACGCTCATTTCTTTCTGTATTCAGAACCCAACTTGTATTTGGTGTAGGGTAGGGACCCAGAATTCAGCAAACGTACACAGAATTCACGTCTGGCCTTAGCATGTCACACAGTTTTTTAAACGGTTTTTGACGTAAGATAAACATTTTTTTGTCGAATTTACCTCTGCACACTGGTTGAATTCGACGGAGCTATCTAATATCAAAAAACTACCACCATCTGGATTTAAACTTTAGGACCTCACAGGCAACAACGATGCAGAGGGAACTATACAGCCCCTGAGATATAGCATGTGGTAGAGCTTTCTCAAAAGTGCATATGACAGACAAATGGATGCCGAACTCAAGTTGGGTACGTGAAGAGACGGAAACAGAGAAAGGGGGCGGGATTACCGATAGGATTACTGCGCGAAATTTGAATTTTTAAAGCAACTAGCAAAATACTCGTCATTATTCGGGCTTTCTTCATATCCGATCCTTGCGAAAGAGAAAAAAGGTGCATTTTATATAAAACATGCTTTTTAAGACTATTGTTTTTAATGTATTTGTTTCAAAATTTAATAAAATACTACAAAGTATAATTTTATTTTATTTTGAAGTATATTCCGCACTGCTACTAGCCTCTAACGAGTCTATTAGTTGGCAGTTCTGTTGCCCCGCTGCTGGCCTCTAGTGGAATCAATTAGGAATCAACCTATTAGATACTAGTTCGTCGTACCACAGACTAATGACCTTAGTAGTTGACGCGCCCGGAATCACCAATCAATTAATCAATCAAAAATCAATGTGAGGGAGTGGTAGTGAGTAGGGGTAATCAGACATTGAGTGCATGGTGAGCGAAGGGTGAATGGCGGGTGCGTGTATGGTGTGCAGAGAGTAATCCATGGGAGAGTTTAAAAAGCGATTTTTCTTATCGACATGACGGTTTCCCGCGACATTCGAATCTCCCTATTTAATTTTTTTCTTGGCGGTAGGTGCAATTCTGTTTTTTTTTAACCGAAGCGAATTCTATTACAGCCGGATAAAGTGGTTACCAAATATTAACCCAGCCGTAAGGCATTACCGTATTAAGGATACTGAATTTTTCAATTCAGTTTCATTATATTCGTTTACAAAAGTAATGATACAAGAAATTACAACAATGTTTTACATAAATTAGCCACCACAAAGTTCAATTGTCAACAATGTTGTTTAAAAATTACCTCGCTGATTACTTAGCATGCGCGGAAGTGTTAACTGAAATATCAGAATTTTCAAATTTCAACAACCATTAAGTAGTAAAATAATTAATCAGTACTAAACTTGTAAAGCGAAAGCATTGCCATTTTTCATTTCAATAATCTAGTTCCTCAATGTTCTGTCTTCGTCGTTGACTTGACAACATTCTATTTTTTGTATGTTTTGAAAGCGAATTTATTATTGAGTAACCATTGTATCTGATTTCGCCTAGACAATTATTTTTATTACTTAAGTGTAAAGTATGTGATGTGTAACTATGTGATTTTGTTTGTTTATGTCAGACGACAAGGACTAGCTGCTCTAAGAAAATGTCCATGTCCTGCAATTTTTAATTTAAATAATAAATTTGAAGAAAACAAAGTATTTTGTTTAACTATTTTTTGTATAACTAAGAAAGATTACATGACCTCACTATAAATACCACCCCAAGCAAAGATGTCATACATAACAATGACCCACAACGATACGTAATAATAGTATATCGTCTTCAAACAGTTTTGACTTCGTGTAAATAATTTCTAATATATTTTTCGTAAAACTGTACTGTTATATCGACATAACGCAACCAGAGAAACCATAGCATGTGTAAGAGGCGTGTCTTCTATACTCTATAGACGAATGAAAGCCACCCTTAACAGCCGGCGTCCTTTAAGGATTAAAGTGTCCGTCGTTTGTTAAGAATAATCGAAACAAGTGAGTTATAGCTAAAGATGGTTTATGAGTTCACTTGTCCTAAGTAATGGTATTGTTTATACAATTTTTTTTATTTTAAGAAGATTTTTTTACGGAAAGAATTAAATTAAACACGGCCGATAATACAAATAACAGTCCTGTTTGGGTGTTTGTTGTTTATCGGTCTATTGGCGTTAATTACTCTATCAAGGATCTAGCGTTCCTGACCGGTTGTTATGTATGACTCTTCCTCGTAACAGGTCTCAATTTGAGATGTCAACGGAAGGAACATAATTTGAGGCTTCGACCCTAGAATTTAAGCAAAGTCTTAAGGTCACAGAATGCATTGTGTTTTGGTTATACACGTTCGAAGTCAAGAGGTAGACTATTAAGTAGTAAGTGTGTTGCGGGTTGCATTTATACAACTCTTATTTAGCCGCGTTTCCCCTCTTCTACTCTACAGAGTTTCGAGTTAAAATGCACATGTTGAATTATTGCAAGGAAAGATGTATCAGTATAGAATATTTTGTGAAAATAAGATATTCGGTTGAAAAGTTTGTTTTGTTTTAGCAAAAAAATTGGTAACAGTTGTAGCAAACACCCAGGATTCAAAATCTAATGTGAAGTGATAACATTTAATGTTTTTATTTTATGGTCGACAAAATCTAATTTGAAGGGACTTTGACAAGACAAATGTAATTGATACTATCGAACATGATTTAAAAGGTTCGTACAATTGCATTGATGATGACAAACCAACTGGCAATAAGCATAGCATTTGGCAAATAAAAAAGAAGAAAATTTTTGTTGAAATTTGCGAGGACGGATTTGATTCAAAATGCTCTGAACAAGAAAAGGAGAGAATGGATGGAATAGAGTAAATTAAGGAATATCAGTTTGGCCTTAAGAACCCTCTAATTAGAAATACTTGTTTAATAAAAGTTCATATTGGTTACGTTTCGCAATATTAACAGTCAAGACGACTGAGATGAGTTACGTGCTGTGAATTGATTATGAAGCCGGTTTCGAAGAGCCTGAAAAAAAACATACCGTTCATGGGCTGAAATAGTGGCACAACTCAAAAAATCAGGTGCTGAGATATATGAGTTCGAAGTTTTCACCATGCATTGAAATGCATCATTCTTGCATTCACTCTTCTGCCACTTGTTGATAAACACACTGTACTGTAATCATCCTGTAAGATATGCTGCTAGAACCAGTAGTAGGTAGTAGTAGACCAATCTGCAATTCTGGTGAGTGAATTAAATGAAAATTTGTTTTTTTTTAAGTTGTGCTACTATTCCAGCCACGAACGATATGCTGTTGTTTCAAGTGCCCGGGCTCTTCGAAATCGGATTTGTTAGCCCACCCTTGATGTGCATTGCAGCTCATGAGCATCATGTCAATGTCGATTGATTTATTTATTGATTGATTGATGATTCGTGATTGCGCGCGCGCCAACGGCTAAGTTCATTAGTCCCGTAAGTGTAGTGCATACGTTTTCCTCCAGATGTGGCGGTGATTTCCCCATCTCGATAGTATCTCCCACCAGCGGGGCACGGCTCCAGTCGGAACAATCTCTACCGACCGGTCTCCCGGCATGTGTTGTAGTGTAGTGCATGTAAGTGTCCAAGTTAGGGGTGAGGATAGGACAAGGAAGAGAAAGGAAAGATGACGCCCGGTCCGTGACTCCTTTGTCAGGGTACTGTTCCGGCATTCGGCTGGTACTGACCGGAGAAACCACGAAAACTACCGATCAGATCAGCCGGCCGCTTGAATTCTCTTCCAGACAGCGACTGAATTCGTCCTAGCAATGTATCTAATGCCGAACATCCTGCCACCAGCGGGACTCGAAACTAGGACCTCCGAGTCAGAGGCACTGCAGTGAGCAACAAGGGTATCGCAGCATTTAAACACTACTACGTGGCATCGCAGCCGCCGCGCCGCGCCGAGTGAGGAGCCGCGCCCACCCGCGAGGTGCGAGGGCGCTTCCAGCGCGGGGCGGGGCGGAGCGGGGGCGGGGGCGTGGCGGCGCCGCGCCGGTCGAGCTGCAAGGGCAGAGCGGGCGCGTGGGGCGTGGGCGGCGCGCGGCGACAGCTCCATCGGCCGGAGCCAATCCCCCGACGCGGCGGAGGGCGGCGGGGCGGGGCGGGGGGGCGGGGCGGGGCGGGGCGGGGCGGCACCGTCCGGGGCCCACGCGCTAGGCGCCCCGCCGCCACCGCCGCGTTGCTCTTCCTCCGGAGCGCGCCAAACACGCGCCCGCGAGTCGGCTTCGCGGAGCGAAGTCTGTCGGCGGGACGCGCCAGGTTAAATGAACAATTTGGCGCTGCGTGAATCAATAAGTTGATTTTAGGGCTGGGCGGGGAGGACCGGGGCGGAGAGGGGCGGCGGCGTGGCGTCTGCCGTTCGGGGCGAGGAGGTCCTTTGACGAAGGTCGCCGCCGACGCGGGCGGAACGGGGGGGAGGGGGCGGTGCCCGTGCTGCCCACCTCGCCCACGCCCACGCCCACCCGCCAGCCAGGCAACGCGCGCAGGCGTCGCCCTTGTGTCCGGCCCGCCGCGCCCCGTCCTGCGCCCCCGCCCGCCCGCTCGCTCAGCCGCCGCCCCGCGGCTGTCCTGTCTCACACGAGCTCCGACCTTGCCGCGCTCCGCTTAAAAGCGACTGGTGCCGCCTCCCGCTCCCCTACCCTCTACTCGTCCGTTCTCACGGCTCCATTCGCGCCCTGCTCCCGAGCAGCCCCCGACCCACCTCACCGCGGACCTGATCAACTCCGCGCCGACGGGCTACTGCGCCACGCCCCCCTTCGTTGCAGCAGCGGAAGCTCGGCACCCACGCGATCCATCCCGACCCAGGCCGCGCTGCTCAGTTCCATCACGACGTAAATTGGCGTATCCCCGCGCAGCTCACTCACCACGCACCGCAACCTTCCATTTGCCCTCCCCGCTCGGCTCATTCACTGCCCGCTGCGCCACGCCCCCACTCCTGCCCCCGCCCCGGGCCGCCCCTCGCCACCCCCGCGACCTTCCTCAACCGCTGCGTCCATCCCCCTCCTCGCACACACACTCTCAGTCCGCAAGGACAACCCGCTCCGAGCGTTTTAGTTCGTCTCCGCTCCGCACCCTCTGTGGTCGCATCCCATGTTCGCCGTAGCGCCACACCCACATTTCCTCGCCATTGTGGAATCTCCGACAGACGTCACCTCTCATTCGCAACGTTCGCCCAACCAGTATCACCTCAGCGCTCTCGCTTTGCCCTAGACCAGGCGATATCTGCTGTGCTGAATACGACAATGTCTTCCTCTTCTGGTGCCAAGTGGATAGGTCCTCAGACTAACTGTTCTTTGTAGTACGTTTCTTCGTCCCTTTCATCTGAAGAAAGCATTTTCCTTTATTGCATTTACAAGCTACTCTAGTGGACTTCGCAGGTCATTGTCCTCACCTTCCCCCAACGGTTCGTCGCTGCAGCTGTCCACTGTGTCCAACCTTTGATTCCCTTTCCCTGCCTCTCGCCAATCCTGAGCCGATCGGCACCGATGTGTTGCCCCGGTTGCGTTTGTCGCAGGGGCAACACCCGACGACACCTCTCGGCGCGAGCGGAACCGCGTTGCGTTGGTTATGAGCGCTGATGAGAAGAGAGGTGAAAGAGCGTGGCAAATCGGGCATTGACGAACAGAAGGAAAGGAAAGCAATGAAACTCAGAGAGAGGGGGGGCGAGAGAGAGGGAGAGGCAGGGAGCGCCTGGCGGAGAGAAGGTTAGGCTTGGACAGGGTGGGCTAGGCGAGAGTTGTACAGAGAGAGGGCGTGGCGGACATTGCGAACGTGGAACCGAACCCTTCGAGCGCCGTGCCCTGCGGAGAGGGCGGTGCCGAGCGACGAGGTGCGGCGGGAGAAGACGAGGCGGCGAGAGGCAGCAGCGCCACGCGGAGCGGAGCGAGGTCGGTAGCACGGCGGGGCGGCGGCGCGCGCGCAGGTTGACGCGGGGGCGGCGGAGGAGGCGTGGGAGCGACGCGAGACGACGCGACGCGCGAGCGGACGGTGCGGGGGCGGCGCGGGGGGAGCGGCGCGGGGGCGGCGCGGGGGCGGCGCCGCCCGACAGCAGCAGTAGCAACAGCAGCAGCGGCAGCTCAGCGCCCTCTCTCCCAAGAGGCGAGAGAGCGCGCCCGTTGCGGGGCGGGGATGCGTGGGCGTCCTGCGGGGCGGAGGCGGCGAGCGTTGGCAGTCCTCGCCCACCCGCCCGGCCGCCCGCCCGGCCGCCCGCCCGGCCGCCCGCCCGGGATGCTCTCGCGGGTCGCCATAGCAACGGCCGCCGCATCATGGCGGCGGCGGCGAGCGCCGCGCCCACACCCGCGGCGAGGCGCAGTGCCACGAAACGCGCTCGCTCCTCTGCCGCACGGCGCTCCCGCCCTCATGAGTGGCGCGGAAAAGCACCAGAAGTGACCGTCGTTAAGATACGTTATAGCTTGTTATTGCCTTCGATTCGGGGCTCGATATACAGCATAACTGGGTCGAGAGGATCATGGTTACGAGGGAAACATGAAAATATATGAATGATGCCACATGTTCTCTTATGGAGGGATCTATGAGAGGGCATTATGAAAGGGAATTATGGGAGGGACTTATGGAAAGACCCAACCGAGCCAAGTTAACATCTAGTTAATTAGTAAATAAGTAAATCTGAATCAATAAAATTAGGTAAAAAATATGTATGTACCACGAGCGTTAAACTCGTTCTAATGAAATCGGGCGACAAAATGCCTGAGGGCTTCATTCACGCATCTCGGCACACAAGGTGCATAAATAACCATTCTGAAGTTTTCTTAAAATTCTTGGGGTACACGTCTAAATTTATCATGTAAAACTCAATGGGCGATTGGCATACCTCTTTGTTAATAGATCCATTGCCAATCAGAAATTAGCAATGTGTCTTATTTTTTATTCATTAATTTCCAAATCTCGATTTTGATTCATTAGTAAGAAATCTTGAGGAGCGGAGGTATTGGTTAGAATGAGAGAAGGCGTGTGGTTTATATTTCAAGGTAGGTTTATTAAGTGAAGATTAGGTCTCGACAAGTAAATGCCAGGAAACTTAGAAAGGAGACACGGAAAATGAAACGGAGGCTAACGGCAGATAGTAAGGCAATGAAATACGAGAATAATGTAGTGGAAGGAAGTGGGAATGAATTAGCGAGACAGGCGTGAATAGAGATTAAGAGAGGTATGACAAGGGAGATGTTAGATTGGGGATATAATAGACGTTTTATAATGATAGGGGTTGTGCAACTGTAGAGGTTAATAAAATGAGAGAAGAGAAGCTGGATGTTTTTATAATTATTTAAAAAAAGGCAAGAATACATAAGATCAGGAGATGGGAAGTAAGATCAGGGAATCACAATAAAATGATGTATATGAGATTATTCAGGAGAGAGAATCATCAGTACTTGAAGATGAAATATAAAGGCTGTGGAAGGAGATTGATTGCAAGATGCAGGGTAAGCCCCGAAATGATAGTTTGTAGATATTGGCTAAAGAGTGAGAATACGTTATACAGGAAATGTGGAGTTGAGAAAGAAGTTTGAACTCATGTATTAGAATGATGAGTGGAGATAGGAGGACTGGATAATAGTGCTGACATGAATTTACGTATATTGAAATAGTTCTTGGGAGGATCAAGGAGAGAAGTGCAGGTGATAGTTAGGTATAGGATGTTAATCTATCTTATCTCTCTCTCTCTCTCTCTCTCTCTCTCTCTATATATATATATATATATATATATATATATATATATATATGTGTGTGTAAGAGCTATACTCCGACACCGTTGGACCGATCTCCATGGAAGTTGGCACTTCGATGTGTTTTTTCACCCAGAAGGTTTATGTGCGGTTAATTCTGTTGTAACTCCACTACATGGCGCTGTGGAACAAAACTAAATATTCACGTCAAATGCAACATACTCGGCAGCATTTTGAATCTATATCGTTAAATAACTCCTAAACGAGGCGTTCTAGGACCTTAAAAACTAAAATTTTGGGGCCGAAGGCCTCAAAGAAACGTTTCTCATACCGCATTATACAGAATGAGTTCTTCTCGAACATTCTATTACATTTTTGCTGGTCCGGCGCTTCCCGATATTACCTCACCTGCTCAGAGACGTGCAGAATCTGCAAATGTGAATGAGAAGGACAGAGAGTGCCACAGACAGACAGGGACAGGGTGAGCAAAGGAGGGAGAGACAATGAGAGGGTGATGGGAGGGGACAGGTCAGAACAACGTCTGCTGGGCTTTCCGAGTTAGATATATTTAAAGTTTAGACATTTTATATCATTGCATTGTGATGATCAAATTGTATTGCAATGAGGAGCAATGTGTATTTTAATGTATTCTGTGATGTACTAATTGTTATGTATTGTTTGTGATGATTATATTGGATTGTAATGTATTTAATAGCAAATACTTAAAAAGTATTTCAGTAATTGCGAGTGTAGTAATTGCGTGTGTACGGATCCATCACTCCCGTTTAAACCACTTCCCGTCCACCAATCGAGACGTACGAAATGTCATTCGTCGCGTCTCTGACTCCTGGTGGGGAACTAATAATTTGTTTTTGGATCCGCCCAGAAGATTCAAAGAAATTTTGAAAAATCTGATTTTGCATGTTTTGACGCAGCGATTTTAGTAAGCCAGGTATTAAACCATCACCACCTAAACAGATCTATGTAGGTGGCGTTGATTAAACCTCAGAACCCAGAGGCATAATCTCTTCACAACTCCATAATTTTATTTCTTGATCGCAGTATTGATTATTGCCATTTGTAAGTGAACAACGTCCACGTAATCGCGTGAAAGATACAATTTCATTTTCATTCACGTTACTGTATTTTAAAAAATAAATTTTCAAAAACCTACGAACAATATTGCCATGGAACTTGTTAAATTTGAAGAAATTTAAAAGAATACGGAGAAAACATAACTGTGAGTATTGCTAGAGAATGAATAAACTTTCTTACGTTCGACTTCCAACATTTTACATTCTGTGTGCAAATACCGATTTTCAAAAGACTGTGACTAACAATTTATTTTTATTTAGCTTAGCTCACACCTTATTCACATAAACACACAAAACAGTCACCTTTTAAAGTTGACATAAATTCGCCTACAAAATGACTAATAGAGCAATTGCAGATGTAAAAGTGAACACAAATTAGACTAATTTGTGAAGTTTAAATCTCTTCACAAATTAGGAGACAAACACAAACGTACAGCAAATACGGGAAAGAATCAAATGTATTATACGCGCAAGTTTCCTTGAGCCCCAAAATACCTACCTCCTCCCCATTACTATCATTAGTTGAATTAAGAATAAATTATAGCTATGAGTGTTGTTGATAAAATATAATATCCAGAAATGTTCGCTCCCGTGTAATAGAAACTATTTTGCATCGAAAATCGGGTTTCACATTTGATAGAATAGTCCTGTCGTCAAAATTACCAAAATGCCCCACTCCTCTCACATCTAGCGACATGAGGGTTCAAGAAGACGTGCGCGAATAATAGTTGTAGAAAATTTTGCGACAGAATTTTCGGAACTAATTG
Source organism: Acheta domesticus (assembly GCA_031308135.1). Taxonomy (NCBI): domain Eukaryota; kingdom Metazoa; phylum Arthropoda; class Insecta; order Orthoptera; family Gryllidae; genus Acheta; species Acheta domesticus. The sequence goes on from JAHLJT010009355.1 coordinate 88,351,446, forward strand.
AGAATGATTTTATATTCGGATTAGAGAATAACGCAGGAGAACATTTTACAAGTGATCTTTTATGGGAATTTTGTGCTTTTTAGCAAAAAAGTGTAAAAAACGGAGCTGTGCTAAATTCTATTCGCATCATCCATACCTGCAAGTACTTTTACGGCGATTATAATTTTTAAATTGCAAAATTTCCCGTTCATTTTGCTTATAGAGATAACATACAAGGTCATTGGGTGTTGGGAATTTTCGAAATGGAGCATAACATAAATGACTACTGCATTTCATTGGCAAGTCCAATGCCAGACACTGAAAGAACATATTTGAACAAAACTAGGAATGAAAGAAATAGTGTGTAAGAAATGTTCAACACATCAAAATACTTTTAAAACAATTTACAGCGACGGCGACTCCAAAAACAATTAGTACAACACTATTCTCCGGGAGGGAAAATATAAAGCTAACTCGGCTACTGTAGGGGTGAATTGAAAATTGTAAAACTCTACTCAAATTGTATCCCCCTTATTAATAAAACAATCATCTATAAAAATTGAAAATTCTCTGTTTTTCTACATAATAGTCCTAAGATCCCCAATGCGTTACGCAGCTCCAATCTGAAGGGGTACTTTCTCACATTTTTTCTCGAAAAAAATTAGGAACAAATTTTGAATTCTTGAGAATTTTTAACGGGTGATATGATCTGCGTGTAGTACAAAACATGCACTACACTTTCAGGTCTAAAGACCATAAGCGTTGTCGTACCAAAACGAAGCACGAAATAATCAACTAATGAACCTCTACACCCCGAATCGCCGGCGGATTCGCCCGGCCGAGAAGTGTGTTTGTGCGCACTGCGCGAAGGCTGCGGCAGCGAGCGCGGGCGTCGCGTCGCCCCACGGCCCCCTCTCCCCTGCCCCCCCCTGCCATGGGGGGAGGGGAGCAGTGGGACGCGAGGGAGTGCGCCACACGCGGGCTAATTAACCCTTATGACTGCGGAGGATTCCGCGATCGCTGCCATCCCAGCCACCGACTGGGTGACGTCAGGGCGGCGTTATGGATGTTACAGTTGGTTACTTCAGGAGCTGGTCAGTGTCCTGCGACTTTTAGGCAGTGGGAAACGTACGGTCTTAATTCAATTCAACAATTGAATCCATGTGAAACGTAAAAATGATGGAACTTTCCCTTGCCAATGAAGGCCACTATGAGACCGACGTCATCCCAGTCACCTACCGGATAGTGCCAGCGCGGCGGCATGGGTGCCACAGTTGGTTACTTCAGGTGCAGGTCAGTGTTAGACACGTTGGGGTCCTGTAACTTTTAGGCCCCTCTTGTCTCAGTGGAAAACGTAGAGTGCAGACGTGGTTGAGCTATTTCGTTCATGAGAATCGTGGTATACATGACGCGACTTCCGTACATCAATGAAGATTGATAGGTGATGGGCGCCATCGCAGCCACCGAGAGGGTGCTGCCAAGGCGGCGGCAACGGGTTTAGAGCATGGGCGACTCTGATACGTAAAATTTAGGACAACTATTCCACTCGTAAAATTAAAACCAATAATGTTTAACTAAACATATAAAATTTCCCAATCAGGGAGTTCTATCTAAAAAAAAATTATAGCTTTTTCCATCCGATTTTTCTTACAGCATCTCCATGCTGGCCAATCATAAACTGTGACCCATCTATCTTAGGAGGCGGTATACATCGATCGCTATGTTGGTGTCCAATAAACCGGGTATGTATTATGACATAACCTCTTTGATTTTGACATTTATTTTCAATATTTGGCGCATTTTGGAACTTTGTTAGGCATAATTTCATTCGTGGAATAGTCCTATTAAATACAACTCGTGCTTTGAAAATTCTCAGATAAATCCCCTCCTCGCTTCGCGAATCGAGGATTTATCGGCAATTTTCAAAGCACTCGTGATTTCCAAAGCACCTAAGATAAATATCAAGGAATGTGTGCACCTTCCCAGAATTTTCATTTAGGCCACGGCATTTTTATTAACTTATTAAAATGGGGTTTAGCGGGGTGTACAGGGTAGATTAAAAATGTCAAGTTATATTGTAGCTATTCATGAATTCAGTAATATACTTTGAAAAAAAATTAGGAATGACGACAGCCATCGTGACGATGGCGGATGCAGCAGTGAAAAGAGCAACCAATGTGCTTATTTGCCCTCTTTGTTACGAATGGAAATGCTGATTCCCGGGTTCCACATACCGGGTCTCCGTATATCCACACATCAGATCCGAAGTTTCTTCATAATATTCGTTTTTCTCGTGCGTTTTACTTCTTCAGTAATGAAGCACGAATAATACGTGCAGCATAATTTGCACAAATAATACGTACGAAATAATTTTTGCGTACATCATCTTATTATGTCACGGTCTAAATGTTTGGAAACGAATTCGTATCGTTGTACGTTATACTGACATTAGAACTAGCGACGAATTGAAATTAGAATAAAAGTTCTAGATATACTGAAAAATATTGGGGGAGGGGAATGTTTCCCCCGTTTTAGAGTCCTCCCTGGATCCTGTGGCGTTTACGTCTCAGACACTACAGTGTCAGCAGTGACAAACCCAGGGATTTAATGCATACGTGGATCAAATATTTCGTCCGAAGGAACCTGGCTTTGATTTTCATACGTTAATGTCCTAGATACGAAATTAGGGCAAGTGCTTTCAAAATACACGGCCACTGAGTATGGAATTTCAGAATCACGTCTTTGGACTGCCAGAGTTCCCACTCTGAAGGCAACCGGAGAAATCGAAATCTAAAAAAATCCCTTACGTCGTCTTGAAGTGTGACAATGTGGCGAGACATATAATTTATTTTGGAGCTATCTACCCGAGTCCACGCTTGATTACGTCGGTTGTCGCCACTGACAAAGTTCTTTATTACGACCTGCGTCGTTGTCCTGCGTGTAATGTATGTTTAGGGAAATTAATGTACTCATCAATCCAAAGTCTCTTTATATTCTAAATGAACACAGTTTTGCGTAATGAAACCAGAATATAGCCACAAAGCAAATAGAAATAATACCTGCATATTAACTTATTAGTGCCCAGCATTACTATTTAGTAATGGCAACGGCGCAGAGACACTGTTTCAATGTATGTATAATAATTAGCGAATTTTATTTCTTCAATAGACGTAGACATTCTAAACGAAATGTATAAGTAAGCTTTTTCATTCCTGAATGCCAGATGTCGATTTAACCGTGATCGCTAAAGTATAGCTCCTAGCAAGGATGTACTCATCCCTTTGCGTCAGTTCGAATCTTCATCTAAAACCGTGCTCAGTTGCTATATACCTTTGGTTAAGTCGGAGGGAGAGGACGATGTAAAGCAAACGGTGGTTGGTCCGCATCAAAGTGGACGAGGCATGTGCAACCAAAGTTCTAATGGTTTCGCTTCTTTTTTTAGAAAAGAATGTTCATATTAACAAATTTTGATTGTTTAGGAAATTGCATTATTTTGGAGGAAATTCTTATTGTATGTGTTAAGTGTCGATCATTGATATATTTCAGTTTACAGGACAACAGCTGAAATGTAATGTTAAAGATTCAACATCATCAAAGATTAATAGCATAACGTAATGAGCATTTGTGTAGATAAGAACGAAAATGCAACCAAATTTAAAATGTAAACAATTACTACTGACTAATTACTAATAACATAGCACGTCACTAAAATATGCCTCTTCGAAATAATACTGAACAATTTTCTGGCTTTCTTTTAACCTTCATTTTGTTAAACTTGGTACTAGCTTTTACACAGCCAACACCTTGGCTGCAAGTATGCAGATATTTCAATCATAAATTCACTTCTCATGGAGAGCTGTATAGGAATCTCAATCATTCTGACTCCCAATGCAACATTTGTTCTATTGAATAAAAAACTACCATAATACAATTAATTCAATAAAGTATCCCTCTTTTCTTCAATGAAGAGATACAAGGAGATGTGATTGTCAATTTCTCATAATTTTTTCAAGAATTTCGCGTTTATTACGGAAGTATACCTACTATATGCTTATTTTAAAACATGTGCCCAATAAACAAACAGAACTTTTTTTAAAACAAAAGGGCAATTGACTTATGACAAATGGTCACGATATACGATGAATGAGACGCATGGACTTGCGCGCGGGCGCCGCAGCGCCTCGCTGTTCTGTAAACATCACCCGGGGCGCCACCCACGCGGTCGCTGCAGAGACTCGCCAGCGGGCGCCTGGCTTGGCCGACCGCGCAATGACAGATTGAAGACAAACGTCAGAAAGAGTTTATTTTTCGATTTATAACATCTTTCTTTTCTTCTTCTGTGTTTTAACAGTACCGCCAAAATACTGCTCTCTGAACTCTTTTCTTCTTGCATTCCCACAGTACTGCCGAAGTCTTTGAAGATCGTAGGGATAGACCATCAGTTAAGGCCGTATTCTAGATTTATTGAGTTGATACATGCTTTTTTCAAATGTACTAACAGTGACAAACACTACATTAAAGAAATTTTACGTTATTCTTAACAAACCGCCATTTTGGAATTCAGAATTTGATTTTTCTCACACATTTCCGCGAGAATGTGTTAGCGAAATAGGCATATTTCCTCAATGGGAAATGTGTGTTAAGTAAATAAATGAAAAATTAAAAATCTCCCTCTCCCTCTGCGATTAAGAAAAGAGGGAGAATCTATTGAATTAATTGTATTTTGTCAGTTTTTTATTCAATTGGACAAATATTGCTTCAGGAGTAATTTAATTGATTCTCGAAAATTCTCTCTGAAAACCAGAGAGAAGATACCTTCTTAAAACATTAAATTACACGCTTGGTGTTACTGACGTATATTCAATGTATCTTGCGTCTTATAATTAAGGGTAAACATTAATTAAAAACAAATCTGATGTTATCTGTGATTCAAGAAACAACACAAAAGCGAAATTTACGTGATGATCGTTTTTCGCTAAATTGAACGAAAAATAACACGAACAAATGTTTCAAGGTCGCAGCACATCACCCTAAAGAACGAGAGTGGAGACAGGATGAAGAAGAAAAGATTTAGTTATTACAAAATCGTACATTGCTTCTTAGTGGAAAGAAAATCATTGTTAACTGCAGCAACATTATTAAAATCAACTTAATTATTTAAAAATTGAAGCTTATTTATGAATTACACATTTTTAATATGATAAATGATATTTTTTCCTACTTGCTTGGAATAAGATCAGTGGTTTTGATCTGTATTTTTAATGAATTAAAAAATGTAAATAATGTCGAGATTTTTCTGCAAACCATCCAAATGCTTACGCGGATCGCTGTGGTCCGAAAACCATCCGTTGGCGACCGCTGGCGACCCCTTAAGCATTTTCCCTTTGACGCCTGCAACTGCCTACTCTTTTGGAGTCCTCCATGAGACAGATGTCAGTGTCTGCTTCCCACTCAATGTCAGTTCTACTTTCTTCCCCACTTTCCAGCCCCCCTACTTCCTGTCCACTACACATTCTCTCAACATAAGATTATCCTTGTCCAACGCCAGCTGAAAAACTAAAACCCCGAAGAGAATGGTGCTTTTTATTCTTTTGTACTTTTTCCCGCAAAACAAAGACTTTCGTGTTGCCGTAAGATGCGAATGGAAGGGTGAAGTAATAATTGACAACAAACAGTTTATTTAAAGCGATAATAAACTTACGTGTGAACTATAACTCAATACCGAACTTATCAATATTAAACACGGATAAGTATTCTTAACGCACAAGTGTGGTGACATTTTAATCACGGCCTATATGCTAAATATCTTTAGGACTGTAATCAAGGTACTACATGGGAGTTCGAAAAACATTGTGATTCGTATTTTTCGTCACAATAAACTGATTTGGTTAATGTTTGTTAAAAACATTACACATGTGATTTAAGTATGGTTTTGAAAGTAAAAAAATTCATGCGCCTTTGACTTTTGTTTCCTGTCCACTACACATTCTCTCAACATAAGATTATCCTTCGTCCAACGCCAGTGAAAAACTAAACTGGTAGTGAACGTTCACAAATATCACGGGCGTGGGGAGGGCGAGGTTCACCCCCATTAGTAGATATAATTAATTTTTTTTCTCCTTCAGAGATTTTATTTCCATTATTTTTTTACTATTACATGTCTAACATACGCAAACGTTAACTAGACTGGTCTACACGTCCGTATGCTTGGAGGTTGATGTATGATGGTGCTGCCAACGTGAGCAAAGCTTTAGCTCCCCTTCAAACATTGGAAGCTTCTTAAGAAACGTCATTGCACAGAAACTTGAATTATATTAACGTCTACCACTGTTTCAGGTTTCAGGTCTCAATCTACACGAGTTAATACCCTAGGCAGTAATTGTCGTATTATAACCATTGGTCCAATAAGCATTTCAAAATCGGTAATCTATATCTATATATAAAATTGGATGTTGGTATGTATGTTCGCATATAAGAGCTAAACTCCGACATCGTTAGACACATCTCCATGAAAGTTGGTAATTCAACGTGTTTTTTTCACCCAGAAGGTTTATGTACTATTAATTCTGTTGTAATTCCACTAGAACGAAACTCAATAGTCACATCAAAAGCAACCCGCAACACACTCGGCGGCATTTTGAATCTATATCGTTAAATAACTCCTAAACAATGCGTTCTAAGGCCTTAATAACTAAAATTTTGAGGACGAAGGCCTCAACGAAACGATTTTCACACCGTAATCTACAGAATGAGCTCTTCTCGAACATTCTATTACATTTTTGCTGGTCCAGCGCTTCCTGATATTACCTCACCTGCTCATAGACGTGCATAATCTGCAAGTAAATGCGAATGAGAGGGACATAGAGCGGCAGAGACTGACACAGAGACAGACAGGGACAGGGTGAGGGAAGGAGGGAGAGATAATGAGAAAGGGTGTGGGAGAGGGAAAGAGGGAGATGATGGGCAGAACAACGTCTGCCGAGTTTTCTTAGTATGTAATATAAATTAAGGTAACTGAGCATTGCTTCTTTCAATATATATGTGACTATTTTTTCATGTTGAATGGCTTCAAGTTTTAGTTTACTGCCGAAAGTTATCATTCAATTCATAAATAGCTGCGACATAACTTGATCCTTTTTTAATCTACCACGTACCCTTGTTAACATTAAAAAAAAAGGTTTTACTACACACGGAGATACTAGAATTTTAATAACTTCCTTTGAATGTCCTCACTAAAATTTTACATGACTAGGATAAAATTGTTCTGACTAACATAATTAATCCCAAGGGTTTCTTCGAATTGGTCTTGTACAAGATCCGTCTCTACAATGTATTTGATATGAAACGTGAAGGTAAACGAAATGGAATGACACTTTATAGATTGACATTTGCATCAGACTGGGTTTGTCTTAAGAAACAGTTGCTGTCACGACCGAGTAATTGATAATGTACGGGAGAATAAAGGTGGCGTAGGAGAATAGTGGGTTTGGGAGAATAACGGTAGCGTACTCATGTTTACGGGTTCAAAACCGATCAAAGCCGTGGATTTATAAGGGCGCAAAAATTCTTCGTACACCTTCCTTTGGACGGGAAGTAAAGCCAGCTGTCCCATGTTGTATATTTAATGCTCGTAAAAGAACCTCAAGCCTAAAAGAAGTCTCTAAACTAAATTCAAAATCGTTTGTTTCGTCGCCCTAGTAATATCTTATTTGTCAGCTAGATGATAAAAGGAGCGTAGCGAAATTTAGGTGGTGAGACGGAAGAGCAGACTTGATGACCCGAGTCTGGCCACGTAAAATAAGGCAATAACTAATATTAATCTTGAAAATATAGTCATGACTTGCAAATATTTAATCCCACCGGATCCGAATCACGAAGCTTCTGATATACACATGTAATGGAACCAAGCACTGCACGCATGGCAATTTAATGACCTTGCGCCGATCCGCATTCGGTTCTTGAGTAAAAGTGAAGTCTTGGCAAACAAGGAAATGTGTAAAGAGGGTATAATATATATACTATATTATAGTGAAGTGAGAAGGTGGATGAGTTTTATATATACATGTATGTATAAATAAATAAATTTGTGAGTGAATATGAGTTCGAATGAAAGAAAAGAAGAACATAGAAACATTACAAGAACTTTTTCAAAACCAATTAACATAGCATAAAACTATAATAAATCCGAAGAGGCCTTTGTAAAATTGTTGTAAATTATAGTTCGTTGTAAGTAGACTTTTTAATATATTGCCTTCTTCTCAAAGTACATACTCCAAATTGGCTGTAGTACGTTTTGTACCCGAATAAATGAATAAACTCCCGCCTTTCCTGGGTTGATGGAGAGGGGAAATCTGAAAACGCATTCGGTTTTACGATGCAAGTGACATGAAGGGGGGAGATGTACGGAAAAATCTGTCTCGTTTCAAACGCCGCGCTTCGCCCAAGTTTCCGTCAGCGGCGGCGGTGGTGGCGACGGCGCGCATGGGCGTCCAGGGCGATCGATGCAATTGGGCGTCAAGCGCGGGCGCTGCCACCCCCAGCCTCTGCCTCCCTCCGCGCCGTGCCGCAAGCCAGGAGGCCCTGGGCCACTTTTTCTTTCTCGTCTACTACGTACTAACATAGTAAAGAGAAAAAACGTCGCTATTATTTGACAATAAACTCGTATAGCGGGGCTCCGATATCGAATAAATGCATATATCTTGTTCCTACATGTAATAAATTACTTTTTGTATCAGGTTGGGTAGTCAGATTCCATGTTTTGTGGATCCTTGATGCAAAAAAAATCGATTGACAGCAAAAGTCTGTCTGTGTGTCTGTAAACGCTAGCGCCGAAACTGGAGACATGATTTTCTCCAAAATTGATATTCCCGATATCGATCCGAAAGAAATCAAGGCCTTGCGAGTTTGAAACGGATATTTTAATTTTTTGAGGTACTTTACATTGAACCTCAACACTTTGAAAATATTCTCAAAAATTGCGACATTTTTTGATTAAACGTTGTCCTTGAATAGTGTAAATCATTTATAAAATCGCGTTCTTTTCATTTTTGTAGAAAACGAAGATTTTTCGAAAGTTGCCTAAAGTTCAGTTTTTTTCGGTGTCTTCCTACAAGTTGAACATTCAACTGTTATGCATCAACCGGCGAAGCGCCATGTTTGAAAAAAATGAGATATGGACGCCATCAGTTGCATTGGATCATTCAAGTGTACGGAAAATGTGGGCACCAAATCTGTAAAAATTGTCTTATAATTAATGAAAAATGTAAACGCCTATCAGTCACATCAGGGATTTTATGTTTCAGCAACAACCGGCTATAAACCTAGATATTCGAAGTCTGCTGTTCTTAATTTCACATTATGCAGGTAAGCGCCAGATATTCCACTCATGTTTGTAGTAGTGTGGCGCTTCAATGAATGAAATAATTAAGTTACAGTTTTTAGAGCTGAAAATGTAGTAAAACCTTTGAACACGATTATCTCAAAACTTGTATGATGTCGCGTAGCCGGTTGATGCATAACACAGTTCAATTTTTTCAACGAACTAGTTGTTTCTGTCTAATTTATACTTGATATTAATGCAATTTGCCTGGTGGTTTAGCTCATTCGGTCAGCGTGCTCGCTTTTCACGACGCTGCCCGTGGTTCCATTCCCGGTCGGGCATGATTACAGTGTGTGTTTTCCGTGCAATGTCCCAGTATATGTTGCTGTGTGACGATGAGAAAATTCACTTCTCAGAATACGGCGTGGGGATGACTTCGAGTTGACCACACGAACCGCCTTAACCCATGGCCGCGAGGCTTGGACATTGCTGGTATGCCATGGCCCGTACACGTTCCGACGTGCCAAGTACAAACAATTAATAATAAGCTATTTTTTTCAATTCCTCCCCTTACAAATAGAGCAAAGGACGTTTAAAAATGGCGCAGATCTCATTTTTTAAACTAAATTGTTCAAAATTACAAAAGTTAGAAAAAAGGCGAGAAAGTATATACAGTTGAAGTAACACTATTTTTCGTTACCAGAACCCGATTTTTTTGCTGTCAAAAATCACCGATATCCGGAGCACTATTACAATATTTTCTCGTGTTACGGTTTAAGTTGAAAAAATAAGAATTGATGTATTTTATAGATTGCAATTTTTGTGAAAATTCTTTGGGGCCCAGGTATTATATTTTACTTTACGCCTATTTCGAACCCACACCCTTAACGCACGCGTACTTTAGCTCTTCTGCCCCGAGGCTCTTTCTCACTGAGGCCGAATCACTTGACCGCATGTTTTGTAAATGTGTTACGGTTATGTAACATACTAATTTGTTATAATACACCTACCGCTCCCCTTAGAGTATTTCCACATAAGAGCTACTTCTCGCACCCCGAACATCGCATACGTTTTTGAGCCAGAGGAAGGACACTTGACTCGTCCACCCTTGCTACGCCGGCCTCCCGTCGGAAGTGGACTTCAGTGAGCGACTGTGCTTACCGCACGGGGGGGGGCAATTTTTCTTCAGCCAATAATGCACTTTGCGGGAATTGTGGAGAGATGCCGATTTGACTGTTTTTGGAAAGTTGGATCTTTTGCTTGAGTATGCCAGTGGGTCGGTGGTTACTGAGTGGGTGTTTCGTCAATTTAATTAGATAAGGAAATTAACTTTCCTGTGTGGATAAGAAGTTGGATTATCTGTTTAGGTTTACAGGTTGTTTGATTATAGTAGTCGGACAGTGAGATGTGAGGGTGGAAGATTTAGGGTTTTTAAGACGTGATGCGTAGAAGACAAATAACAATGAATAAGCGTTTGTGTCTGTAGCTTGTCCATGCATAAAAGCATGCGAGACGCCGAGAGAAATAAGTGTCGAGCGTGACGGAATGAGTGTCCAATGCCTTTAGGTTTTCACTGCTCCGCAGGCAACGAAGTTTAATGGTAGAAGCGAGTTTAATGCCCTTCAGTTAGTCTTGTGGTCCCATTGGGTGACATGAATTTTATAGTTTCGTGAATTTGCTACTACATTTGAGCAGTGGCGGCTCATGCAGGATTCTTAAGAGGTCATGCCAATATTATTACATAAGAGATAAAGAAGTCATGCCAATACTATTACATCTGGTTCGGAAAGCCAAGACTGCCTGCTCCGTAGAGTAGTTACTATATAACTTAGTCTTACTATAGTAGACCTTACTATTATTACTTAGTCTTACTAAGTAGAGTCTTACTATATAACTCGAAATAAAAATAATTCTCTTAAGACCTTTGTGTATTATACCAGTGGTACTTACGTACTTTCGTACTTATTTTCTTTACTATACTTACTTTCGCCCATATTTTCACGCAAAATTACGCAAAAAGTACTCAAATTTTCGAAAAATTGAACACGCCTTTATTTAAAAACAATCTTTAAGGAACAGAGCTGATTAAGGAAAAATCTCTTTAATATTTCGATTGTAAGAAGACTCCGAAATTGGTTTAAACTTTTGCAATTTTCTAAAAATCAGGATTTCAACGAACATAAGACCTACACCTCTTAAACGTTCTTCACATATTCCAACAACAAAATTTAATGAAAAACGATGCGGTCATTTTATTGAAAATTTGGAAAATGTCTCATGAGCGTCATATAAAGTACCCTCCAAAATTAAAATATCGGTTTAAAATTCAAGGATCCGCGCATCAGTCAGATCGATTGGGAATTATCAATTTTGGAGAAAACCGACTACCGGTTTAGCCGCTAGCATTGTTCACTGACGGACAGACAGACGTTTTGCCGTCATTCAATTTTTAGGTATCAAAGGCCCACAAAACATGAAATCTTGCTACATCACGTGTCACAGGATTTTGTTTCAAAATTTAGCAACTGGTTATATCCACTGTTTGGTTACCACGGCCTTGTAAAATAAAATAACCAGTAAAATCGTTGTAATCTGCCGAAAATTTGCCATTTTTTCGCGCAGCATTACATAACTTTCTCTCTACTCCTTAGCGAGAAAATAAATATGGAGACATTTAAAAATACAATAATAAAATACTTTTGAACAAAATAATCTATGCTAGAAATACTTTTTCTACTCTCTAGTACTATGATACTCTAGTACTACGTAAAAATAAGGCAATTCAATTCAATTCAAATGATAATATTTCCAAATTTTTATTATATATTAATAGATTTTATTTTATATACACTCCTTATATACAATACAAATGAATCTTTAAAAGCATAAATCGTAAAATAAAATTAAATTTAAACTTTCACTTGTACTGTACTCGCGAATTCACTTGCAAAATCATTATAACTCGATAATATATATTCACGTATTTATGGCGCAGGAGGTCACCAACAAATTCTTAGATTCTAATCTCTTGAGATTTCTTCTAATGCAGCTCAGACACACAAGTAACAGTAGAGACTTCCATTTTTAAAATAGTCGCTTCATATCTTGATGCATTCAGATACAAATAGTAGGGCTTGTAGAGAGATGCTCGATTAATTTCCTCATTCTGCACTACGCTTTGATGTGCCTAGAACTGTCTAGGCCCAAGGGATGCCTCTACTGTATTTTACCCTCGGCCGTCCACCCCACAGTTACTTGCATAGATTTAGCCCGAATGGCAGGCAGCTAGTTACTGTCAGAGGGCTTCAGAGAAAAAGAGGAAAACAAGCTATTTAAAGCCTCTAGGAGGCGTCACCCTCCGAAGTCACCGCGACGGCGGCGGCGGCCACGGGCGCGCCGGGCTATTGTCCCGCAAGACAAGCCGTCTGCCCTCCGCCTCGCCACGCCACGCCGCGCCGCGCCGCGCCGCACCACACCGGCGGATCCAGGCCACGCCGCTCCGGTCGTCGCCTCCGCCCGTCACCCTTCGACCTCCCGACTCCCCCACCGCCGCCCCGCGCCCTCCAGGCAGCTCCCGGATCTTCGCCACTTCCCCCGCCGCCGCCCCTGCCTCCAACGCAGCAGCTGTCCCGCTATACATCGCACATGCTATCAAGTTTCTCACCGCCCTCCCACTCCCTCTGTCCCACAATTGCCCACTGCTACAGGCGCCATCCGACACCGCCGCCCACCTAAGCGGCAACCGCCATCCCCTCGAAGCCATCTTCACTTCTGCCGGCGCGCCGTCTTCCCCTCCCCACGCACCGTCGTCAACGCTACTTCCGCCTCTGCGTCTGCCTCCGCTACCGGTACTGTCGGAATACGCTCTCCAGCAGCCCCTATCCAGAGCAGGAGCAGCTCCCTTGTGGGGCGGGCCCGGCCGTTGCGAGACGGGGAAGGGGGAGGACTGGGGCGGGGAATGGCTGGGTGCAGGTCATGCTGGAGGTGGCGGTGATCTCCCGTTGGAAGGCGAGATACAGCGGTGGCCTAGCGTCGGGTAGCAGGTTTTTCCCCTCAACCAGGTATCTCCCACAGCGAGGCACCGCCCCAGCCGGGACACACTCTAAGCTCCCGACCGGTCTCTCGTTTTTGTGGGAGTGCAGAGCATGTAAGTGTGTGTGTAACAAAGGGATGAGGATAGGGCAAGGAAAAGGAAGGAAAGATCGCGTGCGGTCCGCGGCCGGTTTGTTAGAGTTCTGCTCTGGCATTCTCCTGGTGTTGATCGGAAAAAGCACAGAAAACTACCGATCAAACCAGCCGTCCGCTAGAATTCTCATCCAACCAAACAGCGACTGAACTCGACCTAGCTCTGTAGCTAGTGCCGAAAAATCGTGCCACCGTCGAGACTCGAACCCTAGGACCTCTCGGTCAGAAGCACTGCAGTAACATCAAGTGAGCCTCCTCTTCCGGTGGGTCTTGTTGGAGACCGGTGAATCGCAGCGGGGCGGGATGCGGTAAGCGGCGGGTGGGTGGCGGAGCGACGGGGCGGCGCGGGGAGGGACGGGGAAGAACGATGGGCGGGGCTGGGCGGGGCACGGGGCGGAGCGAGCAGAGCCGCGCTTTCATTGACAAGGAGCGCGCCGCGCCGCGTCGTTTGCCCTCGCCGCCGCTCGGTGGAAGACGCTGCACGGGGCGGTCGGCGCGGGAAGAGGAAGCGGGAAGGCAGGCGGCGACAGTACAACAGTGCGGCACAATACGAGACCAGCTCTTAGTCTGTGCGCATACATCGCGTACACCCATAACAACATGAACTTTCTCACGGAAAAGAGAACGCGCAGAAAAGTCGGCGTCAAAAACTATTTAGAAAACAATTAAAAACGATAATTATTTAACCTAAGTTTTCTTTTAAGGAACGTTAATGCAAATATATACTGTAAACTAATTTTGTTTTTGATTGGTTTGTACCTAATTTTTGAGGTGGTTTGCTAAGGTATAAACTAAGACGAAGTAACCTATATAAAATTTACAATTATTGTACTGTTAAGTTACCATTTCAAATTTTTATGTATAAAATTCCATAATATTTTCCCTAAAAAACGGTGGTTACAAAGCAATAGTCTTGAAGATACAAGACGTTAGAATTGTGACGGTTTGCAATTTATCACACAGTCGCACACACATTTTTGTAACCAAAATATCTGTTTTAACCAGAGAGATTTTAATCTTAATCAGATACTCTATCTTTTACGTAATTATATTCTGGTCAATTGTAACAGGTTGACAGTATTTATCTTGAAGGCCGAACAATACGTTTCATGGTTTATGAAAGTAATATTTTACTTAAATTATCTGATCGATGGTTAGATTTGTAAATGCGTTTGGAATTGGTGGGTGAATGTTAAATGATGCAAATGAAATTCTGGACGTGGAAATGGAAGATTGAGAAAAATTCAGGAGAATTGAATCGTTAGGAAAATATTCCACATTAAATAAATATCTAATTTAATTTTTCTCTTGATGCAAAATTTCACTTCTACCAAATGCCCTCAGAATTTGCAATAATAGAGTATTACACAGAAGGTTCTGGCCAGAAGGGTTTGATTACATAAAAAATATACTGGTAGTAATTTATATTTTCACTTCACCTAAAGAATATATGACATTGCAATATGAATTTTAGATGTGGATTTTAGAAGAACATTGCTAGCAACACTACACTAGCCCAGGTTTGTTATTAACGACTATATACATCACTACTTGACCACTATATGACGACAATATAACTTACTGTATTTGAATAACGGAAAATAATTATAATTTCCAGCCACTAATTATGGCCATACGCACAAATGTATAATATCACGTATGTCGTCATTATTCATAACTGTTTTATGTTTTAAACTAACTGATTAACTGGCAGATCAAAAGGAGGCAACATGTAATCAGCGTGAAATACAAATCCAAGAATTTAAGCTAATTTGGAAAAGATTAGGGGAAATGACATAGTGTGAATAAGGTTGAGTAATTGGGCATTGTGTGAATAACGTTGAAATTCAATCTAAGAAGTGCAATTTTATCGCAAACTCGATCATATTTCGCTCTGTGGTATAATTGACATTCGAGGCTCTAGAAGTCATAACTGGAGATAGTCTGAAGATGAAAGCTTCATCGTCCTAACTGGATTTGTGACTTGAAGGATCTGATGGATATCCATTGGATAGTGATAACGAAGAACACGATTAATTTAGACATCACACGTAGCTTTCCAATGTCAAACTCCTTGATATGATTATGAAAAATTACGTCAGAAAAATGCTTCGATACGTTTTAAAGGAAGTTGCAGTCCAAGCGATTACTAGCATTTCTTGACGCAACCTCGTGTTTCAGGTAACCTCGGGTGGCACCGGGTACTAATTGTGGCAAGTGGGGGAGTCGAAAAGCGCGAGGTGGGGCGGGGCGGGGCGGGAGGTAGAGGACATGAACGGGCGTGGGCGCGATGTGTCGAGGCCGTGGCGGGGCCGGGCGGGGAGGGGCGGGGCGAGCCGAGCGCTGCCGAGCGGCGGCGGAGGCAGCGAGCGCTCCGGATCGATACGGCAACCGCTCCGAGGCGAAGCTGCTGGACCAACTGCCCCGCCCCGCTGCCGCTCTGTGAGGTTCGCCCCATTCATAAAGCGGCGAGCGGCAGCGGAGCCACCTCTCCCGCGCCCGCGCGCCTCAATGGGTCGGACCGCTGCGGGGGCGGGCCGGGGGCAAGGCGAGGGCGAGGGCGGGCGCCCGGGTGCGAAGAAGACCGACGTGGCTGCGTGTGGCGACTGAGCTGCCTGCGTGCAGGCGACGCGGCGGAGGGTGGGCGGGGCGGAGCGGGGCGTGACGGGGCGGGGTCGGAAGGGGAGGGGCGCGTGGGAGACGGGCGGGCCGATCGGCGAGGAATCGGACGCGATCCCAGCGACGGCAGCAGAAGGAGACGTTCTTATCGGCGCGTTGAGTGGGCGGGACGGTGCGGGCGCCGGGGACGGCGGGGGCGGCGGAAACGAGGGCGCGACCGAAGATGACGCGCGTGCGGAGACGAGACGGTTGATGTGACGGAGCGACTGAGGATATGAGGACACGACGAGGTGGGCGAGAAAGGAAGGCGGGTTCTGCAGCGTTCAAACACCGCGTTGGGGACGTGGGTGCGCGGTCAGACTGTGGTTTTCTCGTGGAAGGAAAGCGGCTGTATGTTGCACGTTTGGAACTGCCTCTGTCGAAGTAAATGATGAAGATGGTACGATGGAGGATGGGATGGCGAGGAAGGAAGACGGGCGGGAGAATGCAGAAAATATACTTCCAAAGTCTCAATATAGTCTAAGTCTACGAAGTATAAGTCCAAAGTAGATGGAAACGTAGTAGGGGTAGTAGGGGTGTTGTGGGTATAAATATGGGTATGACGAGTGGTGTCGGTTTAGTTAGCCGTCGGTGAACAAATACCCGAAAGGGGCGATTGAATCTCTATAAGCTGTGCTTTCAAATTATACAGAAAACAAAGAAATGAACTTTCATTCAAACGCAAGAGTACCGAGAACTTCAAAATTAAATTATCGACGTATATTTCTGTGAATTTCTTATATATTTCTTTGTTTCGAATTAGATTTTCTTGTAATAATCCAATAAATCGTGAATATCCCTATGGATAGAACATGGAAATTGGATACGATAATTATTCTTTAAATTTATGTTCAATTATTCTTCAAAAATAACTAATTTATTCTAAAAGTACTTCTACTGAATTGTAATTCTTGGCAAAATGTGACACAAAATATTATCATTATTTGCGCATAGACCCTGCGCGGAGGTTGTTTTGCCGGTAACTATTGTATTTAAGGTACTAAATATAATAGTTAACTACTGTTTTTACTAGGATAACTTAACTACTGTACTTAAGTTACCACCAAAACAACGTCCCTGCAATAAGACGCGCAGATAGTACCACAACTCGTGTCAAATTAAACGCCAAATAAACGGGTTACTTTGGTCCTACGGTGTTATACATTTGACGGCGCCCGAGGCGCTCTCCGATTTTTTAATACAATTTTGCAAGAAAAAAATAATTACGCTTCTAAATATTTACTTTAATATAATAGTGAGAAAGTGAGTGAGAAGAACAAGAGTATTTCCAGTTGGGAACAAGGCAGAGAGAGGTTGGGCAAGATTGAGGGAGGATACAATTGAATTGATACAAGATGGCTTCGCGGCAGAGCGCGAATAGATGGAATGCCTCTTCCTGTCTAATAAATTATTGTGATAAATACCCCAGGAACGCGGGGCACTTCAGCTAGTAAATTAATAAACCACAGTAATTGAGTATATTGATACATCAGCGTATTATACATGAGCATATTATCTTAAATAATAGGCATTCAATTACAACAATAACTCGCTAAGAGCAGTCATTACATACATCATGGCTAACCATGCAATTTTATTTACCCTACACTTTAGCTTTTTATCCAGAAACCACTCCCCAGCTAACCATATCACCATTTCACATCTCAAAAATTAAGCACCGGCTTATGAGGTGAATCTCATTTATAAATATAGGTCTGAAGAAAAGAACTTTGTCGTATACCCCAGCAAATGCAGTTATTGGTCCCAAACAGAAATATGACCAAATCATACTGCTATACTACTTACATGCTACATGATGCTTGCCTCTGGGTCGTAAAAAACCGGCGATTTCACAAGGGATCGTACTTAATTCTGGCCTACCTGAAATATTATTTTAATAAACGCCAACATATTTGGGACAATGGACACATATTGGGACAACTTTTGACAAATTATCCATTTTTAAAGTAATAGAGCGGTAACAGTACCTTAAGGAATGGGTGAATATGATTCTGAAAACAGACTACATTGACATTCGAGAATTCAATTTTTGCAAAGCATCTTTAAGTAACATCATGAATGTCGTCCTTACGACAAAAAAATGCTACAGCGACTAAATGTCAGCAGGACTAAATTCCTAGGCTTATTCAAATAAGAAAGAAATGCCCGAAATGTCAGACGTGACGCCTGAACAGTAAACTTTCTGATTCTATTGAGTGCTATATACGTTCACGGGCGGGTGTAAGGGAAGACCCCTAATGTACTACCCTTTTCTGAGCAGGTGATCACAGGGGTGGTCTTCCAATATCTTGTCTGTATTAAGGATTCCCTCCCTTGATGACGTGTTCTACACTCATTTCTGAGCTTAGAAAAAGGAAAAGGCTGTATGCCCTCTCATTTCCTAACCAGGAGATCATGGGCGTCTGTCATAGCCTTCCTTGGTATGAATGGAATGAATGTAAGTTGAAAATGAGAGGCGAATGAAAAGAGACGAGTAATTATGAATGGATTGATATTCAGGTGGGATTGTTGGTGGTACGAAAGCCAACTACACCACAACATGGTGAAAATACCCATGTCTTTCATTAGACTCGAATCCAGAGCCTTTGGTCTTGAGAACTTGGAAAATGCTGAAAGATCTTCCGCCACGGATTTCGACAATTAACAACGTGGGTTTCCTTATGCCCTGAAGTTATTTTTGGAAAGAGATGGCGCCCCAGGATCAGTCCACCATGGGATGAATGGTTGCTTGCTTGGTTAGTAATTCCGGGCGGGTCAACTGCTAAAGTTATTAGTCCTGTAAGTGTAGTGCAGGTTTTTCCATGGGAGGTGGCGGTGATCTTCCCCAGCTGGATGGTGAGATCCGGCACCAACCTACGCCGGCTTCCTGAGAGTTTTCCCAACTAGGTATCTCCCACCAGCGTGGCACCGCCCCCAGCCGAGATGCTCTTGACCGGTCTCCCGGCAGGTGTGGTAGTGTAATAAGTATGTGTAAGTAAGAGGTAAGGATAGGACAAGGGTGGGGGAAGAAAGATAGCGCACGATTCATGACCCGTTTGTTAGGGTACTTCTCCGGCATTCGCCTAGGTACTGATGGAGAGAAACCGCGAAAAACTATCGATCAGAGCAGCCGCCCGATAGAATTCTCCTCCAGACAGCGACTGAATTCGACCTTAGCTGTCTAACTATTGTCGAAAATCCTGCCATTGTTGGGACTCGGTCTGGGGCACTCGGTCGGACTCGGAACTCTCGGTCTGGGGCACTGCAGTGACATCGGTTAATGTCTGAGCCACCTCTCCAGGTATGAACGGTTGCAAGCGATGGTGTTGCGGAGAACAGAGGGGCAAGCATTTTTTCTTCGATAGAGCAAAGTGTGCTATGGTGTTGGTGTGTATGGAAGTGGTCTGGTGTCATTAAAACATTCGGAATTTCGAAAATTACAAAATATTATTTTTTTCTAACCTGAATTTCACAAACAACATTGAATCTAGAGATTTATTTTTAGTGCATTAAAATACCTCTATATACATATTTAAATCATTAAATGTATACTTTTTTTAAAATGGTAACAATTTTAGCATAATTTTTCGTGAACACTTAACCATTTTCCATACGTAACAAAATGTTCTCAAATTCACTTTGATCTCAAACAGAGCCCAGTCGCCATGCGGTTGGTGCTTTAAATGCGGCAGCGTTGCCTTTCCTATGCTCGCACTCCACTGAGTTTCTGGAGTGGCTATTTACGAGTTGGGGATGCTGGGCCTTACTCACTGGCGGATCCAGGGGGGTTTGAGGGCCATGGCCCCTCTCAAAAGGCTTAGAACGTTTACCTTCTTTATTTGGCAAAATTGTAATTAAATATTATTATGTTCGATTTATGTAATTATTTAAACAATAATATAGTAGTAAGTACATAAATAATATACAATACAATAACAAATATGCTTTTTACTTAACAAAAATCTCCAATGCTCCCCCTCCAAAAAGAAATTATCGGCTGTATCCGCCCCTGGCGATACTACGTCAAGAGTGAAAACCAGATGACGAGGGCACGAGGTAAATAACGCTTTAGCCTACAATACGATCTACTCACGTTCAAGCCTCGGTTCAAATGAACAGTTAACTACTTTCACATTTTCGTTTCTTTTTGTGACACGTCTCTAATAGGATGTTGGTGATTAAATACAGAACAGATTTCCTGAATAGTTATGAAAAGCTAAGTGATTAAAATTATTTTATGAGATAAGTTGTGACTTATCAACTTGTCTCGCACATGACAACCAAAATTTTTTTAAAATTATGTCTTAAGCGTGATTTGAACACGCAACTCTAGCAGTATTTGGATCTGTACGTGCTGAGCAGAAACTACAAAGTCATCAGTAGTTCATTAAAAATAATATTTAAAGGAGGATTTCAATTACGTTTACTCTTAAATATTTTCGGATATTTTATTTTTGGCTACTGTTACTACAAATAGCTATTAACATAAAATAAAATGTATTATTTATCGTTCGTTACTTTCCACTTTTTTATTATATCATTGCCGTATCATTCAAGTAAGGCGCTTTTACTGGTGTGGAGATCTGCAAAAATCCATTGTCCCCTCCGCTTTCATTTCAGAGTAACTTCATCAAAAAGTGGATAAAAATAATCATAAATAAGGGGTAGCTAACTATATTTCTGGGCCTCCTTTAAATTAAACATTTTCATATACTTACGAATAAGTAAATAAACAAATAATAAACCATACAGCTATAATTACATTTTAAGTTTAAATATACTATTAATAAATACCATTCAATTTTATTTTGAACAATTTCAGGGTTGTCAGATGTTTTGGAAAGCCTCTTCACCAAAAATAGCTTATCAATTCTCCAAATTGTGAGTTAAAGAAGGGAACAGTAAGAAATTGATCATATATACCACAATAAAATGTTTTATTGAATAGGGCTAGGTAGCATACTTTCGAAATTTTCAGGGGATCCACGCCCCTGTTGCTCCTGTGTATTTACTACTAATTGTTTCAATATCCAATATATTGGTTAACACATTCAGAAATGGATGGTAATATTTGAAACGAGATTTTATTTGGTTCATATTTCGAGACTAAGATATAAATGAAAGGTTCTAATCTGCAGTTCTCCATTAGGTAGTTGTGGGTTATTACCTTAAGTTTATATTCTTATAGAACATTTATCACTTAATCATTAGTATAAATTACTCCTAACTAATAAATAATAAACTTGATCCCCTTTCAGTTAGTCATTAGGATTTCTAGCACATTAGCACTTAAATACTACCTCTAAAATCATTGCAAAATTGATGGTTTGCCATTACAATGTATTACACTGAAAATACATTGCACGTAATTAATACATTATACTACTACCCTCCCGATAACATTGAGTTCTTGAGTTCCTCTTCTGAAAGTAGAAATTGAAATTTAGAAATACCTGGAAACATCGATTAATTAATGCGAGTACATTACGAATCGAATATGTCTATTGATACAAATTATGGAATTCATATTTAAATTGTGAGTGGCATAAGCTAATTTTGGATTAATCTGAACAGCAGTAAAGATCTTTCCGCATAGTGTAATATTTATAAATTTCTACGTTTGTAAAACTATAATTAAAATGGTCTGACAGAAACTCCCTGAGAAATCAGGAGGCCTTAGCCCTACATGGGATTGTATACGCTAATACCAACAACAACAACAACAACAACAACAACAACAACAACAACAACAATAATAATAATAATAATAATTATAATGAAATTCAATTAATTTTTCTTTTAACAATGCTTCATTATTCATTCCTGCGGTACACATGACGCGAGGAGCTCTTAACTACATTGCAGGCCAGGAGTCAATGATGAAGGAAACACCACACACCGTGGGGTGGGACGCCGCGGCGGCTACAGGATCGATAATGTTGCTCCAGTAACTCACTTCCCACACAGCGAGCGCGAAGCTGATGCATCGACATGGCGGACGTAGGGTGATCTTCAATGGGCGTGGTGTGGGAACGAAAAGAATCATCACCCTTATCGGCTAGTCACAATGGACTTGAAGGGAAAATATTTTAGGGTGTAAAAGTTGACGAAGAAGTGACAACGTAAATATTATATGACACAAACATATATAAGAAACAAATATTACATTTATCTTTAAAAGCACCACAAGTCATAATAATTACGGAGGGCTCAACCCGTTGTTTTGGCCAATTTTTTGTTTTATTTGAAGATATGAAGAATGTAGAATCACTGATCGCGGTCTGGTCTTGAGTTAATAAAGCGAATTGAAATACTCAAGTAAAGAATAAAAACAACAACAACACTGGGGGTGCTACAACAGCACATAATTTCTCTCATTATTAGGAATGGTTATGCAATATTGCAATATATTGCAATTTATGCCCTCTTAATACTTCAGCCATCACTTGAGAAAAGTCCAAACCAATTCAAACGCAGCACCATTGCTGCAAATCTGAAATTATTTCGACAGAAAGAACAGTAGTCATTTCATACTTCTACAATAGACACAAACATGATTGCATTACAACTGTTACAGTATTTGCAGCATATTGTACAGACAAGCAAGGATAATTTCACACAAGCTTGCCTTGATTACAATGAAGTGAACTCCCAATTTTTGAATAATTATGCCATAATTATCGATCAAACCCTTTTAAAGTAAAAGAAGTGTATAAATTAAACATTCAGAGCTGAAGGCCATCCAATATATTGCCTTATGGTTGCATAAAAATAAGGTTATTGTAGTAGTAGCAGCATATAGCTGGCTTTGAAACTGCATAACGCAGACGTTAAATCCCGAAGGCATCTGAACCCCGAAGGCATCGGTTACCTATCTATTGCCATTTATGATTTAAATATTATATCTGGAACACAATACAAACGATTGTATGAAATTAATTCTTATAAAACAAATATATCATCACAAATTCAACATCTGAGCTTCTCATTGTGTACGGTGAGTGAAATTTGTAGAAACTACATACATGTAACGTGAAATATATTTAAACTATATACTACGATGCCATTAAGCAATGTTCATGGATTTGTATGACGGACAGCATTTCAATAAGACATAGTAATATGATTAAGGTATAGTTTTTAAGCTGGATGTTAGAGCTATATTTTAATTTCCATATTTTTCTACTCTCAACTATAATATACAGGGGTGTGCAAATTATTAGACTAAAGACGTAGAGTTGGAAGTTATGTATTTATTTTGATACATAGGAACTATTTATAACATTTAATGATCATTCCTTTTTTATTTATGAGCATTCTGATCCCTAGCATCTTTCTTATCAATGCCAAACACTGCATGTCTGGATAGTTTTGCAATATTTACTTCAATTTTACCACCAGACCTAAAAGTCATCTTACTTTTTAGCTTCTTTTGAACTATTGCCCAAATATTTTCAATTGGGTTCGTATCTGGACTGTTAGCTGGCCATTGCAGCACAGATTGTTCAATTGTTCAATGGCTGAGACACACTGTAGTGTAAACAAACTGTCCACACTTTGGAGTAAACAAATTTAATATCAGTTGTACCTACATCGGTTTTACATGAAACACAAACAAAAAAGTAGCAGACGTCACTATATATAGTTTTAAAAACAATAGGAGTGCTGTCAGTTTTATTTATAATTTCTCCGACGAGTTTAACTTGAATTTACCGAAAAAATTTTTAGTCTAATAATTTGCACATCTCAATGTAACATTTTACTGAAGGTAGAGACAATGCAACATTAAGGTTAAATAAATAAAGCCTCCTTATTGTTCTGTCATCGTCCAACAATGAGATGAATCCTAAGAATTCCAAACTGCCATATCTTGGCGTTGCCATTATTTGCAACATGACATTTCGCCAAAGGAATCGCGGGAAATTCCCATTTGCAATTTCGAAGAAACATTTTGCTAAACTAGTCATATTAAAAAATGTATATGACCTTTTTTAAAGAACAGTTTTTTATATTTCATTTAACAATAAGTCTGTATCATCAATATTGTAGTTTTGCAATCTTAATTTTTTGCAATTTTTTTCCGAGATCACCGAAAATGGGACTAGCAGCGTTTACTTCAGCTGCTTTGCCGTTCTTTGCTACATACGCCAAGAAAATTTAAAGAAAAAATTGGAGTCCTCTAATCGGCGAATTTTTTTCGACAAGGTGCGTCGACTCACGTACACGTCAGCAAGGTCAGCTGTCCTCGCGCACTGCAGCATGGCGTTTACCAAATTCTAATTGCAGTTTTTTTTGCAAAATATCCTTTTCGAATATTAACAATATTTACATCATTACATTTCATTTTTAAATAACTTTAGAATGCTGGAGAAAAAATATGTACTTCCATTAAAAAAACAAAGTTCAGTCAATATCTGAAAAATTACAGACGGTTCTAAGACAGAAGGTATTAGGCCCGCAACAGACTACACCGAGGAATGTGTTTCCAGAAATGTGCGACGAGAAATGTGGAAAATCGAAACAAGGGACACATATGGACCCCCCACACACGAAAGAGCTCCTCGCTCGAGTCGGTCGGTGAATGAGTTTTCTCGGACACATTTCTACTCCTTCATTTGTTATATGACATTTAGGTATTAGCTGCCGCAGAAAACGCCGAACAGTGCGTAGATCTGAGTGAGGTTATAATATTTAGCAGTAAAAGATGCGATGAACTCCCAGTTTTTTAATTGTTTTCTTGAATTTTCTCTTAAAACTGAAATAAACAAGAACAAACTTGTACAGAAGATATTCTTATTTGCATGAAACCCGCTCATAATGAGCAATATATAAATAAAAATTTGAATCAAGAAACTTGAAGGGGTATTTTGAAAGAATTGAATTATTCATTACTTTTTTTAATTCGTTTTTATTAGGTATTTATGAAAGAATTTATTAACGAATTTTATTATGAATTATTTGATCATTCACCATTTATTCATAATGGAACCAAAAAATATAGTAAACACGAGCAGGGTAGAGATTACGTAGCCCAAGAAAAGTTGCTGATGTACTTCTCCCTTATACGTCACATAATTTCCCGTTTTTTACATTAAATAACGATTCGTATGCAATGCAGTAGTGTATTTCTCTCTAAGCAATTCAAACTCGTTAAACAAATGGTTTACGACTATGGTAACAAAACAAGGATTTCAGGGGTTAAAATTACACAAGAGGATTTAATAAAACAAGAAATGTAACCTGAATGTAACTAGCAGCTGATCTCATAGCTAACTGCTGCCACCAGTCTCGGTATGTGGCACATAAAGACATTTCGAGACATCAAATAACCTATTTCTAGTGTGTGGAAGCAGCCTCGCCGGCCTTTTTCCACATTTATCGTCGCACATTTCTCACAACGCATTCCTCGGTGTAGTCTGTTGCGGGCCTTACAGACGGTACTACAAGAAAACGAAATATGTTATTTGCCCCATCATCTGTAACCACATGGCGTAAATGGAATCTCGATACCTCAAATCGTTTGATAAAAGATATTTGCTGCGGTCAACTTAGGTGGTCCATCCTGTATAACTATAGGTCAAGCGTAATTGGGATAAATGTGTACTCTTTCGGCTCGTGCTTTGTAATATAATGCTCCTATTTTCTTCTCTAGGAATCTCGTTCAATCCATTAAGTTTCCCTTAGGACCCAATTGAGACCATCATTGTCCCTTAAACATATTTGGCATATTGAGTTACCCAGACTCATAGTTGTACCATTTGCCGGTTCTGGCTGTACTAAAATTTTTTTCGGGGGAGGTGTGTCCTTGCATCCCCCTCGCCAGAAATACCCGTGTATGACCCTCCCCAAGGCAGAGAAATCTGTCGCCATTGTCGTTGTCCATGAATGTTCGCCCTCTGGTCTTCGTCCGCTAGACGCTCGAGGGGGCCTGCAGCTCCAAGTGGCCAACTGGTGCCGCTCGGGGGTCCTCGTGGGCGCGGCTGCGCCTGTGTGGCGCCGCTCCCAGCCCCAGCCCCGCCCCCGCCCCCGCCCCCGCGCCCGCCGGCGCCAACGTCTGGAGAGGCCGCCGGCGCCGTCCCCCGCCCCTGCGCCGCGCCCTCCCGCATTCCTCGCAGCGAGAGCCACTTCCGCCCTCGCAGCCAAAACAAACAGCCGCTGCCCGCCCAAGGGCTGCCCTTACGCCCCCGCCCTGGCCTAGCCATCACCCTCACCCCCTCCAAAGCCACCGCCCTCGACCTAGTTCTCCCCTCGCCCTCACCCTCGACTCCACCATCGCCACCGCCCTCTCTCCTATCCCCGCCCTCGGCCTAGCTCTGCCCTCGCCCTCGGCCTAGCCATGTCTTTGCCCTCACCCGCACCCCATACAAAGCCACCGCCCTCTCCCCATCCCGCTCTTGGCCTAGCTCTGCCCTCACCCTCACCCTCGCCACAACCCCCGCTTTTGGCCAAGCCCTGCCTTCGTCCTAGCCCTCACCCTCGCCTCCTCCAACGCCTCCGCCTTCGCCTCCTCCCTCGTCCGTGGCCTAGCTGTCTTCGCTCTCACCAACGCCACCGACATCGCCCTCAGCCCCACCCTAGTCGTCGGTCTTGCTCTGTCCTCGCTGCCTCCTCGCCCCTTCTAACACCACCACCTTCGCCCCACCCCCGACATCGGTCTAGCCGACCGTCTAACTCTGCCCTATCCCTCCGACGCCCCCGCCTTCGGCTTCGCCTCCACCCTCGCCGTCGCCTTTGCCCTCTTCCTCGCCTCCGCCGTCGCTCTCGTCCTCGCCTTTGCCATCACCCTTGCCGTCGGTCTCTCGCTGCCTCTCGTTCTCCCTCAACCTCATTTCTCCCGCTCCCACGCCAAGAACACCGCCCACGCCCTGGCGTCTGCCATCACCTGCGCCCTAGTCCTCGGCTTTACTAATCGCCCTATGCACCCCCACCAAAGAGCGAATACGAGTCATACGTATGGATGATACGGATGATTGGGTGTACATTACAAGAGTATAATCGTTTATCATAAATAAGAGTGTGTAAACGAGTGGTAAAAAAACTGCAATTCTATGAAAACCTGAACGGTCCCTCAAATATTTAAATGCGAAATAATCTTAGGAAATATTGGGTTGCAAGCCAAAGAGCTGGCTTGCACAACATACTATTAAGTTCGTTACATGACTACCGACCCCTTGTTGCCGCACAAGCCGAATACTTAAAGCTCATGCAATCCCTTTGAGTAGATGAATAATTGAAGCTGAGTAGATGAATAATTGGGGCTACTGATGGTGGTGAGGGAACAAAAACGGATGAATACGACACGGACAGTTGAGTACACACACTCACACATATACGCATCACAACAACCACCCTCACACAAACACGTCCGTACATGGACAGATCTGTCCATGTTCTCACACGTTCCGTAGGAATGATCTATGGATAATTGTCCATTTACTCTCTCCCTTCAGAACATAAAAAAATGGATATACATTTTACATTCAACACTTCCCACATTATTGAGGCTTAATACTGAAGTCATGCATATAAACCTTTTTTGTGTTTAGTGAACAAAATATGCTCATTAATTTCATGAAAAATCGTTGATTTATCACTATGTTCAACGGCACGTGTGCAGCTAAAACTCCATCGTGGAATTAAAAACTCTATAACTACCAATTAGAATCCAGAAAATTGATCAAAATCGTTTAATTAAGGTACTATAACCAGACGTAGCCAAATAACTTCCAGTAGGCTATGCAACATGAACAAAAATGTACATCACAGATTGCGCACCTCCATAAACTACCGAAAAACAATGAAATGATAAAACAAAATTTGTGACATAAACGTTGGTTTGACACTAGCTGACTAATAAAACAAGATCAAATATTTAACATGAGTAAATTAAATGTTTTATATATAACACATTTGATCTTGGCATATTAAAATTGTAAAAAAATTATAAACGTCAGTTGTTTTTACCCGTTGTAAAAAGTTCACCAGCAAAAATTGGTCAGAAGTGACCCTTTTTTCCATATTCCAATATTTATACATGGTGTATTCTCTCTCATAACTGTCTTAACTTTTTGTGGGAAATGTTTTCATGGCTTTGCCAGCTTCTTCTAATGTTTCATCCGGATTATGTTCAATATCTGCAAACACTTCATGCAAACAAACACAATGCAAGGCCCACTAAAATAGATATTTTTCAGAAGCAATGCGACGCCATTAAATGCATGCCTCAAGTGGTAAAGATGTGCATGAATTTCTCAAAATTTAAATTATTCTTAAATGGAAACGAAAAAAATATTGAAACTCGTAACTCATGGAAAAGGGGGTATAATTGGACTCAAGGTAAATAAGAAAACTCGTTACTATCGTCGCTCTTTTTCTTGAACATACCACTCATGCAATTATACCCATCTTTATCCACTCGTTTCGTTAATTACTGTAATAACACCAAACATAATTTTAAATGAAAAATTCCTTCTCCCCCCTCTCCCATGAAGGCGACCGACTCCCAAGTGTTCTTTCCTCGCTTCCACCATTAGCACTTTCTTTCTTTCCACCTTTTCGGAAATTCTCGCCATTTCTTTCAAAATCTCCCTCCCCTCCCTATTGTCAGCACGTACCAGGTTATTTGCTCTCCAATTTGAAAATATCCAGCTATTGCCTATCCAATGAGGTAACCCGGTTGTGAAATGTACAGTAATCCCTTCACATCGGCGGATTCGCTATTCGGGAGTTCCGAATATTCGCGATTAGACTACCGGTTTTAACATTCGCGACTTCAACATTCGCAAATGCGTCTTTTGGTCGTACTACATTTTTTGAAAGCGAGCACATTTCATTTCCTTTATCAGCATCATCTAGGAAATGAACTCGGCAAACAGTGGAGCTCAAAGTATCACCACGTTCTGCAAATATGTTTAAGTTGGAATGTCCATTCACATTAACAGAATAACAGAATTGTCAAATAATTCAAATCCAGTGGGACAACTTGGATGTAAGAGTTTTGGGCACATGAACAGAAAAGCCAATCAGGATATGTGCAACTCTCATTATAATGACGTCACTGATGAAGTAATGGAAGCGAAACTGCGTCCTGGAGCAACTTCAACATCAAAACTGTTAATGGCGTTCTAATACTTCAACAAGCTCTGATGGAAAGGGCATTCGAACGTGATCCGAACATGAAAATATCTACTATATTTAAAAGAGAAATAGAAGTAGCAACTCTAACACATCTCGATATTAGAACGAGGAGCGGGATGAAACAAAACACACACACACACACACACACACACACACATACACAAAAGAAAAAAGCCCACCAAATCATATATCCAATCACTTTCAATTTTGAAAACTTCCAAATACTGTTTTACTTCTTCTCTCTGGGATGTTAATTGTGAATTTTCTTTGCAGTAGTGCTTGCTCAGTTCTACTGCAATTGTTTGTCAGATTTTTCCTTTATTTTTTACACAGCTTATCTATATTCGGGAACATAACCCACCTTTCATTAAAAGATAGTAAATTACTGTCATTAACTCTCGCGAATGTTGAGAGATTACTGTATATTTCATAAACTGGCAGTACATTAGGCGAGTTAAACTGTTCAAAGAAACGTCGTCTCTGTAGCTCTGTGCTTATGGCAATAATGCCCGTAATTCAGGGGGACGTGGCTTCGAGAGGTTTTCGAAAAAACATGCAGATTTTTTTATAACTTGCATTAATTTTAAGCATAAACTATGCGAAAACTACTCCTTTATTCAAAAAATTGTACATGACCTTTTTAAAGAGATGGGTTTTTACAACAGACTTTGTCTAAGGCAAAAATTCCTGACTTCAATTTCGTAGGTTTGAAATGTTAACTTTTTGCTATTTTCGAAAATACGGAGAGTTCGCCAAAAGTAGAACTAGCATCATATTTTGTACCGTCTCTTGATACACACGATGAGATAATTTAAAGAAAAAATTGGAGTGGTTTTGAGAAAAGAATTATTTAAAATTTTTTAATTGCCTATATTTCGCGCAAATTTGCATGAAAAACACTCATATTTTCGAAAAACTGAACATGGCCTTATTTCAAGATCTGTCTTGAGAGAACAGATTTTATTAAGGAAAAAAATCTCAATCATCAACATTATAGTTGTAGGACACACTAAAAAAATTGCACTTGTGCATTTTTCGAAAAATCGGAGATTTCAACGAACACGAGACCTG
Source organism: Acheta domesticus (assembly GCA_031308135.1). Classification (NCBI taxonomy): domain Eukaryota; kingdom Metazoa; phylum Arthropoda; class Insecta; order Orthoptera; family Gryllidae; genus Acheta; species Acheta domesticus. Next base: position 88,381,795 of record JAHLJT010009355.1, read on the forward strand.
CAACATCCTCTTACTCTATCCAAGGACAAAATTTAATAAAAAACTTGGAGTTATTTTTTTGAAAAAATCGAAAATCTCGACGTTTCATATAAAGTAACTCAAAAATCAAAATATCTAGTTGAAACTCCCAAAGCCTCGAGTTCGTTCAGATCAATCGGGGAAAATCAATTTTGGAGAAAATTGCTCGAACAGTTTAGGCGCTAGCATTGACCACAGTCGGACAAACGGACGAATGGATAGATCGATGGTTTGCCGTCAATCGATTTTTCGATATTGGAGAGTTTTTGCACCCTCGAACGTGAAGCACTATCGATCCTCTGCGCTAGCGCAGATGCACTAAAGTGATGCGAAACTGAAACTGCGCACGAGCAGAAGATCGATAGTGCTTCATGTTCGAGGGTACGAAAACTCCCTTCTAACGACCCACAAAACACGGATTCTGTCTACACCAAGTATTTAGAGGAATTAATTTACTATACTCGTATGTAGGAAACGATTTATCTACTTTTTCGTTGCCCGACAATACGAGTTTTTTCCTGTCGAAAATTCACTGTTTTCCAGCACACGATTGCGTTACTTTTTCTTCTTACGAAGTAAGGACGAGAAAGTAAAAACGTATGATGAAATTACCCCTGAATAATATTTCAAGTTTGGGCCAACTTTATTGCAGTTCAAATGTCCTAAGAAAAAGCTCTAATCTCAAACTCAAAGGTCAGGTGAAATTTGAACCAGTTAAAATTGACTTTAGAATATAAAGACTCTAAAGATAAAACAGTGTTATCTTTAGATGATTAGATTGTAGTTAGATTGCAGATCATCGAGGAAAATACAGAAGTGTACTACCGGCTATAAGTATGACATTAAGAATACATTTAGGTCAAAGTATTACTAAGCACAGTTCTCTATAGAGCAGCGCTTTGATCTTCAAAATCTTAATGCCTTTCTCGATAATATTCACGTTGATGACACAGAGATTTGAAATATACTAAGAACTTCCTTGTGTCTCTGATCTCATCGCCAAGCCATCAGGAAGCATTCGAAAGAGAGAATGTTAGACAGTTTTCAATCTCGCAATTTCATGAGAATTTTGTAACTTCCTATTCCCATCTATCCTGGTTCTTAATTCTGGTTCCGGTTATGTTGATTTGAAAATAAAGGCTAGAGGTATCAGCAAGGTGGAGAAGTTTTGATGTAGGAAATACCTTCCCGTCAAAAAGAAACTTTAGGAATTAATGAAAATCCTAATTAAAACCCTAATTAATAAAAATCCTATTTGTATTTTTACTGAAAACAGTATTTTCAATTAATAATAAAAATACGGTCTCAGTAACTTTCAAATATAAAACTAGAGGAGCCTAGACGGCACATACTTTCTCATATTATTGAAAACGTTGATGTGAACATAGATATGAAATATTACAATACTGCAATTTCTGCCCTCACTTCAGACATCACTTGAAAAAGTTCAAACAAACTCAAATGATGTGTCTGCAACCCATATCTGTATCTCATTTCGACAGTCAGGAACAGTATTTTTTACTGCTACAAAATAAACAAACATGGACAGGTCTCAATTGTTATAATATTTGCAGCATATTATACAGACAAACAACGATAATAATCTGAATATCCATTACTGAAGGTCATCTAATGTCGCCTTATGAATGCATACGAAACTACCGTTCATTACGTAATGTCCATCTTATACACATCCTCATGTAAATATTCTTACCTGCGCAATTTTCATATGCGTACGTTGCTCTATTCGAGACAATTTAATCCAAACATTTACAGATATTTTTAAGAAAATTTTGAAAATTCATTGACGATTCGTGAAAAGTACTCCCCTCAAATCAAAATATCCTTTTCAAATTCGAAGAACCGCGACATCAGCCAACTCCATCGGGAAATATCAATTTTTATTAAAATCCTGACTTCTGTTCAGCTGCTAGCGTTGTTCACAGACAGATGGGCAGACTGACGAAAGGACGGTCGAAGAAAGTCTTCCCGTAAACCAGTTTTTCGGTATCAATGACTCAAAAATTCTGATAATACAACCTATTAGGAGAAGTTATTTCCTACATACGAAGGGTACTCCAAAAGTTTCCGAAGAGCACTCCAAAAGTAAGTTTAAAGAAGAAGAAACTGATTCTTACCTTTATATGTTCTCAAAGTATTCCCCTCCCCCATCGTCTATACAGCGGACCATTGTCATAAACCTTTTTGAAATGCTGCACGCCATTGTTCAGTCGGAAACTATGTTGGAAATGCTTCGTAGGCTGCTACCGCATGTTCTGGGGTCCCAAACCGGTGCTGATTAATTATTTAGCTTTTGGAAATACAAAAAAGTTGCAGGGGCCAGGTCTGGACTGTAAGGAGGGTGCTGTAGAAGTCTGACATGATTCTCTGATAACAATTCTTTGGTATTTGAGATGTGTGAGAGCTGGCGCGTTGTCATGATGCAAAAGCAGACCTCGCAGTGGTGTAGCTTCAGTTGGTGCCACCTGAGGCAAAGCTAGTGATGTCACCCCCCCATAAATTAGTAAGTATAAAAAGATCTATTGTCGCATAGATTGTACATTATTTTATTAAAAATACAAACATATTTGCATATGATAGTTATTTATAATATATTCAAAAATTCTATGTAATTAAGAAGAATTGCAAATTAATTTTTTTAAATATTTTAAAATGAAACATAACTTATCAACAAATCTAATGTATTTATAAAACCTCTTTACGAGACTTTAGGGCATCAAACTTATTTTTAATTTCATTAAAATGTATGCTTATTGCAATGTCATTTTCTATTGACAATAAAGTCAAAACAGATAGTCTTGATTAATATAGAGAATTTTTAAATAAATGATTTAAATTATATAATTCCAACTATAAAATATTTTAATTGGTGTCGCCCCTATAATGGTGTCACCCGGGGCGCGCTCCCCCAGCCCCCCTCTAACTGCGCCACTGAGACTACGCACACCTCTCTTTGGTCGTCTCTTCTGAATGCTTACGAAGACTTTTGGGAAACAAACAGTTGTGTACCAGTGTGCTATCTAAAAACCCATTTAAACAAAAACAACAACAAAAAAACGAAAACATGTTCATAGACCTCCTTGCATCACGGAAGGTCTTCGCGTAAAAGGTCACATTTTAAAGATTCGTCCACTCCCAAAGCTTTCAAATGAGTCGTCAATCACATCTGTGGGTGATCAGGATCTCCAATTTAAACAAATTTTTTGGCGCTTAGTTCTTTATGTTTTTAATGATTGATATTATTACATGATGTTTGCCTTCTGCTACACTTTAAGTGGGACTCAAACCTGCCGTTTCAGGGAAGAAAAGTGACCAGCCGAGTCCCTATTGCAAATCGGTCTTTCTTTGGCGACACCTGTCATTTTGTGACCTTACCTCCACACCAAGGTAGAACGTAACTTGGCACCCTGTCGTGGTCCTAGGGTAACAGTTTTCGGGACCGCGTTTTCCGCTAAACCGCCGCGTGCTTGGAACCGTCGGAACTTTGGAAAGACGGGGTTTCCGCCAATCAGTCCGATGATGATTCATCCGAATCGCGGCCAGCCGAGTGAATCCGGTCGCAGCGTGTTGGCAAAACCTTTCATCGCTGAAGCGTGGCCACCCTCGCGCCGCGGTGCGGGCGGCGCGTGCTCACACGACTCACTTCGCTTTCGCGGTGGTGATTCATCGACGCAGTGCCGCCCGAGCGACTCGCGTGAACGGGTCTCTTCGGCAACGCGTCCGCCGGGGGCAGGGAAGGAGCAGTTAGGAGACGATCAGGTTCTGGTTGGAAGCAAAATTCACGGAACTGTTCAAGAATACTCTTGGTAATACATTAAAAGTTAACAACAATAATAATAATAATAATAATGTTATACGCGTCAATTTATCTTTATATTCAAGTAATTAATTTCATCCTTCACCTGCATAAACCCATCAGCGTCTTCAGAAATAAAAAAAATATCTCGGGCCATTTTGCTAATTAACGCTACAATAATTAGCCATTTTTTTCGGAGATACAAATACATTCATGTAGGAAAGCTAGCGCCATCGACATACCCTACAGTGACGCTATCTACAGGGTTCTAAGCTTTCTGAGAAAGAAAACTTAATTTTCTTGATTAACACAACGACAAAACAAGGTTTAAATTCTATTAAATTCTAAATAGGGATTATGTGAAGAAATGGTTCAATTAGAATAGAGAAGTGACAGTGACAGTGCTAAGTCAATACACATTACGATACTAAGTCAATCGCCACAATATTTCGTCGTTGCCGATTGTATCCGAAATTAGACAGATGGGCACCTACATTCTGTCGATAATAGACAAGCAAATCAGAAGTATCAAGACGTTCTCTTAGGTTCTTCCCTGTACAGCAGTATTATTATTCAAATAATGGTCCATTAATTGATTCATTCAAGAATGTCCAAAGTTCCATATTTTGAGATATTTCACCAAGTTATTCCATGTAACTGGCGCCATCGGCTGGAACATTTCCTTTTAGCGAGTTGAACATTAAAAGATAGGTCAGAGAAAAATTATAAATTTATTACAACGCACATCTACGCCATGACGTTTTTGGTGACTCCTGAAAAATCTCGAATTTAGACTAGTTTGGTTCTTCATTCTCATATGAGAAGTGTCCAGTAAACATTTGAAAATGTTTCGAGTGATTTCTTGCTTTTGTTATATTCAGAACACCTTTCAACAAATTTAATTCTAAGTATTCTAACCTCTTTAAAATATTAACACCATTAAAATCTACTCCCCTTAAATTTTAACAATTATTTCGACACGAATTGCCAGTACGATGTATTACTTTATCATATTTATAACTACACTGAAAGATGTAATATAGAACATGATCAATAAGATTAGACGTAGAACACCTTTACGAAACATATAAAATAACTTAAACAAGAACTTCTTCGAGAATCACTTGTAGCCTATGCAAACACTAACATTTTCAGCCGAAATTCTGTGATGGAGAAATATTGATTCATCCCCAAAAATGAATTTCTAGTATTAAGTTATTAGCATCAAGTTTATATTTAGCCAACAATACAAATGTTAGGGTGTAAACCGAACTTTGTAAAACCTGAAAATGTTTAAAATAAAATAAAAAAAATAATAACGGACCGGAGAAATGGACACGGAGGATGGCCGAATATGATTTGGGTGATGGAGAGGATGTGTCAGGTGGCGGTGGCGGCAGAGGATGGGCGAAGACGGAATGGGCGGTCGGGAGCCTCGAGTAGGCCGCGAATGGAGTGAGCACAGCGACGATGGGGCGCAGGAAGTACTGAGACGGAGCTATGGGACGAATGCACATGAAGGAGAGGAAGGACGGAGGGAGGCTGACGGCGAGGAAGCTAGGCAGCTGCCCGAGATGTCGAGGAGGGCGGAACCTATGCGAAAAGCGAGTAAGACTGGCATGGAAGGATGAGGTGATGGGAAAGACATGTGGCCGATGGGCGTTCAGGGGAGCGCGGATCGAGAAAATATTTCAGGGGGGCTGGAGTCAGTTCTGTCCTTCCTACAAAATAATTTGGAATTCCATTCTTAAAAAATACATTTTTTTAATAGATGCCATGAAATGAAAAGGAAGTACGTTCATAAATGAAATAATCATTTGGATGAAATGCGATCGAAATATAGTAATTGTTGTGAATAGATTGAGTAAAATTCCAAAGAAACATTGCCTTGGGGTGGGCGTGGCCCCAAGATCCCTTCTTGGATCCGCCGGGGGCGCCGAGAGAGCGCCGGGAATAGGGGCAGCAGCAGCGTAAGCTCGCCGCCGGGTACTCACATCTTGCGCGTGCAGTTCTGCTCGTCGGAGTAGTCCTTGCAGTCGTTCTCGCCGTCGCAGCGCCACGACCGTCGCACGCACAACCCGTTGTCGCACTGGAATTCGTCCGCCGTGCAGTTCATCTCGAAGCCTACGGACAGAGGCATTGCCTCGTTCATTCATTTACCCGCAGTAATCACACTTCTCAAACGTTCTAGCATTCACACGCAGTCATAAACAATAAGGGATTCATTTTGTCTTCGTAATAGTGCACTTTCAATTACTCATTTCCTGTTTGTGGGTTTGTAGAGTGTGTTATTTCCGGGAAGGTGGCAATATTTCTTCCTCGCTAGCAGTGGCGTAGCGTCAGGGGATGCTGAGATGCTGAGCATCCCCGTATATAAGAACCTTAAATACTGTATTGATAATCTTACAAGTGGTCTGTTGAGCGAAACACTTTTTGTATTAATTTAAAATTGATTTCCTATGATTGAATTCGGCGGGCTGTTGAAGCTGGCCTCTGATTGGTGGGAAGCTAAAATACTTCAGCGTCGGCCGCCAGATTGCGACGAGCAATGACGCATGCGCAGATGGCGAGGTCCCCCTCTCCCCTCTTCACCCCTGGCCCAGAGAAACCCGACTGCTTTACGCTAGCGTCTACTGCGGAAAGAAGCTCGTTTGTGCACGAGAGCGCAGCACACTTCAGGCGTTCAGTAAATTATCTTTCTCTCTCTCACTCGGGAGTCCCCGCTTGGTCATGGGTACAAACTGTAGAAATAGTGCCTGACTACTATTTCTTAATTAACATCCAAGAAATTGTATTATCTCTTAAATAGATTACATATTATTTAAGTCTGCAATGTATAAATTAACAAATGGTCTTATTGCCATTCGCGTATAAGAATTAAAGCTGAGCCATTGTATAATTTGCTTTCAAGACATCGGCAGCCCTGACTGCTGTGAGGATTTTGTGGGAAGCGCCTACACCGTCGTAAGCAATCGAGATCGTGGAAGTAGTCCCAGTGTATCTGCCTTGTGTTGCGTTCGCCTGTTAGACGAAGTAGTTGATAGTGACATTTTGTGTGTTATTGTTGAGCATCCCCAAACGTGTGAGTCACGCTACGCCACTGCTCGCTAGAACGTGAGATCTGATGCCGCCCTACATGCCAGCCTTGCAGGGTAGGGGGTCCCCCCGTCCAGATACTGATGCGAGGCGGGCACTTCCCCATGGACATGCTGTAAGCTCCCGTCTGGTCTCCCGACATTAGTAGTGCAGTTCATGACTACTTGTGTTTAAAGGAAGAAAAGAGGGCAAGGACGAAAGATTGGTCTAATTCAACCACTGTGTAGAAAATAATTCTCGCGGTCGGCTGCTCTGATCAATGGTTTTTTTTTTCGATCAAAACCAGGAGAAAGCGGAACAATATCCTAACAAACGCGCGATCTTCCCTTCCACATCCTTACGCCCTCCTCTTCTCCTTACCCACCCAGATTTACATGCACGACACTACCACACATCTCAGAAGAATATTCGGGACTTATACAGAGACCGACGTGTAGATCGGCAACATATCTCACATTCCGAAGAGAAAGGAACAGCGCCACCTTCCTGGATATATCACGCACTACACTTACGGACTGATATTAGTAGTTGAAGTGCATTGGAATCAATATTCACTCTCTGTGGCGTAACAAGTGCACCTCCTTCCACCAAATCCCAATTTTTTGAAGCAGTCCAAGTTAAATACATTCAGGCCAAATTGATCACCAAACAAAGGGAGAGAAGTGGACCGTTCAATTTTTTACAGCTGGCGGGCAAAGGTTCATGGGCATATTTCTTTGTCGATTCAGAACGCGCAGTGCAGTACTGGACAACAGCCAGCTTAAAAAGCTCAATTAGTCGGTGGCTTGATTGGCACGGACGGTTCTACAGAAAACCGTGAAATCCTTGAAGATTATGAGGCACACCACGCGTCTTTCGATTTTTCATCGACAGAAAATACAGGATTATAAATATAATTGAAACTTACTACACCAAATTTTAATACTCTTGCATAATACATTGTGATATGTGTATTTTTAACTCTATTTGAGTGCTTTCTCTGCTCTATTAACCTATTTCACTTATCCTTTCATATGGACGTGAGTATTTTGTTTCAAGTTTATCACGTCTGTAGTAACTCACATATTCTCAATTATAAGAGTACTACTAGATTTGCGGTCTAAAAAATAATTGTTTCAAAATCCTAAATGACATTGCATACTTACAATACTTTGTAAATAAATGACTTTGGTCCTGTTTACCTCGGAAATTGTGTTATCTCAATTTTTATGCCTCTCATATTTCTATATATTCCAATTTGAAAAAACAGCGCTTACAAAATGTAGCCAGATTGCTACAACTTATATTTCATCAAAATTATTTTTCTTTGCGAAAAGCGGAGTTGAAAACATGGTGACAACTTTACACCGTTCTCTTCTATTCTAAATTACCCATGCTTCCGTCAAAGTATTTGATACCGTTCCTTAAAAATTGCAGTATAATAAGAATGTGCAATGTTATCTTAAAATAACATTAACTATCTTCCCCGGTGATATTCACGCCCGTATTTCTAGAGTTTTTGCAACAATTTCGCTTTAAAACTAACAACGCTATTAATATTTCCCCTTAAAATTATATCACAATGTTTGTTGTTCTGCGTTTGACCAGATGTAACAGATGCAATAACAACAAACGCATGATGACGCGTTTTTGCGATTTCTCGCATTGCCTGCGGTTGTGTTCATGCGTGGAACATGTATGTGAAAATGATCACGAAATGCAATCCACCTCAAAAATACTCCAGACACATATGCAGCAGCATTCTCCAAAACACTGTTGCCGATTTTAAAATAAAATAATTATAAAGAATCCGATCTTTAAAAAACAGTGAACTACAAAGCTATAACCGTAATATTTCTCACTGTGTGGCCTCACGTGCACGGTAAAAATACAAATTAAAAGTATTTTAATAAAAATGTAAAATTATCTTGAAATAATTTTAATACAAAATTAGGACAAACATGCAAGTCGTACCTCAAGTTAAATTTATATGTTTATTTCATAACACATGTTTTTATTTGAAAATGATTTAAATTAATTCAAGTTTGATTAATAAACATTCAAAGGTACTTGAATACACAATGAAAGGTACACAAATGAGTTTGGAAGGTTCAATATAAAACTGTTATGAAGAGAGAAAACTCGTTTAAAGAGATAAAATTCAACGTATTAATGCAAACTATAAAATTCATTCGAACACTTTTTGTTAATACCAGCCTTAGAGAGGCTTCAGACACTATTCTGAGACCACAATGGAGAAGAGCATAGACGAGTCTAGATATTTTGTAGGGCAGCTACTCTATGAAATATCTGTCAAAGAATACTTGCCGAAGCAAATTCACCGAGTGCATGTCCCGAATTGACCGAGGCTTGGTCCAAAGAATAGGTTTTTGTGCACGGGTTCGCGAAAACCCAACGGGATAGTTTGTTTGAAGATGACCTCCTTTTCGATAGCTAAGCAAATGTTGACCTGTGAGCTTCAAGAACAGCGGGCAGGTTGGCAGTTCACACGCCTCACAAAACAGATGTCTCCGGTAGAGCTGCGTCATTCTTCAGCTGAATTAGAGATGTTCTACTTCTCCTCTAGTTTCATATTTATTAGAATGTGTACTATCAGGGATACTCAATTGGAAAAATCACACCGACAATAAGCTATACAAGCAAAAATTAAATTACACCAACTAAAACCAATAATCAATAGATCTACTAAGTTACCTTACAATACCGTCTTACTGCTTACGACCACTACTTTCATATGCGTGTCCAGTATGGATCAGCTCTACCAAATCGAGTACCAAAAAACTCCAAGTAATCCAAAAGCAGTTCCTCCGCACCATCACGAATACTGCATGGTACATCTCCAATGCCCAACTTCATAACGAATGATATAGTTAGAACCGATAATCAGCCACATTATTTTTTTTTCACCCACGTCTTATAAAATATTCCAAATACATCCAATCTAACCTCTCGAAGTCTTTGCCAAAATCCAATACACAGGACCCACATCAAGAACAAATTCCCGTTTCATACATTCCTAAATAAATTTTCAGATCTCGATCTAAAGTAGAATTATCAATCATAAAGATACCTCTATCTCCCAAGTAGTAATGCAAGTTGTATTTTAAGATTATTAGTAAGATTATTGTAAGTTAATTATAAAAAGATATAAGCAATCATAACAAATGTACAGAGTATTAAACACTGATCTTTGTATGGTTCAAAAGAAAATAAATTTAAAAAAAGGAACCGTCAGGGTTGAAGTTAATATGTTATAAAATGGCACAGACTTTCCCGTACAATTCTTGGTGATTATTTATAATGATAATTTAAATAGGTACTGCAAATTATGTAGTTTTAATATTTCGTACATCAAGTTAAAATTTCTTTTCATTACACAGGTTGAAACACAAGACATCATGGTTCGGTTCACGCCATTTCAAATTATACACATTTTATTTAGCAGTGGCCATTTTTTTTACATCCAAAGTGCATACATTCATCTTTCATCTTGATCACAAACAATCGGAAAAATACAGTTCTAAAAGTGATATCAAATGCTTTTGGGAGATATAAAAACATTCGGATAGGTGTTTCATTTTGATCCATTGATGAAGCGACATTTTTAAGAAAGGATCTATGGCTGTTTCCCTTGATTTTGATTTCATTTACAAGCCTGCTTCGATTTTGTAATGGCGGTTCGACACAATTTGAAGGTGGTTGAATAAAATTGATGTACTGGGATACATTCCCAAATCAAAAGATCATGAAAGGGTCATGATCGGCGAGTTTTATAAATGGAGTTTCGTTCACTCATGCAGTTAACAATTAATTAATTCTTTGCTTGAAAGGGTCGGACCCTGCTCGGCGAGGCAACCCTATACTGCGATTTTAGTAACTTTGCCCCTGACAGGAATCGGGAGCTTGAATGTCACCATAGTGACGTCACTGTCGCGAAATATAAGCTCCCGATTGGATGGCAGCGAAACAGCTGATTCCTGTCAGGGGCAAAATTAAGAAAATTGCAATAGAACCAGAGTATAAAAGTTTCGACCAGTCGCAGGGACTTGATGGAAAATAGTGGAAAATTATCTCCATCAGGTTTTTTGATCAGTTTCCTTCTATCCATTGAGCAAATGCTGATGCTTTGCTGCTGGACAGTACAAATACTTCCCCTTTTACTCACATAGTTTTTTAATATTTTCCCCGACAAAGATAAGGTAATGTATAATTCAGAAGAAAATTTTATTCCATTTGGAATTTTTCTTTCTTTACCCTATGTTGTGTGACTGTGTTACCCTATGTTGTAGGATAACACAGAAATTAATAAAATAAACTTTCAAAACTCACGCTGATTTACATTGTTCTTTTAAGACGTGGGCGATTGTACTAACTGCACTAAAATATTTTCAAAATGATATTTACTATACAGAAAAGTTTCCGTTACAAGTTAAAATATTTTTCGCCGTGTGTTTAATATACAGGTGTTCTACTAACTATTGACTTTTTTCGAAACATTCCAAGATACTGAAATGCAATTTTTGCCCAACAATGCCGAATCATGGAGCAACTAAGGGCTTCTTCCGACGTGGACACTCAGCAGCGCTTCCGAGTGGCGCGAGGGTTCTTCCTACGGGGACACCGCCGCTAGCCACCGCCGCTAGCCCCCGCCGCATGCGGTGGAAGTGGGAGGGTTCGGCAGGAGAAGGTTTCGCCGACGATGAACAAAGGGACCGTAGCAGGTAAAACGCCGCGACGAGTGTCCCAATGGCAATACCCAGTGGCGTATCTACGGTATGGCAGACATGGCACGTGCCATGGGCGCCACACACATGGGGGCGCTATTTAGAATATATACGCTAAAGCAAATAACAACACCCCTAATTTGAAGTATGCTGATAGGGGCGCAGATTCTATGCTTGCCATGGGCGCCTGAATACCTAGATACGCCTCTGGCAAGACCTCTATTTAAACCAATGCTTTCCTAGAGATGGCGCGGCGCGGTCGCGGTGTCTCACCGAGGCTGCTCGTAGCGAGGGTCCGCTACCGAGCGCCACTGCAGCGCGACTCGGACACTCGTGGGAAGACCTCCATTTAAACCATCGCTTTGCTATCAGTCGCGCCACTCGGCAACGCCAATGAATGTCTACGTCGGAAGGGGTCCTAATACGCCCTAGAGATGTCCGAAATATTTTTGGAGAAATTTTTTCTCGTTACCGGGACCGGCCACTTAACCGATTTTTTCCTGTCACAAATACGCCGTTTTCCGGCGCACGTTTACAATACTTTCTCTTCTTACAAAGTGAGGGAGAAAATAAAGCTATTTTGCAGATTTTCACATGGAATAAATGCTGGAAAGAAATTCAATCACATTTCTTAGTCCCTGCATGGAATTGATGAAGATATGTAAAAATCTCTAATTCAGAGACACCGCGCTCCGCTAGATAAGGTGCGAGTAAGGGAGGCTGTCGAACAACATCTAGCACCCATTCAAAGCCTTAATGGAATCCCTATGCAAGAAGAGTTTCGTTGAAAAAAATTGGTTCTTACATTATGATAATGATTAACACATTCGGTTGCGTTGCTACATTAGTTGAAGAGACTTTTGTCTTTATAACCTCCTTTTTTCATTCCAGTTGCAACTTGCAAGCTCTGCGACATCGAGGAAGCAATTATATTCCTTCGTATATTAATGCACCTCTTTTAGGCACAAAATGAGGTACATCCATCGTGTTGTTCCGCATTCTGACGAAAGTGTGTTATCACAAAATTCCCCACAAGGCACTTTACACTTCGATTTGAGTTGTAGTGTTTTCAACCCATGATGGAAAGACATGAAGGAGCTAGTCCGGACGATGAGCTAGATTGACGCTGGCCGCTAAGTTGCATGGAGAGCGAGAAGTGTAATTTTTTGAATTTTGAAAGTAGCATAAAGAGACAATTTTCAACGGAAAATAACACGATGAAAGTAAAATTGAAGTAAGAAATGGAATACTAAAAATGCTTCATATATCTATTACAATGACTGGTAACAAGGTGTTCATTTTGGTATCTGGCATTTGGTATCTTACTTACACTTTTACCGCACTCTTGCAAGATACTCCTTAACATTTTATTAGCTTTGCTGTGGCCACTTATTTAATTGAAAAATTATTTTTACGTATTTTGAAAACCATCTATAAACTTACATTCACTTTAGAGAATTTCAAACCGTTCACTTTCGACAATATTGCGCAAAGGAATTAATAATTCATTTTTGAATCCGCTAGGATTTCTTCAATTTTTACTCATTTTCTTTTTGACGTTGATTCTGCTGCCATGGTCGTCATTCTCATCTTTAAAGCCTGTTTCACGGCCAATACAATGTGTAGTCTGCTTACTCTACCGAAATCTCCAAAACTAATAGGAAAACATAGTTCTGTACTTTCCAACCATTCAATTTCTTTATTTGCAATGTTTAAATGCTGGCTCGTTCCAATAGCAATTACAAATCAAATTGGGTTTTTGTCAAGTTTGAAAATAATATTTATTATTATCAGCTTCCTGCCGCTACCAATTTTTACATCACTCTTTGGGAATGATCGATGTTTTGGAATTTCAGTAGAAGACAAGTTAAATCCAGATGAATCAATGGAAAAAATCTCTCATTCTGATCGTTAACACTGGTTATTCTTAAGCGGCAAGGCCATGGATTGCTATAGCTATGCCTCCGAAACCCTCACTGCCACCCCTCTCAGTCTCCCCTCTCCACGCAAGTCTTGGCACAGTGAAGGGCATCTACCTTCAAGGCGAGAGTTGAAAAGGTTGCTACAGGAAATATTGTCTGTTTAATTTAAAATCACATGTCAAAAAGTCTTATTTTATACTCAAATTACTATCAAAATGTTAGTATATGATATATCATTGTATTCCTCTTTTCGAGATCTATCCATTGCTAGCGAAAAAATGTGGTTCCATTTAAAAATCAAAGACAATTAAATTTCTCTAAAACTAAAAATATTATGCCCAGTTTCTCTATGGTGTGTTTCTTGCCCTATGATTCCGCATTGTTCAACGAAAACTGCATTTCGATATCGTGAACCGTTCGAAGTAATGGGGGAGGCCCATAGTGTATACACGGAGTTCTACCAACTAAGGGTCACCCCCATAATTTCTAAACGGTTCCCGGTATCGATTTGCAGTTGTCTCTCAACAATGCGGAATCATGGGTAAGAAATGTGCCGTAGAGATATTGTTCAAAATATTTTTAGTTTTCGAGAAATTGAATTATCTTTAATTTTTTAAACGGAACCATGTATTTGTCTTACTAGCAATACAGAGATCGTAAATAGACGAATGCAATCATGTAACATATGTTAATGTTTTGATAGTGTTTTGAGTATAAAATTATACTTTCTAACAGGTGGTTTTAAATTAGTAAATATACGAGATTTCCTGTAGGGGAATCCTCCTATTTCCTTTGGGTAAGGTCGCCTTCGTGGCGCCGGTACTTTTGAGGGAGAGGCCGCAAAGGACACTTTCCCCGAAAGCGATAGTTGCAACGGCTGCTACAGGGAAAATTGAACCTTCAATTAAAAATTTGTCAGAAAGTATAATTTTATGCACAAAATACAATCAAAATATTAACATTGGTTACATCGTTGCATTCCTCTTTTTATGATCTCTCTCTTGCTAGTGAAAAAAATATATGATTCTATTTAAAAAATCAAAGATGATTACATTTCTCGAAAATTAAAAATATTTCAAACAATATCGCTACACCATATCACTTGCCCCATGATTACGCATTGTTGAGCGAAAACTGCATTTCGATATCGGGATCTCTTTAGAAGTAATGTGGGTGGTCCATAGCTGGTAGGAAATTTTGTGTTTGGTTGTGGATCTTCTCGTAAGCGATCTTTCGCCACATGGATTGGATTTTAAAAATAATACTTAAGTATTGCTTTTAAAAGCCAATGCATACGGCGACGACAACATTGTCGTTATTTAATCATGTGGATGGCACTTAGAAAGGACCTAACTATCCTAACTTAATCTAAAATGTTAAGAGGAGTTCATATGAGCAAAACGCAAGGATTCAAGCGATCTCCCTTATGGAGGTGAATGGTCATTATTCGTCGTCTGTTTTGAGAATGATGATGTACTATGGATTAGAACCATTTGCTTAAGGAATATTAATTTCATTAATTAATAATCTGAAATTAGTCACCTATGTTGTAAGAACCCCTGCCAAAGGACACGGAATTCATACATCAAAAGTACCTTCCGAAATAAATGCGCCAAAGTTTACATGCAAAAGAGTTTCTATCTAAATGCATCTGTCGCAGGGTCCGTAAAAAGGTCAACACAGAAGAGCCCAATGGGTACAATGGGGCCCGTATCGCGAAGAGCCTCTAGCAAAGTGGACCCCCTAAGGACACTAACTCCAGGAGACCTGATGAAAAGCATCCGGTAAGAGGCGTAGGAACACAAACGTTACCTCTCGAAATGTGCTCGCCGATGGGCACTTACCACAGAGCCTAGATCTAAAGGTCTCTGTCGAAAGGTCCATCACGAAGGATCCGTACCGAAGGGCCCATAAGGAATGGGGTCTGTCGAAGAACCTCTACCGAAAGGCACCTCTTGTAGGACATTTTCCCAAAAGAACCAGACGAAGGGCATACGCCGAAAGACAGAAATTAAACTGTAGCTCCCGAAACGTATCCGTCGAAGGGCACTTGTCATGGAGTCTGTAAAGGCAACTATAGATAGGTCCATCCCGAATGGTTCATGCCGAAGAACCCGAACTGAAAGGACCCCGTTGAAGGGCTTGCAGCCAGCCGGCTCGTCCACTCACCGCATCGCGTCTCGTCGGAGAAGTCTCCGCAGTCGTCTTCCCCGTCGCAGATCCAGTCCTGCTTGATGCACTTGCCGGTGCGCGGGCAGAGCGCGTTGTCCTCGGAGGGCAGGCAGGCGGCCTCCAGCTCGGCGGCGGCGGCCGCGGCCGCGCCGTCCTCGTCGTCCTCCCCGCAGTCCAGCTCGTCCTCGTCGTCGGCGCAGTCGGCGTCGCCGTCGCAGCGCCACGACGCCGGCACGCAGATGCAGCTGGCCAGGCAGGTGAACTGGCCCCGGCTTGCAGATGTCCTCGCACGGGTGGCGGTCGTCCTCGTCGCCGGCGGCGCCGCCCGGGCCCGCGCCGCCCGTCTCGCCGCCCGCCTCGCCGCCCGCGCCGCCGCCGCCGCCCGTGCCGCCCCCGCCGCCCGGCAGCGGCAGCTCCATGGGCGCCACCACGCCCACGCCGCGCCCGCCGCCCGCCATCCCGCCGCCGGCGCCCGCGCCCAGCCCGCCCCCGCTGCGGTACAAGGGCCGTTGCGGGGGGTTCTTGTACACCTGCACAAACACAATTGTTTATCAATCATTATTCATCCATTACAGTACATAAGAGTGGTGTCAAGGTCTTCTACTGGTGGCAGTGGTACGCGTCGTGGCACCAAAGCATGCCACGAGCTTCTCTGCGCAACTAGCGTCGGGATAGGCAACTAATAGTAACCCCGCCGTTTTTCAATAGGGATGGCGTTGTCTCTGGTGGCATGGTAATGAACTGCATGGAGGGGCGATTTCGTCGTGGCACTCGTGCTACGGTCCTCCCGCTCGTGGCATCGACCTTGACAACACTGGTATATAACGTGCGCCAGGAATGTCTCTCCGCTCCGAGCCGAATCAGGGGCTCTTATTAAAAACTGCATTTATGTTTGTAGCAACCAGATCAGTAGAAACAGGTGAAGGGGACCATATGTCCAGCATCCGTTGTGATTATGTAGTGTACGCAATTTACATTTTCATGTGTTACAAGCTGCAGTTCGTGCTACCAACATAATTTCCTTCCACCCTCACCCGACACTGGTGCCACTGCGGAGAGACGTTCCTGGCGCACTGTATAAATCATCATTTACTTCCTTGTTTCGGCAATTCAAATGATTGAATTCATTGCTCAGAATTTTAGTAACCTTGTATGGCACTTGAGAACAAAACTATTGGATGTACTCTGGTAAATTAATCTCATCGGTTCTTATTGTCTCGGGGATTCATCTTCCTCCCTCAAGCAGTCTAATTTTACTCGCTTTTTACAGACTGATTATTTCGGGTTTCCGGCCGCGTCAACATTCATTAATCCGTAAGTGTAGTGTATGTTTTTATCGCGGGAGGGGCTTTGTTCTTCCCACGCTGGATGGTGCGATCCGACGCCGACCTACTACAAGATAGAAGCTTCTGACGGGTCTCTTGATATGTGTGGTAGTGTAGGGCATGTAAGTGTAAGTGTGTAAGTAAGAGTGAGGATAGAATAAGGCAGAAGGAAAGATCGCACGCGGTACGCGGATCGTTTATAAGGGTACTGCTCTGGCGTGAAGAAATGAAGGGTACTTACTAAAGGGCTGTGAAAAAAACGAGGAATGTAGTAGCTAATTGGCTACGCGGATACGGAACATGGCAGAACCTGTATCAGTTCCAATTCAAGTCTTTGTAGCGATCTGTTCTAGAAACCAAGCAACTGAAACGCTTTCAATTCATGAATTACATAGCATATTATTTTTAAATGATTTTCATCTGACAATGCTTCTCTCTGCCTTTTATCCAGCTTGTATATTTTTATTTGAGTGTTTTGGTAAGTTTCGTTTTTTTGTAACTCTCATTATTCTCAATAGTGTCTCTATATGAGTTGGTTTTCCATTTTATTAATAAAAATGCAATGAGGGATCATGAGATCATGGTCGTTCCTCTTTACTCATGCATTTCCATTATTCATCTTCCCCGGCCCCCAAAATGAATCACTCCTTGTTCACGGAATACGAGCGGACGTTGCGTCAAATGGAGGACCACGCAACTCTGGAGAAAAAGAGCAGAGGTCAACACATCCGAGAACTACGCACTGTAGTTAATTTCTTATGGGCGCCAAAACAAGGAAGTGTATCCATGCCTTTCCAAGTACGCGTTTGTATTGTGCGAGTAATATGAGAATTTTCAGTTAGCTCGACTTGTAAATGGTTTGACATGAAATTCAGTGAACAGATCCCTTATGATGCAAAACGTTTTTGACGATTTCAGAAATAAAATGTACTTGTAAAATAAATCCAATCTTTTAATTCCGCATTGAAGAAATGACAATTGTTTACTGTAAATTATTCAACTATCTCGCCAGTAAAAAACTTATTTTTTTACTGCGGAAAAGTACCTGATCAGGATAAATCTGTTCTCCAAAATAATAGTTTCTGAGGTGTTTAATTTTTATTGTGCACAGTTGATTTACTACATTTGGTATGTTTATTTCATTTTTGTACTTCATATCACCATGTTTTAGGAATTGATTTATCCCTAACTTAGTCAGATTTGATTTTTGTGCATTGCTAACAAAATAGTAACTCACCCCCAGCTCTACACCTACCACTACAAGCAAAACGAGAGTTCAACAAAATGTGCGCATAGTGAAGCGCACGTTTTGAGAGACTGGACAATACCCTCATCAAGATAGGAGTCACTGATCGGAACGTGAAGTACATTACTTACACATAATTGCTAGGGTCTTTCTAGGTGGCTCCACACATTCGTTATTCGGCGAGTGGCGAGCAACTACTCGCCG
The DNA here is from genome assembly GCA_031308135.1 of Acheta domesticus. Classification (NCBI taxonomy): domain Eukaryota; kingdom Metazoa; phylum Arthropoda; class Insecta; order Orthoptera; family Gryllidae; genus Acheta; species Acheta domesticus. The sequence continues at coordinate 88,400,319 of JAHLJT010009355.1, forward strand.
AATCCCGAGTAGTGTGGATGAGTTGCTCGTTGTTTGCCAAGAGACGAACGTTCGGTTTTCGCCTTACCCACCGCGTGTCGGTCTTTTATACACACCAAAAAAAAGCGAACATTCGCCGAGCACTCAGCTGTTCGGAATCGGGCGAGCAGTAAGTAGCTCGTTGCTCGGCGAATACGGAACGTGTGGAGCCACCTTAAAGGCTGCTTCACACATTCGCTATTCGGCGAACAGCGAGCAACCGCTCGCCGAATACCGAGTAGTGTGGATGGGTCGCTTGCTATATGCCGAATGACGAACATTCCACGCTCGCCCTACCCACCGCGTGTCGGTCTCTTGGACGCATCAAAGGGAGCGAACATTCGCCGAACACATCAGTTGGTCGGGATCGGGCGAGCAGTAGCTCGCTGCTCGGCGAATGCCGAATGTGTGGAGCCACCTTTAAAGGCTGCTCCACACATTCGTTATTCGGCGAGTGGCGAGCGGCCACTCGCCCAATCCCGAGTAGTGTGAATGCATGGTGGAAATAACACCATGTGTGGATGAGTTGCTCCTTGTTTGCCAAGTGACGAACGTTCGTTGCTCACCTTACCCACCTCGTGTCGGTCTTTTGTAGACATCAAAGAAAGCGAACATTCGCCGAGCCCTCAGCTGTTCGGAATCGGGCGAGCAGTTATTAGCTCGCTGCTCGGCGAATGCCGAGTGTGTGAAGCCACCTTAAGGACACGAAGGACGCGTGCTCACCAGCGGGTTGCCGCGTCCGTTGCCGAAGAGGATGGGCGGCGGGCCGTAGCCGATGGGGTAGATGCCCCCGTGGCGGCCGTACAGCGGCACCTGCGGCTGCGCGTGCGGGTACATGTGGATGGGCATGCCGCCGTACGTGGGCGGCACCACGCGGTGGTGGTGGTGCAGCACGCCGCTGCCGTACATGCCGCCCGGCGCGCCGCCCGCCGCCGCCGCCCCGCCGGCGCCGCCGCCCGCGCCGCCGCCGCCGGGGTACACCGGGCCCTGCGCCGCGCCGCCGTAGCCCCCCGCGTGCGGGTACAGCGGGCCCAGGTCGTGCGGGTAGCCTGCGATACACAGCAGCGCGCTCTCGCATTTCGCACACGCGCAGACGGAAAATAGAGGAATGCGGCGCATTCACAATGCAGACGTAAACATGAGCATAATTCATAGACATAAACTTCAACATAAGTGATAGACTGAAGTATTCACAATGTCCAACATAAGCGTAAGCAAAGATTTTCTATTTTCTGTAGGTCATTCTAGTCATTCTAGTTACTATTGGTTGGATGTGAGAATCTCTCTCTCTCTCTCTCTCTCTCTCTCTCTCTCTCTCTCTCTCTATATATATATATATATATATATATATATATTTTATATACATAAACATGTTCGTATATACTGCACAACAGCTCTTTACGAGCCAAGGCCTACCAGTGGCGTTTCGGCCTTGCAGCCGTGGATTGGGTTAGGTTAGGTTAGGTATTTTAATTTCAATAAAAATTAAAACTAAATTATACTTCTGCGAATACTACAACAAAACTAAATTACAAAAAGATCGTACGCTACAAAACAACGCAGAAAACAGTCGAAAATAACCAAGCAATTTGGAAAACCAGTCGTTTGTTCGATCTATCAACTTCGATCCTATTTCGATATTCGATTTTAAGTTAAACGTACTGTGATTGGTTCATTTATTATTTCTTACATAACCATAAGCACAGAATCTTGAAGCTTGCAAGCTTGTAAGTTAACGTCTTATGTGTTGTGCTTATGCGAAGGCATGAATGAGTCCGCTTATGGACGTAGTCTTAACTTTTATGGTAACGCCATGCTTATGGTTTGTTTCCATTGTGAATGGGCCCTTAACAGTGGAGCCGACTTTGGTCGAAGTTTCTGCCGGCCGACGTAGGCCGTTTGCGTCCGATATTCCCCATTTCTTTCAAATACGTGCTAGTAAATGGAAATGGGCATATTGAACCCGAACGATCTCTTCCGACGGCGCCTGGAAACATCGGCTGTCGGACGGAGATCTAATTCGTGTGATTCTGTCGATTCCATTCCCCCAAAATCAGCCGGAGAGTCAAGAACATACGTAATACCAAGACTTCCTGCAATACATGTGGATGGTCTTAAGCGTGCTTCTCGCAATGTTTCAAACAATGAATAGCGGAATTATGGAGATATTCGGCCGATTTCGGATGAATAGAGGGGCATTTCCGCTCGCAGTCGTCCGGTAGCGAGCGAGCAATATTACGGCTGCTCTGTGACTGCAGCGTTGGCGGCTACAATGGAGCCGATTTTGACCGAAATTTCGGTCGGCGGATATCGGACAGACATAATCAAACGAAACAGATCTTCGTCCGACAGACGGTGTTTTCGGACGTCGTCGGAAGAGGTTATTCGGGTTCACTGTAGACGTTTCCGTTCTCCAGGATCTGTCGGAACGAATCCGGCACATCAGATGAAAATCGTCCAACAGCCGGCCGAAATTTTGGTCAAAATCAACCCCAATGAGACCGGCGTCTAAGCCTCCCAAAAATCAGCGGCCTTAGAGCCATCGCCCAGGGCAACCTCGGACACGGATTGCCACGGAGCAATGCACAATATTTAAAGCTCGGATCTGCCAAGACTAGATTCATAGAGAGAGATGCGGCCGCTATCTGTCCAACGTAACGTGCTTCTCTCAATCAGTTCTTTCAGTTTTCCAGACAAGAATATTTCTGTTTATTCCAATTTTCTCCTTATGTTAAAGACAATTAATAAAGAATTAATTTAGTCGATTGCATCCATTTATTTAAACAACGTGTTGAAGTGACCGTTCTTCATTATTTCTGTTTTTAATGTTTTAACAACAATTTTTTACAGTTCAATGTTTTAACATTCAATTTTATATTGTTAATTATATTCAGTGTAACGTACTGTATCCTGATGATGAAGAGCAGCCTCTTCGACATCTTTTAATCAATGAATAAAATTTACCGAATAGCTTCGTCTTTTCGGATTGTCCCTAACCAGAAAGAATCAACTAGACAATCACATTATAACATAAAATATTTCTGCCTGGTGTTAGTATTAATAATTACAGGGTAAAGAACGCGAGATGAATAATATTTCTAGTCAACAAAGTCTCTCTTCTTTCTGCTGGGGTCGTTTGCAAGAGTTTCTGTTCAAATCTTCCAGTAAACTGGAATGTTTCGGGAACTCATGGCAAAGGCTCGTCGAATCGCAACAGAAGTGGTGCCGTTTCCAATTTCAGTGCGACCAAGTGGAAGGAGGTGGGAAGAGGGAAGTGGTGCTGGCTATTCCTTCCGGCATTGCCATGATGCCCTGGTTCCAGCCGTTGGGTAGGCCTGAACTAGAGGCATTCAGACAAAATACATTGATATACAATTAAGTGGGCAGTAGAAGGAATGAGAACGAAGGGTGGACCAAACGAGTGGTTGAAAGGCAGTTTGTTAGGGGAACCATATACTACGAAGAGCGACCACCGAACCTGGTTCTCGCCGGTTGTGCATCTGTTTTCATCACCGAACCTGCTTTATTGAGAGCTATACTTACAATCGACGCAAGCCAGGCTCCTAACACTGTGCCTACGTTTCGCTAAGGAAACAGAAAGGAATCGTTTGGGAAAATAAGCAGGTGGAGGCGACAATACATACAGACACAGAGTTCGACTCAAAGGGGCTCGCACCTTCCGGCCAAGAGGCCCTGCGCTGACATCGGTAGATGCCCTGAGCCACCTCTCCCGGCGCGGGTGGTTGTTGTTTCCCGGAAGGCGTTGTAATGGTTTGGTTACCTGCGCCGTAGTGTCCGCGGTGGGCGTGGTGCTGGAGCGGGTCGCGGCGGTAGCCTCCGCCGCCGTAGCCCCCGTGCGCGGGCGCCTGGGGGGGCGGGGGTGGGGGCGGCGCCTGGGGGGCGGGCGCGGGCGCGCCGGGCGGCGGCGCCGGTGGCGGGGGCGGCGGCGTCGACGGCGGCGGACCCTTCTTGGCGTCAGCGGCTGCAACAAAACAGGCGGGGCCGTGAGGAAGATAGGCACGCGAACACTTTTCGTTTCCGGGGGCAGAAAGCGGCTGATGCTTTTTAGTAAGAGACAGGGTGCTTAGTGAGGTTCCAATGCTATATGAGATGGTTGACAGTTTTGGGTAGAGGGGACGGACGTTGCTGCGTACTACGCTCTCTATCACATTACGATATAACAATCACTCACGCAACCACTCAGCAATTAACATTAATCACAAAATTATCAGCATACGCTACTCACAATTCCCCCTAATGAAACGCATCCTTATAACAATTAACCTCACACTCGACCAGTTTGATAACAGCACAAAGACAAGAAGACTGAAAAGAGTACATCCTCTTGATCTGGACCACAGATATAAATAATAAAATTTTGTAATAATTGTTATTGTAGATTATACCATTTTCATTTTTTGCCAGTATTTGTACTATTGTTTGTATGTTTGTTTTGTATAATTGTTATTTTTATGTATTTTTTTCCTGATTGAGCAATTGTTTAAACAATAATATTTAGAAAGAACCAGAATTGGATGGTTTCTTTACAGGTCAATAATGTATGTACAATTTATTTGCCGAATGTTCGAATAGAACAAATTGCAAATAAAGCAGATGTTAAAAAAAAACTCTCGACCATTGGCGGCCTGTAGGAAATTCTATTGGTGGCGTCAGTTAGTTATGCGACATCGATGACAAAACAATGATTTTACCAATTATCGAATTTCAAAATTAAAACAGCGACAAAAAAGCACAGATGTTTTTAATCATCGTTGTTTTAAAGGTGGTTTAGTAATCTCTAACATTAAATTCGTTGGCAAATCAATTTAATTTTACACTGACCCTGGTTTTTAATTTATAATGATCTTACTTAATACTTAAATAATACTTACTCGATACTTAAAATGAACTAAAAATTATAAGAATAAATAAAAATACTAACGAGAATGCCTGAGCGCCCACTGTGATCTCAAGAGGTTATACTACACTACTGAGGCAGAATGTAAACTACTGCGCGAGTTCGATTTTAGCTCCGTCTCTTCTATATGAGAGGCATACAAACTGACACAACGTTCTTTATACAGTGTTGAATGCGCAGAGACAGCCAATCCGTAGGTAGCTTAACGGTTTTAGAAGAGAGAGCGGCAGGTAGGACTCCGCCCTAGACGTTTTGTATTGATAGAGCATTGACGAACTAAAAGCTCTTTCACATGAATTGCTGTAAAGAATATTTTTGACGAAAGGATATTTTATACACATATTTATGGTAAAATTGTCTTTTCCATCCTTTTCGTGGCACTACCTTACAAGTCGACACTGGACACTGCTCTCGACACTTGTGAAGGCGCCTCGGCTAATTAACTGCCAATCCAAATGGGATTCATTTGTTATATAATTTGTTGTGACAACACTTGTTTGTACAAATATTAACGCTTTAGATTCGCAGCTGCTTAGGTTGAAGCACACTGACATTACCATTTGACGGCGAACTGTCAATCACCTTTTTTAAATTTTTTGTTTTGTTTTGTTTTTAAGGTCGCATCAACTGCTAGGTCATTAGCTACTACTATTGAATTTAACGTTTACGGTATGAGGAAGAAACGATATGGTGTTAATAGGGGGTGAAGGACGAACCATGCCCGAGGCGGGACTCGAACCCTCGATCCCAGATCACGACGGCACTACTGCTTTAGCGATTTCGGCCATAGGGCCGACTTTTTTAATTTTATTCATGGTCATATGGTGACAGCAGTCAGATTGTGTACAATCTATCAGCATTATCAATAAAACCAGCCAAGGCCATGGCGTCATGCGTTCCCCCTTGAGAATGTAGAAGTAAACAAATATTTTAAAAACTATTATTACATATGCTTCAAATTAGTATATCATGTTTAAAATTACATTTAAATTTGAAGCAGAAATTATATAAAATCAGCAAATAAAATACATTTGACAATTAGATTTTTTCGAGTTCTGCTAAGATTTTCAGTTGAAAATAGTCGACTATGTATTATACTTCGGTTTTTTCTTTCTTTCTTTCTTTCCCCTTTCTTTCTTTCTTCTTTCTTTCTTTCTTTCTTTCTTTCTTTCTTGGCGCACGGGGGGGGGATCATCAAAATGTAATATCTCAGGATATTTCACGTCGTTCTCCGTTGTGCCGCCAGGAATCGCATGATCGCCAGCATTGCTCGATACAGTCGCGATCATGCGACTCCTAGCGGCACAACCGAGAACGACGCGAAATACGTGAAATATTCCATCTTATTGATACCTTCCCCCGTGCGCCAAGAAAGAAAAACCGAAGTATAGATCTTTTACGAGAACGTGTTCATTTGTACTATTGTAAGACCTTGACCCCCTGGGCCCGCACGGAGGCCCGAAACAAAACGTTGCGCAATCTGCGGTGGCAGTGTTGGGTGTCCAAGCGCTTCTTTGGCTGGGCCGCTAATTGCGCTTCCCGAAGCGGCGGGCAGTTGCGCGCCTTTGTTGGCGCGCGGCCGCGGCCGCCCGAAGCGGTTCCTCGAAACGGCGCGGCGCGGCGCATCGCGCGCGGCCACATCCGGGCCCGCCTGGGATTTCTTGCGGGGCGGTCGCGGTTTTCCCGCCCCAAAACGAGGCGCCGCGCCGCGTCGCCGGCATCGGTGGCTGTTTGCGTCAGTGGTGGTAGCGGTGGAGGTTCTGTAGGCGGAAGGAGCGGAAGAGGGGTCGCGGTCGATTCGAGAGTCGGAGGTGTTAACGGAGGCGAAGGTGATGACGTAGGCAGAGGAGTGGGCGTTGGCGGAGACGGAGTCACAGGTGATGCCGGAGATGGACCCGAAGGCGGAGGCAGAGGGTTGGTGGAGACAGAGTCGGGGGAGTTAACGAAGGCGAAGGTGATGACGGAGGTAGACGAAGGGGCGTTGGCGGAGGACAAGAGTCGCAGGTGATGGCGGAGACGGACTCCGAAGGCGGAGGCATAGGTGTTGGCGGAGACAGACGCGGAGGTGTCTGCGGAGACGGAAGCGGGGTCGGAGACAAAGACGGAGCTGTTGGTGGAGACGGAGATGGGGTCGGGAGGAGGTGGTGGCGTAGATGGAGGCCAAGATGAAGTCTGTGCTAATGGCGAACATGGAGATCGGAGGCGCAGATGGAGGCGTAGGCGGAGGTTGTTGGAGAGGCGGAGCTGGGAATGGAGGTAGAGGTGATAGCGGAGGTAAAGGCGAGGTCGATCGAAGGTGGCGCTGACACGAAGGCGGTAGCGGGTTGGTGGCGGGGTTGAAGGAGGAGATAGAGAGAGTTGCGGAAGGGGAGGCGATGGCAGGGAGAAGCGAAAGAGGGCGAAGGCGGGGTCGGCGGAGGTTTTGGCGTCGGGACAGGCAGTGCGGCAAAATCCCAGGTGACAGCATGGGTGACGGCAGTAGTGTCGACGAAGGCAGTAAGGGTGGTAGCGCCTGGACGGCAACCGAATGTCAGCTTCGCTTTACTATAATAACTGGACAAGATACATTTCGGAACAAGATAAAAAATCTGAATTCATGTAATATTAAATACATCGACAATTGCGACTTACTTTATCAATACTTACTCTCGTAATTATAATATTTGAACAATAGTGACATGTATTAGGACGAAGAATGCAGTATTTACAGCACAGAAGCAAAAGAAAGGTTCATCTCAACATTTGGCAGTGAATCGAAGAGAAACTACAGGATTTTTTACACAGAAACGACTGCTTTTCACTCTAAATTACAATAGTTACAATAAATTATGAAATAAAATTAGTGAAGATATTGCTATACCTCGTACGTTATTTTAAATATTTCAATATTTCTCTGATGAAGGGTTGCTGTTGAACGGGAAATTTTCATACGCGATGCAGAGTTCAGGAAACTCTTAATAAGTAAGTAAGAAAATAGGTTATTGTCAACAAAGGGAAGAGATATACAGTAATCCTTCGACATCCGCGAATTCGCGATTCGCGAGTTCTGAACATTCGCGATTAGAGAAATGCTACTAGTTTTAACATTCACGAGTGTGTATTTTAGTCATACTTTTTTTAAGCGAGCACATTTCATTTCCTTTATCAGCGTCATTTGGGAACCGAACTTGAAACTTGACAGACATTGAAACTCAAAGTATTACGTTCTGAAAAAAACTCAAATTTGAAATGTCAATTCACACTAATAGAAAAACAAAATTGTATAATAATTCAATCAGCTGCGTCAAGTTGGAAGTGGATCCTGAAAGACCACTCCACCCAAGTTTATTTTTGGCCACACGAACAGAAAAGTCTTTCAGGATGTGTGCATCTCTCATTGAAATAATTTCACTGAAGAGTAGTTTCGGGAAATAATTAGCAAGAAAACCTCCTCGAACGTAATGATAACTAACGGAAGCGAGGGCCTCCTGGAGAGAAATAGAAGCAGCAACTCTTCCATATTGGGATATTAGAATGAGGAGGGGGATGAAACAAGAAGTAACCAAATTCTATATCCAATCACTTTCAACTTTGAAATAAGTTTCAAACATTGTTCTATTTCTTCTCTTTGGAATGTTAATTATGAATTATGTTTATAATAGTGCCTACTCAGTTCTATTGCAATTGTTTGTAATTTTTCTTTCTTTTTTAAACAGTTTTTCGATATCTAGGAACCTAACCCAAGTTTTTTCATTAAAAGATCGACCCAACATGCGGTAGTCTCCGCTAGTTGGTGAAAGGAGCGTAGCGAAATTTGCGTGGTCAGACGGAAGAGCAGGCCTGAGTCTCGCCACGTAAAATAAGGCATTAATTAAATTCAATTCAAACATTCTCGGATGCTGAGGATTACAGTACAAAACTGCATTCGTGTGTCATACATTCTACTTATATTATTTGTCTCAGACATGTTTACACTCTCTTCACTCGCCACATTCGGTTTTCGTCTCTATCAGGTTTTCTTCTATATTCTTGGACATCGTTTCTTTCAGTTATTTATCTATCTCCTCTCTTTCTTTTTCCCTCCCCGTATCACCGCTGCAACCAGAAGTACATCCTTAGTCTATGCTGCAACCTTCCTCAACTTCGTTTCCGCGTTTTTCCTCCTTCCTCGTAGACCCTCTTTCCTCGTGGACCCTCTTTCCTCGTGGACCCTCTCCCTGCGCCGGGCCCCCTTCCTCAGTTAATTTGGGCGTGACGCAGCGCCCACGCAAGGTCAGGGGCAATGTCAAGAGCTGAATTGGCGAAGGGTGCATTTTAAATGTTCCAATGGAACACAACCCGCAATCCCCCTGCGGGCTGCAAGCGTCGTAATGGAGTGGTCCGGTCACTTAGAGGGTTAAGTCGCCCTCCTATCGAAATAGCCGCAATTGCATTAACTTGACTCACTCGCTCCCGCTATTAAAAACGTTCGTATTATTGCTTTGTTCACGATTTTGCTTTACCCCCTTCAATTGAATAAACTTCAATTGCATCACCTTAATGCTATTTCAATTTTATTGTTATCTACAATAACCTTTCTTATTACTTCATTCACGATCTTGTTTAATTAATCTAGTCTCGTAAAACCATATTCGAGTCAATTATCCTTCAACCGGAGTTGTAGAATTTTTTTCGATATAGTGACATAGTGTGTAACTGTGTCGTTTCTTGAAAAAAATTTCTTTCACTTTACGTTCTTAATTCCTTTCGTGCGTTGAAGACAATCTCAGGGTGCGCACAACTCCGTCTGATTGTTTTCTTGGAAATGGAATTGAATTGTGCGGAGTTATCGTTTGATACTCTACGACTCCTTTTGCCTTCGTACACCAATCTGATCTTCAATGAGTATTTCTGATATTGTCAAGCAATGTTTATATTGTTTACTATCACTTATAATATTAGCGCGTACAATGAAACCTGTTTTAAGCAGACACTCATGGACCCGGATAAAAATGGCATTTTACGATAGTGGCCATTTAAAAAGAGGTTATAAGAATATAGGAAGATGACATCCGCCATGATTTTGCTCTTTGCAATTAAGTTAGCACTGCTTGTTAAGCAAATATTGATTGATTTTTGTCACAATGTAATTAATACTTAAAACATTGTAAATCTAAAAACACTGAAAGCTTTTTCGAATATTAGCGCTACACGTCTAAAATAATAAGTTCCCTCTTTTTCGGACTCTTCTTTTTATACCACTGGTTGCTTTTTTCCATTAGGGCTACACATTTTCGTCTAGACTTGAAGCTGCAGTTCAACACCCTGAGGAAATTTCAGAACATTATACTGTTACATATCTGAAACCAAATTAACTACGCACACAATGAGCAATTCTAGCTATCGTTGTTCAATGAAATCTGAAATTGTGTCTCGACGCAGGAAGATACAGTCTTCGGGTTTTATAAAATTACTGGCGCGGAAAAAAACAACAAATTCGTGAGGAAGTTGTAACTGTCTAATAGAGGTTAATGTACGAAATGTGCCTGGTCACCTGACCGCAGTGCAAGTAGCACGTACAAGAAACTATTTACACGAGTCTTATGAGAAAATCAATCGTTTCTTTGAAAAATGGCCGTTAATGGAGGTGACCGATTAATCGAGGTGGCCTTTCATTAGGATTTTCCGTACCATTATTTATTTCGTGATTTTATGGTCGTTCCCCAACGTTCGCGAATATCTTTTTTTATCGATTCTTATTTTTTAAAATCAATTCCTCTTTCAGAAACGTTCCTTGATTCAATAAAGAAAAGCTTTCTCTATTTTGTTCAAAAAGTAAAGTACACAAATCATTATTGCATTACCCGCACTTGACCATTTTGTTTGTTTGTATGGTCTATAGTATACAACGACTGTACTGAAGTGATTATGAATATATAATGGTTGAGATATTATTAAGATTGAGTATTATTATGAATATATAATAAATGAGTTATGAAACCCCTCTAGATGACATTTTAAACTGTGTTGCATTTTCTCTCTTTAATTACAATGCTGAACTCTTATTTTAATACATAATTAATAAACACTATCGATGGTTTGTTATCGATATCGCATCCCTACTTGGGAGAGAGTCGGTGCTGACGTCGCAACGCCGACGACACGCGCGCGACCCTGGCGTTGATGAGCAGGTAGTGGAGTGTTGGGATGAGTGTTGGTCGTGATGACATAGTAGCGGACATTTGTGGAGGGCTGCGGTGGCGGTTTAGGCATTGATAAAATCATTGAGGGAAAAGGGGGTTGGGAGGAGAATAGCGTTGACATGTCGACACGGGGTAAGGCGGTCAGGTTTCAGGCGTTGACGAGGCAGGCAGTGGAGAGAAAATAGTTTTGAAAGAGGAATCAAGATGACGTGGTAACCTACAGCGACACAGGTAAGGCTTGAGGGTTAGACGTGATGAGCGGTTCGGGGAAAAAGGGTTTGACGAGTATTGGGATGATGTGGTGACTCAGGGAAGAACGGTGACGGTTAAACGTTGAAGAG
>JAHLJT010009355.1:88412756-88457520 GCA_031308135.1 Acheta domesticus
AGATCTGATGCCGCCCTACATGCCAGCTTGCGGGGAGGGGGTTCCCCCCGTCCAGATACTGACGCTAGGCGGGCACTTCCCCATGGACATGCTGTAAGCTCTCGTCTGGTCTCCCGACATTAGTAGTGCAGTTCATGACTACTTGTGTTTAAAGGAAGAAAAGAGGGCAAGGACGAAAGATTGGTCTAATTCAACCACTGTGTAGAAAATAATTCTCGCGGTCGGCTGCTCTGATCAATGTTTTTTTTCGATCAAAACCAGGAGAATGCGGAACAATATCCTAACAAACGCGCGATCTTCCCTTCCACATCCTACGCCCTCCTCTTCTCCTTACCCACCCAGATTTACATGCACGACACTACCACACATCTCAGAAGAATATTCGGGACTTATACAGAGACCGACGTGTAGATCGGCGCCATACCTCACATTCCAAAGAGAAAGGAACAGCGCCACCTTCCTGGATATATCACGCACTACACTTACGGACTGATATTAGTAGTTGAAGTGCATGGAATCAATATTCACTCACTGTGGCGTGACAAGTGCACCTCCTTTCCACCAAATCCCAATTTTTGAGCAGTCAAAGTTAAATACATTCAGGCCAAATTGATCACCAAACAAAGGGAGAGAAGTGGACCGTTCAATTTTTTACAGCTGGCGGGCAAAGGTTCATGGGCATATTTCTTTGTCGATTCAGAACGCGCAGTGCAGTACTGGACAACAGCCAGCTTAAAAAGCTCAATTAGTCGGTGGCTTGATAGGCACGGACGGTTCTACAGAAAACCGTGAAATCCTTGAAGATTATGAGGCACACCACGCGTCTTTCGGTTTTTCATCGACAGAAAATACAGGATTAAAAATATAATTGAAACTTACTACACCAAATTTTAATACTCTTGCATAATACATTGTGATATGTGTATTTTTAACTCTATTTGAGTGCTTTCTCTGCTCTATTTGACTTATCCTTTCATATGGACGTGAGTATTTTGTTTCAAGTTTATCACGTCTGTAGTAACTCACATATTCTCAATTATAAGAGTACTACTAGATTTGCGGTCTAAAAAATAATTGTTTCAAAATCCTAAATGACATTGCATACTTACAATACTTTGTAAATAAATGACTTTGGTCCTGTTTACCTCGGAAATTGCGTTATCTCAATTTTTATGCCTCTCATAGTTCTATATATTCCAATTTGAAAAAACAGTGCTTACAAAATGTAGCCAGATTGCTACAACTTATATTTCATCAAAATTATTTTTCTTTGCGAAAAGCAGAGTTGAAAACATGGTGACAACTTTACACCGTTCTCTTCTATTCTAAATTACCCATGCTTCCGTCAAAGTATTTGATACCGTTCCTTAAAAATTGCAGTGTAATAAGAATGTGCAATGTTATCTTAAAATAACATTAACTATCTTCCCCGGTGATATTCACGCCCGTATTTCTAGAGTTTTTGCAACAATTTCGCTTTAAAACTAACAACGCTATTAATATTTCCCCTTAAAATTATATCACAATGTTTGTTGTTCTGCGTTTGACCAGATGTAACAGATGCAATAACAACAAACGCATGATGACGCGTTTTTGCGATTTCTCGCATTGCCTGCGGTTGTGTTCATGCGTGGAACATGTATGTGAAAATGATCACGAAATGCAATCCACCTCAAAAATACTCCAGACACATATGCATCAGCATTCTCCAAAACACTGTTGCCGATTTTAAAATAAAATAATTATAAAGAATCCGATCTTTAAAAAACAGTGAACTACAAAGCTATAACCGTAATATTTCTCACTGTGTGGCCTCACGTGCACGGTAAAAATACAAATTAAAAGTATTTTAATAAAAATGTAAAATTATCTTGAAATAATTTTAATACAAAATTAGGACAAACATGCAAGTCGTACCTCAAGTTAAATTTATATGTTTATTTCATAACACATGTTTTTATTTGAAAATGATTTAAATTAATTCAAGTTTGATTAATAAACATTCAAAGGTACTTGAATACACAATGAAAGGTACACAAATGAGTTTGGAAGGTTCAATATAAAACTGTTATGAAGAGAGAAAACTCGTTTAAAGAAATAAAATTCAACGTATTAATGCAAACTATAAAATTCATTCGAACACTTTTTGTAAATACCAGCCTTAGAGAGGCTTCAGACACTATTCTGAGACCACAATGGAGAAGAGCATAGACGAGTCTAGATATTTTGTAGGGCAGCTACTCTATGAAATATCTGTCAAAGAATACTTGCCGAAGCAAATTCACCGAATGCATGTCCCGAATTGACCGAGGCTTGGCCCAAAGAATAGGTTTTTGTGCATGGGTTCGCGAAAACCCAACGGGATAGTTTGTTTGAAGATGACCTCCTTTTCGATAGCTAAGCAAATGTTGACCTGTGAGCTCCAAGAACAGCGGGCAGGTTGGCAGTTCACACGCCTCACAAAACAGATGTCTCCGGTAGAGCTGCGTCATTCTTCAGCTGAATTAGAGATGTTCTACTTCTCCTCTAGTTTCATATTTATTAGAATGTGTACTATCAGGGATACTCAATTGGAAAAATCACACCGACAATAAGCTATACAAGCAAAAATTAAATTACACCAACTAAAACCAATAATCAATAGATCTACTAAGTTACCTTACAATACCGTCTTACTGCTTACGACCACTACTTTCATATGCGTGTCCAGTATGGATCAGCTCTACCAAATCGAGTACCAAAAAACTCCAAGTAATCCAAAAGCAGTTCCTCCGCACCATCACGAATACTGCATGGTACATCTCCAATGCCCAACTTCATAACGAATGATATAGTTAGAACCGATAATCAGCCACATTATTTTTTTTTCACCCACGTCTTATAAAATATTCCAAATATATCCAATCTAACCTCTCGAAGTCTTTGCCAAAATCCAATACACAGGACCCACATCAAGAACAAATTCCCGTTTCATACATTCCTAAATAAATTTTCAGATCTCGATCTAAAGTAGAATTATCAATCATAAAGATACCTCTATCTCCCAAGTAGTAATGCAAGTTGTATTTTAAGATTATTAGTAAGATTATTGTAAGTTAATTATAAAAAGATATAAGCAATCATAACAAATGTACAGAGTATTAAACACTGATCTTTGTATGGTTCAAACGAAAATAAATTTAAAAAAAGGAACCGTCAGGGTTGAAGTTAATATGTTATAAAATGGCACAGACTTTCCCGTACAATTCTTGGTGATTATTTATAATGATAATTTAAATAGGTACTGCAAATTATGTAGTTTTAATATTTCGTACATCAAGTTAAAATTTCTTTTCATTACACAGGTTGAAACACAAGACATCATGGTTCGGTTCACGCCATTTCAAATTATACACATTTTATTTAGCAGTGGCCATTTTTTAACATCCAAAGTGCATACATTCATCTTTCATCTTGATCACAAACAATCGGAAAAATACAGTTCTAAAAGTGATATCAAATGCTTTTGGGAGATATAAAAACATTCGGATAGGTGTTTCATTTTGATCCATTGATGAAGCGACATTTTTAAGAAAGGATCTATGGCTGTTTCCCTTGATTTTGATTTCATTTACAAGCCTGCTTCGATTTTGTAATGGCGGTTCGACACAATTTGAAGGTGGTTGAATAAAATTGATGTACTGGGATACATTCCCAAATCAAAAGATCATGAAAGGGTCATGATCGGCGAGTTTTATAAATGGAGTTTCGTTCACTCATGCAGTTAACAATTAATTAATTCTTTGCTTGAAAGGGTCGGACCCTGCTCGGCGAGGCAACCCTATACTGCGATTTTAGTAACTTTGCCCCTGACAGGAATCGGGAGCTTGAATGTCACCATAGTGACGTCACTGTCGCGAAATATAAGCTCCCGATTGGATGGCAGCGAAACAGCTGATTCCTGTCAGGGGCAAAATTAAGAAAATTGCAATAGAACCAGAGTATAAAAGTTTCGACCAGTCGCAGGGACTTCATGGAAAATAGTGGAAAATTATCTCCATCAGGTTTTTTGATCAGTTTCCTTCTATCCATTGAGCAAATGCTGATGCTTTGCTGCTGGACAGTACAAATACTTCCCCTTTTACTCACGTAGTTTTTTTATTATTTTCCCCGACAAAGATAAGGTAACGTATAATCCAGAAGAAAATTTTATTCCATTTGGAATTTTTCTTTCTTTACCCTATGTTGTGTGACTGTGTTACCCTATGTTGTAGGATAACACAGAAATTAATAAAATAAACTTTCAAAACTCACGCTGATTTACATTGTTCTTTTAAGACGTGGGCGATTGTACTAATTGCACTAAAATATTTTCAAAATGATATTTACTATACAGAAAAGTTTCCGTTACAGTTTATATATTTTTCGCCGTGTGTTTAATATACAGGTGTTCTACTAACTATTGACTTTTTTCGAAACAGTCCAAGATACTGAAATGCAATTTTTGCCCAACAATGCCGAATCATGGAGCAACTAAGGACGTCTTCCGACATGGACACTCAGCAGCGCTTCCGAGTGGCGCGAGGGTTCTTCCCACGGGGCCACCGCCGCTAGCCACCGCCGCATGCGGTGGAAGTGGGAGGGTTCGGCCGGAGTAGGTTTCGCCGACGATGACCAAAGGGACCGCAGCAGGTAAAACGCCGCGACGAGTGTCCCAATGGCAATACCCAGTGGCGTATCTACGGTATGGCAGACATGGCACGTGCCATGGGCGCCACACACATGGGGGCGCTATTTAGAATATATACGCTACAGCAAATAACAACACCCCTAATTTGAAGGATGCTGATAGGGGCGCAGATTCTATGCTTGCCATGGGCGCCTGAATACCTATATACGCCTCTGGCAAGACCTCTATTTAAACCAATGCTTTCCTAGAGATGGCGCGGCGCGGTCGCGGTGTCTCACCGAGGCTGCTCGTAGCGAGGGTCCGCTACCGAGCGCCACTGCAGCGCGACTCGGACACTCGTGGGAAGACCTCCATTTAAACCATCGCTTTGCTATCAGTCGCGCCACTCGGCAGCGCTAATGAGTGTCTACGTCGGAAGGGGTCCTAATACGCCCTAGAGATGTCCGAAATATTTTTGGAGAAATTTTTTCTCGTTAACGGGACCGGCCACTTAACCGTTTTTTTCCTGTCACAAATACGCCGTTTTCCGGCGCACGTTTACAATACTTTCTCTTCTTACAAAATGAGGGAGAAAATAAAGCTATATTGCAGATTTTCACATGGAATAAATGTTGGAAAGAAATTCAATCACATTTCTTAGTCCCTGCATGGAATTGATGAAGATATGTAAAAATCTCTAATTCAGAGACACCGCGCTCCGCTAGATAAGGTGCGAGTAAGGGAGGCTGTCGAACAACATCTAGCACCCATTCAAAGCCTTAATGGAATCCCTATGCAAGAAGAGTTTCGTTGAAAAAAATTGGTTCTTACATTATGATAATGATTAACACATTCGGTTGCGTTGCTACATTAGTTGAAGAGACTTTTGTCTTTATAACCTCCTTTTTTCATTCCAGTTGCAACTTGCAAGCTCTGCGACATCGAGGAAGCAATTATATTCCTTCGTATATTAATGCACCTCTTTTAGGCACAAAATGAGGTACATCCATCGTGTTGTTCCGCATTCTGACGAAAGTGTGTTATCACAAAATTCCCCACAAGGCACTTTACACTTCGATTTGAGTTGTAGTGTTTTCAACCCATGATGGAAAGACATGAAGGAGCTAGTCCGGACGATGAGCTAGATTGACGCTGGCCGCTAAGTTGCATGGAGAGCGAGAAGTGTAATTTTTTGAATTTTGAAAGTAGCATAAAGAGACAATTTTCAACGGAAAATAACACGATGAAAGTAAAATTGAAGTAAGAAATGGAATACTAAAAATGCTTCATATATCTATTACAATGACTGGTAACAAGGTGTTCATTTTGGTATCTGGCATTTGGTATCTTACTTACACTTTTACCGCACTCTTGCAAGATACTCCTTAACATTTTATTAGCTTTGCTGTGGCCACTTATTTAATTGAAAAATTATTTTTACGTATTTTGAAAACCATCTATAAACTTACATTCACTTTAGAGAATTTCAAACCGTTCACTTTCGACAATATTGCGCAAAGGAATTAATAATTCATTTTGAATCCGCTAGGATTTCTTCAATTTTTACTCATTTTCTTTTTGACGTTGATTCTGCTGCCATGGTCGTCATTCTCATCTTTAAAGCCTGTTTCACGGCCAATACAATGTGTAGTCTGCTTACTCTACCGAAATCTCCAAAACTAATAGGAAAACATAGTTCTGTACTTTCCAACCATTCAATTTCTTTATTTGCAATGTTTAAATGCTGGCTCGTTCCAATAGCAATTACAAATCAAATTGGGTTTTTGTCAAGTTTGAAAATAATATTTATTATTATCAGCTTCCTGCCGCTACCAATTTTTTACATCACTCTTTGGGAATGATCGATGTTTTGGAATTTCAGTAGAAGACAAGTTAAATCCAGATGAATCAATGGAAAAAAAATCTCTCATTCTGATCGTTAACACTGGTTATTCTTAAGCGGCAAGGCCATGGATTGCTATAGCTATGCCTCCGAAACCCTCACTGCCACCTCTCAGTCTCCCCTCTCCACGCAAGTCTTGGCACAGCGAAGGGCATCTACCTTCAAGGCGAGAGTTGAAAAGGTTGCTACAGGAAATATTGTCTGTTTAATTTAAAATCACATGTCAGAAAGTCAATTTTATACTCAAATTACTATCAAAATGTTAGTATATGATACATCATTGCATTCCTCATTTCGAGATCTATCCATTGCTAGCGAAAAAATGTGGTTCCATTTAAAAATCAAAGACAATTAAATTTCTCGAAAACTAAAAATATTATAACCATTTTCTCTATGGTGTTTTTCTTGCCCTATGATTCCGCATTGTTCAACGAAAACTGCATTTCGATATCGTGAACCGTTTTGAAGTAATGGGGGAGGCCCATAGTGTATACACGGAGTTCTACCAACTAAGGGTCACCCCCATAATTTCTAAACGGTTCCCGGTATCGATTTGCAGTTGTCTCTCAACAATGCGGAATCATGGGTAAGAAATGTGCCGTAGAGATATTGTTCGACATATTTTTAGTTTTCGAGAAATTTAATTATCTTTAATTTTTTAAACGGAACCATGTATTTGTCTTACTAACAATACAGAGATCGTAAATAGACGAATGCAATCATGTAACATATGTTAATGTTTTGATAGTGTTTTGAGTATAAAATTATACTTTCTAACAGGTGGTTTTAAATTAGTAAATGTACGAGATTTCCTGTAGGGGAATCCTCCTATTTCCTTTGGGTAAGGTCGCCTTCGTGGAGCCGGTACTTTTGAGGGAGAGGCCGCAAAGGACACTTTCCCCGAAAGCGATAGTTGCAACGGCTGCTACAGGAAAAATTGAACCTTCAATTAAAAATTTGTCAGAAAGTATAATTTTATGCACAAAATACAATCAAAATATTAACATTGGTTACATCGTTGCATTCCTCTTTTTATGATCTCTCTTGCTAGTGAAAAAATATATGATTCTATTTAAAAATCAAAGATGATTACATTTCTCGAAAATTAAAAATATTTCAAACAATATCGCTACACCATATCACTAGCCCCATGATTACGCATTGTTGAGCGAAAACTGCATTTCGATATCGGGATCTCTTTAGAAGTAATGTGGGTGGTCCATAGCTGGTAGGAAATTTTGTGTTTGGTTGTGGATCTTCTCGTAAGCGATCTTTCGCCACATGGATTGGATTTTAAAAATAATACTTAAGTATTATTTTAAAAACCAATGCATGCGGCGACGACAACGTTGTCGTTATTTAATCATGTGGATGGCACTTAGAAAGGACCTAACTACCTAACTTAATCTAAAATGTTAAGAGTATGTAGAGAGAGTTTGTATGAGCAAACTCAAGGATTCAAGCGATCTCCCTTATGAAGGTGAATGGTCATTATTCGTCTTCTGTTTTGAGATTGATGATCCACTATGGATTAGAACCATTTGCTTAAGGAATATTAATTTCAATAATTAACAATGACATGGAATTCATACATTAAAGTACCTTCCGAAATAAATGCGTCAAAGTTTACTTGCAAAAGAGTTTCTATCTTCATGCATCTGTCGCAGGGTCCGTAAAAAGGTCAACACAGAAGAGCGCAATGGGTACAATGGGGCCCGTATCGCGAAGAACCTCTAGCGAAGTGGACCCCCTAAGGACACTAACTCCAGGAGACCTGATGAAAAGCATCCGGTAAAAGGCGTAGGGACACAAACGTTACCTCTCGAAATGTGCTCGCCGATGGGCACTTACCACAGAGCCTAGGTCTAATGGTCTCTGTCGAAAGGTCCATCACGAAGGATCCGCACCGAAGGGCCCATAAGGAACGGGGTCTGTCGAAGAACCTCTACCGAAAGGCACCTCTTGTAGGACATTTTCCCAAAAGAACCAGACGAAGGGCATTCGCTGAAAGACAGAAGTCAAACTGTACCTCCTGAACGTATCCGTCGAAGGGCACTTGTCGTGGAGTCTGTAAAGGCAACTATAGGTCCATCCAGAATTGTTCATTCCGAAGAACCCGAACTGAAAGGACCCCGTTGAAGGGCTTGCAGCCAGCCGGCTCGTCCACTCACCGCATCGCGTCTCGTCGGAGAAGTCTCCGCAGTCGTCTTCCCCGTCGCAGATCCAGTCCTGCTTGATGCACTTGCCGGTGCGCGGGCAGAGCGCGTTGTCCTCGGAGGGCAGGCAGGCGGCCTCCAGCTCGGCGGCGGCGGCCGCGGCCGCGCCGTCCTCGTCGTCCTCCCCGCAGTCCAGCTCGTCCTCGTCGTCGGCGCAGTCGGCGTCGCCGTCGCAGCGCCACGACGCCGGCACGCAGATGCAGCTGGCCAGGCAGGTGAACTGGCCCGGCTTGCAGATGTCCTCGCACGGGTGGCGGTCGTCCTCGTCGCCGGCGGCGCCGCCCGGGCCCGCGCCGCCCGCCTCGCCGCCCGCCTCGCCGCCCGCGCCGCCGCCGCCGCCCGTGCCGCCCCCGCCGCCCGGCAGCGGCAGCTCCATGGGCGCCACCACGCCCACGCCGCGCCCGCCGCCCGCCATCCCGCCGCCGGCGCCCGCGCCCAGCCCGCCCCCGCTGCGGTACAAGGGCCGTTGCGGGGGGTTCTTGTACACCTGCACAACACAATTGTTTATCAATCATTATTCATCCATTACAGTACTTAAGAGTGGTGTCAAGGTCTTCTACTGGTGGCAGTGGTACGCGTCGTGGCACCAAAGCATGCCACGAGCTTCTCTGCGCAACTAGCGTCGGGAAAGGCAACTATTAGTAACCCCGCCGTTTTACAATAGGGATGGCATTGTCTCTGGTGGCATGGTAATGAACTGCACGGAAGGGCGATTTCGTCGTGGCACTCGTGTTACGGACTCCCGCTCGTGGCATCGACCTTGACAACACTGGTATATAACGGCGCCAGAAAGTCTCTCCGCTCCGAGCCGAATCAGGGGCTCTTATGAAAAGCTGCATTTATGTTTGTAGCAACCAGATCATTAGAAACAGGTGAAGGGGACCATATTTCCAGCATCCGTTGTGATTATGTAGTGTACACAATTTACATTTTCATGTGTTACAAGCTGCAATTCGTGCTACCAACATAATTTTCTCGCATTCTCACCCGACACTGGTGCCACTGCGGAGAGACGTTCCTGGCGCACTGTATAAATCATCATTTACTTCCTTGTTTCGGCAATTCAAATGATTGAATTCATTGCTCAGAATTTTAGTAAGCTTGTATGGCAGTTGAGAACAAAACTATTGGATGTACTCTGGTAATTAATCTCATTGGCTCCTATTGTCTCGGGGATTCATCTTCCTCCCTCAAGCAGTCTAATTTTACTCGCTTTTTACAGACTGATTATTTCGGGTTTCCGGGCGCGTCAACTGTCATTAATCCGTAAGTGTAGTGTATGTTTTTATCGCGGGAGGGGCTTCTTCCCACGCTGGATGGTGCGATCCGACGCCGACCTACTACAAGATAGAAGCTTCTGACGGGTCTCTTGATGTGTGTGGTAGTGTAGGGTATGTAAGTGTAAGTTTTGTAAGTAAGAGTGAGGAGAGAATAAGGCAGAAGGAAAGATCGCACGCTGTACGCGGATCGTTTATAAGGGTACTGCTCTGGCGTGAAGAAATGAAGGGTACTTACTAAAGGGCTGTGAAGAAAACAAGGAATGTAGTAGGTAATTGGCTACGCGGATACGGAACATGGCAGAACCTGTATCAGTTCTAATTCAAGTCTTCGTAGCTATCTGTTCTAGAAACTAAGCAACTGAAACGCTTTCATTTCATGAATTACATGGCATATTATTTTCAAATGATTTTCATATGAATGTTTCTCTCTGCCTTTTATCCGACTTGTATATTGTTATTTGAGTATTTTGGTAAGTTTCGTATTTTTGTAACTCTCATTATTCTCAATAGTGTCTCTCTATGAGTTGGTTTACCATTTTATTACTAAAATGCAGTGAAGGATCATGAGATCATGGTCGTTCCTCTTTACTCATACACTTCCATTATTCATCTTCCCCGGCGCCCAAAATGAATCACTCCTTGTTCACGGAATACGAGCGGACGTTGCGTCAAATGGAGGACCACGCAGCTCTCGAGAAAAAGAGCAGAGGTCAACACGTCCGAGAACTACGCACTGTAGTTAATTTCTTATGAGCGCCGAAATAAGGAAGTGTATCCATGCCTTTCCAAGTACGCATTTGTATTGTGCGAGTAACATGAGAATTTTCAGTTAGCTCGACTTGTAAATGGTTTGACATGAAATTCAGTGAACAGATCCCTTATGATGCAAAACGTTTTTGACGATTTCAGAAATAAAATGTATTTGTAAAATAAATCCAATCTTTTAATTCCGCATCGAAGAAATGACATAATTGTTTACTGTAAATTATTCAACTAACTGGCAAGTAAAAAACTTATTTTTTACTGCGGAAAAGTACCTAATCAGGATAAATCTGTTCTCCAAAATAATAGTTTCTGAGGTATTTCATTTTTATTGTGCACAGTTGGAGTTGTACATATCACATGTTTTAGGAATGATTTATTCAACTTTTTGTACTTAAATATCACCATGTTTTAGGAATTGATTTATCCCTAACTTAGTCAGATTTGATTTTTGTGAACATTTGTTAACAAAATAGTAACTCACCCCCAGCTCTACTCCTACCACTACAAGCAAAACGAGAGTTCAACAAAACGTGCGCATAGTGAAGCGCACGTTTTGAGAGACTGGACAATACCCTCATCAAGATAGGAGTCACTGATCGGAACGTGAATTACATTACTTACACATTAATTGCCAGGGTCTTTCTAGGCGGCTCCACACATTCGTTATTCGGCGAGTGGCGAGCAACTACTCGCCGAATCCCGAGTAGTGTGGATGAGTTGCTCGTTGTTTGCCAAGTGACGAACGTTCGGTTTTCGCCTTACCCACCGCGTGTCGGTCTTTTAATACACACCAAAAAAAGCGAACATTCGCCGAGCACTCAGCTGTTCGGAATCGGGCGAGCAGTAAGTAGCTCGTTGCTCGGCGAATACGGAACGTGTGGAGCCACCTTAAAGGCTGCTTCACACATTCGCTATTCGGCGAACAGCGAGCAACCGCTCGCCGAATACCGAGTAGTGTGGATGGGTCGCTTGCTATATGCCGAATGACGAACATTCCACGCTCGCCCTACCCACCGCGTGTCGGTCTCTTGGACGCATCAAAGGGAGCGAACATTCGCCGAACACATCAGTTGGTCGGGATCGGGCGAGCAGTAGCTCGCTGCTCGGCGAATGCCGAATGTGTGGAGCCACCTTTAAAGGCTGCTCCACACATTCGTTATTCGGCGAGTGGCGAGCGGCCACTCGCCCAATCCCGAGTAGTGTGAATGCATGGTGGAAATAACACCATGTGTGGATGAGTTGCTCCTTGTTTGCCAAGTGACGAACGTTCGTTGCTCACCTTACCCACCTCGTGTCGGTCTTTTGTAGACATCAAAGAAAGCGAACATTCGCCGAGCCCTCAGCTGTTCGGAATCGGGCGAGCAGTTATTAGCTCGCTGCTCGCGAATGCCAGTGTGTGAAGCCACCTTAAGGACACGAAGACGCGTGCTCACCAGCGGGTTGCCGCGTCCGTTGCCGAAGAGGATGGGCGGCGGGCCGTAGCCGATGGGGTAGATGCCCCCGTGGCGGCCGTACAGCGGCACCTGCGGCTGCGCGTGCGGGTACATGTGGATGGGCATGCCGCCGTACGTGGGCGGCACCACGCGGTGGTGGTGGTGCAGCACGCCGCTGCCGTACATGCCGCCCGGCGCGCCGCCCGCCGCCGCCGCCCCGCCGGCGCCGCCGCCCGCGCCGCCGCCGCGGGGTACACCGGGCCCTGCGCCGCGCCGCCGTAGCCCCCCGCGTGCGGGTACAGCGGGCCCAGGTCGTGCGGGTAGCCTGCGATACACAGCAGCGCGCTCTCGCATTTCGCACACGCGCAGACGGAAAATAGAGGAATGCGGCGCATTCACAATGCAGACGTAAACATGAGCATAATTCATAGACATAAACTTCAACATAAGTGATAGACTGAAGTATTCACAATGTCCAACATAAGCGTAAGCAAAGATTTTCTATTTTCTGTAGGTCATTCTAGTCATTCTAGTTACTATTGGTTGGATGTGAGAATCTCTCTCTCTCTCTCTCTCTCTCTCTCTCTCTCTCTCTATATATATATATATATATATATATATATATATTTTATATACATAAACATGTTCGTATATACTGCACAACAGCTCTTTACGAGCCAAGGCCTACCAGTGGCGTTTCGGCCTTGCAGCCGTGGATTGGGTTAGGTTAGGTTAGGTATTTTAATTTCAATAAAAATTAAAACTAAATTATACTTCTGCGAATACTACAACAAAACTAAATTACAAAAAGATCGTACGCTACAAAACAACGCAGAAAACAGTCGAAAATAACCAAGCAATTTGGAAAACCAGTCGTTTGTTCGATCTATCAACTTCGATCCTATTTCGATATTCGATTTTAAGTTAAACGTACTGTGATTGGTTCATTTATTATTTCTTACATAACCATAAGCACAGAATCTTGAAGCTTGCAAGCTTGTAAGTTAACGTCTTATGTGTTGTGCTTATGCGAAGGCATGAATGAGTCCGCTTATGGACGTAGTCTTAACTTTTATGGTAACGCCATGCTTATGTTTGTTTCCATTGTGAATGGGCCTTAACAGTGGAGCCGACTTTGGTCGAAGTTTCTGCCGGCCGACGTAGGCCGTTTGCGTCCGATATCCCCATTTCTTTCAAATACGTGCTAGTAAATGGAAATGGGCATATTGAACCCGAACGATCTCTTCCGACGGCGCCTGGAAACATCGGCTGTCGGACGGAGATCTAATTCGTGTGATTCTGTCGATTCCATTCCCCCAAAATCAGCCGGAGAGTCAAGAACATACGTAATACCAAGACTTCCTGCAATACATGTGGATGGTCTTAAGCGTGCTTCTCGCAAATGTTTCAAACAATGAATAGCGGAATTATGGAGATATTCGGCGATTTCGGATGAAATAGAGGGGCATTTCCGCTCGCAGTCGTCCGGTAGCGAGCGAGCAATATTACGGCTGCTCTGTGACTGCAGCGTTGGCGGCTACAATGGAGCCGATTTTGACCGAAATTTCGGTCGGCGGATATCGGACAGACATAATCAAACGAAACAGATCTTCGTCCGACAGACGGTGTTTTCGGACGTCGTCGGAAGAGGTTATTCGGGTTCACTGTAGACGTTTCCGTTCTCCAGGATCTGTCGGAACGAATCCGGCACATCAGATGAAAATCGTCCAACAGCCGCCGAAATTTTGGTCAAAATCAACCCCAATGAGACCGGCGTCTAAGCCTCCCAAAAATCAGCGGCCTTAGAGCCATCGCCCAGGGCAACCTCGGACACGGATTGCCACGGAGCAATGCACAATATTTAAAGCTCGGATCTGCCAAGACTAGATTCATAGAGAGAGATGCGGCCGCTATCTGTCCAACGTAACGTGCTTCTCTCAATCAGTTCTTTCAGTTTTCCAGACAAAGAATATTTCTGTTTATTCCAATTTTCTCCTTATGTTAAAGACAATTAATAAAGAATTAATTTAGTCGATTGCATCCATTTATTTAAACAACGTGTTGAAGTGACCGTTCTTCATTATTCTGTTTTTAATGTTTTAACAACAATTTTTTACAGTTCAATGTTTTAACATTCAATTTATATTGTTAATTATATTCAGTGTAACGTACTGTATCCTGATGATGAAGAGCAGCCTCTTCGACATCTTTTAATCAATGAATAAAATTTACCGAATAGCTTCGTCTTTTCGGATTGTCCCTAACCAGAAAGAATCAACTAGACAATCACATTATAAATAAAAATATTTCTGCCTGGTGTTAGTATTAATAATTACAGGGTAAAGAACGCGAGATGAATAATATTTCTAGTCAACAAAGTCTCTCTTCTTTCTGCTGGGGTCGTTTGCAAGAGTTTCTGTTCAAATCTTCCAGTAAACTGGAAT
Organism: Acheta domesticus; assembly: GCA_031308135.1. Classification (NCBI taxonomy): domain Eukaryota; kingdom Metazoa; phylum Arthropoda; class Insecta; order Orthoptera; family Gryllidae; genus Acheta; species Acheta domesticus. The sequence goes on from JAHLJT010009355.1 coordinate 88,427,446, forward strand.
GTTCGGGAACTCATGGCAAAGGCTCGTCGAATCGCAACAGAAGTGGTGCCGTTCCAATTTCAGTGCGACCAAGTGGAAGGAGGTGGGAAGAGGGAAGTGGTGCTGGCTATTCCTTCCGGCATTGCCATGATGCCCTGGTTCAGCCGTTGGGTAGGCCTGAACTAGAGGCATTCAGACAAAATACATTGATATACAATTAAGTGGGCAGTAGAAGGAATGAGAACGAAGGGTGGACCAAACGAGTGGTTGAAAGGCAGTTTGTTAGGGGAACCAATACTACGAAGAGCGACCACCGAACCTGGTTCTCGCCGGTTGTGCATCTGTTTTCATCACCGAACCTGCTTTATTGAGAGCTATACTTACAATCGACGCAAGCCAGGCTCCTAACACTGTGCCTACGTTTCGCTAAGGAAACAGAAAGGAATCGTTTGGGAAAATAAGCAGGTGGAGGCGACAATACATACAGACACAGAGTTCGACTCAAAGGGGCTCGCACCTTCCGGCCAGAGGCCCTGCGCTGACATCGGTAGATGCCCTGAGCCACCTCTCCCGGCGCGGGTGGTTGTTGTTTCCCGGAAGGCGTTGTAATGGTTTGGTTACCTGCGCCGTAGTGTCCGCGGTGGGCGTGGTGCTGGAGCGGGTCGCGGCGGTAGCCTCCGCCGCCGTAGCCCCCGTGCGCGGGCGCCTGGGGGGGCGGGGGTGGGGGCGGCGCCTGGGGGGCGGGCGCGGGCGCGCCGGGCGGCGGCGCCGGTGGCGGGGGCGGCGGCGTCGACGGCGGCGGACCCTTCTTGGCGTCAGCGGCTGCAACAAAACAGGCGGGGCCGTGAGGAAGATAGGCACGCGAACACTTTTCGTTTCCGGGGCAGAAAGCGGCTGATGCTTTTTAGTAAGAGACAGGGTGCTTAGTGAGGTTCCAATGCTATATGAAGATGGTTGACAGTTTTGGGTTAGAGGGGACGACGTTGCTGCGTACTACGCTCTCTATCACATTACGATATAACAATCACTCACGCAACCACTCAGCAATTAACATTAATCACAAAATTATCAGCATACGCTACTCACAATTCCCCCTAATGAAACGCATCTTATAACAATTAACCTCACACTCGACCAGTTTGATAACAGCACAAAGACAAGAAGACTGAAAAGAGTACATCCTCTTGATCTGGACCACAGATATAAATAATAAATTTTGTAATAATTGTTATTGTAGATTTATACCATTTTCATTTTTTGCCAGTATTTGTACTATTGTTTGTATGTTTGTTTTGTATAATTGTTATTTTTATGTATTTTTTTCTGATTGAGCAATTGTTAAAAAATAATATTTAGAAAGAACCAGAATTGGATGGTTTCTTTACAGGTCAATAATGTATGTACAATTTATTTGCCGAATGTTCGAATAGAACAAATTGCAAATAAAGCAGATGTTAAAAAAAAACTCTCGACCATTGGCGGCCTGTAGGAAATTCTATTGGTGGCGTCAGTTAGTTATGCGACATCGATGACAAAACAATGATTTTACCAATTATCGAATTTCAAAATTAAAACAGCGACAAAAAAAGCACAGATGTTTTTAATCATCGTTGTTTTAAAGGTGGTTTAGTAATCTCTAACATTAAATTCGTTGGCAAATCAATTAATTTACACTGACCCTGGTTTTTAATTTATAATGATCTTACTTAATACTTAAATAATACTTACTCGATACTTAAAATGAACTAAAAATTATAAGAATAAATAAAAATACTAAACGAGAATGCCTGAGCGCCCACTGTGATCTCAAGAGGTTATTACTACACTACTGAGGCAGAATGTAAACTACTGCGCGAGTTCGATTTTAGCTCCGTCTCTTCTATATGAGAGGCATACAAACTGACACAACGTTCTTTATACAGTGTTGAATGCGCAGAGACAGCCAATCCGTAGGTAGCTTAACGGTTTAGAAAGAGAGAGCGGCAGGTAGGACTCCGCCCTAGACGTTTGTATTGATAGAGCATTGACGAACTAAAAGCTCTTTCACATGAATTGCTGTAAAGAATATTTTGACGAAAGGATATTTTATACACATATTTATGGTAAAAATTGTCTTTTCCATCCTTTTCGTGGCACTACCTTACAAGTCGACACTGGACACTGCTCTCGACACTTGTGAAGGCGCTCGGCTAATAACTGCCAATCCAAATGGGATTCATTGTTTATATAATTTGTTGTGACAACACTTTGTTGTACAAATATTAACGCTTTAGATTCGCAGCTGCTTAGGTTGAAGCACTGACATTACCATTTGACGGCGAACTGTCAATCACCTTTTTAAATTTTTTGTTTTGTTTGTTTTTAAGGTCGCATCAACTGCTAGGTCATTAGCTACTACTATTGAATTTAACGTTACGGTATGAGGAAGAAACGATATGGTGTTAATAGGGGGTGAAAGGACGAACCATGCCCGAGGCGGGACTCGAACCCTCGATCCCAGATCACGACGGCACTACTGCTTTAGCGATTTCGGCCATAGGGCCGACTTTTTTAATTTTATTCATGGTCATATGGTGACAGCAGTCAGATTGTGTACAATCTATCAGCATTATCAATAAAACCAGCCAAGGCCATGGCGTCATGCGTTCCCCCTTGAGAATGTAGAAGTAAACAAATATTTTAAAACTATTATACATATGCTTCAAATTAGTATATCATGTTTAAAATTACATTTAAAATTTGAAGCAGAAATTATATAAAATCAGCAAATAAAATACATTTGACAATTAGATTTTTTCGAGTTCTGCTAAGATTTTCAGTTGAAAATAGTCGACTATGTATTATACTTCGGTTTTTCTTTCTTTCTTTCTTTCCTTCTTTCTTTCTTTCTTTCTTTCTTTCTTTCTTTCTTTCTTTCTTGGCGCACGGGGGGGGGGATCATCAAAATGTAATATCTCAGGATATTTCACGTCGTTCTCCGTTGTGCCGCCAGGAATCGCATGATCGCCAGCATTGCTCGATACAGTCGCGATCATGCGACTCCTAGCGGCACAACCGAGAACGACGCGAAATACCGTGAAATATTCCATCTTATTGATACCTTCCCCCGTGCGCCAAGAAAGAAAAACCGAAGTATAGATCTTTTACGAGAACGTGTTCATTTGTACTATTGTAAGACCTTGACCCCTGGGCCCGCACGGAGGCCCGAAACAAAACGTTGCGCAATCTGCGGTGGCAGTGTTGGGTGTCCAAGCGCTTCTTTGGCTGGGCCGCTAATTGCGCTTCCCCGAAGCGGCGGGCAGTTGCGCGCCTTTGTTGGCGCGCGCCGCGGCCGCCCGAAGCGGTTCCTCGAAACGGCGCGGCGCGGCGCATCGCGCGCGGCCACATCCCGGGCCCGCCTGGGATTTCTTGCGGGGCGGTCGCGGTTTTCCGCCCAAACGAGGCGCCGCGCCGCGTCGCCGGCATCGGTGGCTGTTTGCGTCAGTGGTGGTAGCGGTGGAGGTTCTGTAGGCGGAAGGAGCGGAAGAGGGGTCGCGGTCGATTCGAGAGTCGGAGGTGTTAACGGAGGCGAAGGTGATGACGTAGGCAGAGGAGTGGGCGTTGGCGGAGACGGAGTCACAGGTGATGCCGGAGATGGACCCGAAGGCGGAGGCAGAGGGTTGGTGGAGACAGAGTCGGGGGAGTTAACGAAGGCGAAGGTGATGACGGAGGTAGACGAAGGGGCGTTGGCGGAGACAGAGTCGCAGGTGATGGCGGAGACGGACTCGAAGGCGGAGGCATAGGTGTTGGCGGAGACAGACGCGGAGGTGTCTGCGGAGACGGAAGCGGGGTCGGAGACAAAGACGGAGCTGTTGGTGGAGACGGAGATGGGGTCGGGAGGAGGTGGTGGCGTAGATGGAGGCCAAGATGAAGTCTGTGCTAATGGCGAACATGGAGATCGGAGGCGCAGATGGAGGCGTAGGCGGAGGTTGTTGGAGAGGCGGAGCTGGGAATGGAGGTAGAGGTGATAGCGGAGGTAAAGGCGAGGTCGATCGAAGGTGGGCGCTGACACGAAGGCGGTAGCGGGTTGGTGGCGGGGTTGAAGGAGGAGATAGAGAGAGTTGCGGAAGGGGAGGCGATGGCAGGGAGAAGCGCAAGAGGGCGAAGGCGGGGTCGGCGGAGGTTTTGGCGTCGGGACAGGCAGTGCGGCAAAATCCCAGGTGACAGCATGGGTGACGGCAGTAGTGTCGACGAAGGCAGTAAGGGTGGTAGCGCCTGGACGGCAACCGAATGTCAGCTTCGCTTTACTATAATAACTGGACAAGATACATTTCGGAACAAGATAAAAAATCTGAATTCATGTAATATTAAATACATCGACAATTGCGACTTACTTTATCAATTACTTACTCTCGTAATTATAATATTTGAACAATAGTGACATGTATTTAGGACGAAGAATGCAGTATTTACAGCACAGAAGCAAAAGAAAGGTTCATCTCAACATTTGGCAGTGAATCGAAGAGAAACTACAGGATTTTTTACACAGAAACGACTGCTTTTCACTCTAAATTACAATAGTTACAATAAATTATGAAATAAAATTAGTGAAGATATTGCTATACCTCGTACGTTATTTTAAATATTTCAATATTTCTCTGATGAAGGGTTGCTGTTGAACTGGGAAATTTTCATACGCGATGCAGAGTTCAGGAAACTCTTAATAAGTAAGTAAGAAAATAGGTTATTGTCAACAAAGGGAAGAGATATACAGTAATCCTTCGACATCCGCGAATTCGCGATTCGCGAGTTCTGAACATTCGCGATTAGAGAAATGCTACTAGTTTTAACATTCACGAGTGTGTATTTTAGTCATACTTTTTTTAAGCGAGCACATTTCATTTCCTTTATCAGCGTCATTTGGGAACCGAACTTGAAACTTGACAGACATTGAAACTCAAAGTATTACGTTCTGAAAAAAACTCAAATTTGAAATGTCAATTCACACTAATAGAAAAACAAAATTGTATAATAATTCAATTCAGCTGCGTCAAGTTGGAAGTGGATCCTGAAAGACCACTCCACCCAAGTTTATTTTTTGGCCACACGAACAGAAAAGTCTTTCAGGATGTGTGCATCTCTCATTGAAATAATTTCACTGAAGAGTAGTTTCGGGAAATAATTAGCAAAGAAAAACCTCCTCGAACCGTAATGATGAACTAACGGAAGCGAGGGCCTCCTGGAGAGAAATAGAAGCAGCAACTCTTCCATATTGGGATATTAGAATGAGGAGGGGGATGAAACAAGAAGTAACCAAATTCTATATCCAATCACTTTCAACTTTGAAATAAGTTTCAAACATTGTTCTATTTCTTCTCTTTGAATGTTAATTATGAATTATGTTTATAATAGTGCCTACTCAGTTCTATTGCAATTGTTTGTAATTTTTCTTTCTTTTTTAAACAGTTTTTCGATATCTAGGAACCTAACCCAAGTTTTTTCATTAAAAGATCGACCCAACATGCGGTAGTCTCCGCTAGTTGGTGAAAGGAGCGTAGCGAAATTTGCGTGGTCAGACGGAAGAGCAGGCCTGAGTCTCGCCACGTAAAATAAGGCATTAATTAAATTCAATTCAACATTCTCGGATGCTGAGGGATTACAGTACAAAACTGCATTCGTGTGTCATACATTCTACTTATATTATTTGTCTCAGACATGTTTACACTCTCTTCACTCGCCACATTCGGTTTTTCGTCTATCAGGTTTTCTTCTATATTCCTTGGACATCGTTCTTTCAGTTATTTATCTATCTCCTCTCTTTCTTTTTCCCTCCCCGTATCACCGCTGCAACCAGAAGTACATCCTTAGTCTATGCTGCAACCTTCCTCAACTTCGTTTCCGCGTTTTTCCTCCTTCCTCGTAGACCCTCTTTCCTCGTGGACCCTCTTTCCTCGTGGACCCTCTCCCCCTGCGCCGGGCCCCCTTCCTCAGTTAATTTGGGCGTGACGCAAGCGCCCACGCAAGGTCAGGGGCAATGTCAAGAGCTGAATTGGCGAAGGGTGCATTTAAATGTTCCAATGGAACACAAACCCGCAATCCCCCTGCGGGCTGCAAGCGTCGTAATGGAGTGGTCCGGTCACTTAGAGGGTTAAGTCGCCCTCCTATCGAAATAGCCGCAATTGCATTAACTTGACTCACTCGCTCCCAGGCTATTAAAAACGTCGTATTATTGCTTTGTTCACGATTTTGCTTTAACACCCCTTCAATTGAATAAACTTCAATTGCATCACCTTAATGCTATTCCAATTTTATTGTTATCTACAATAACCTTTCGTTATTACTTCATTCACGATCTTGTTTAATTAATCTAGTCTCGTAAAACCAATATTCGAGTCAATTATCCTTCAACCGGAGTTGTAGAATTTTTTTCGATATTAGTGACATAGTGTGTAACTGTGTCGTTTCTTGAAAAATAATTTCTTTCACTTTACGTTCTTAATTCCTTTCCGTGCGTTGAAGACAATCTCAGGGTGCGCACAACTCCGTCTGATTGTTTTCTTGGAAATGGAATTGAATTGTGCGGAGTTATCGTTTGATACTCTACGACTCCTTTTGCCTTCGTACACCAAATCTGATCTTCAATGAGTATTTCTGATATTGTCAAGCAATGTTTTATATTGTTTACTATCACTTATAATATTAGCGCGTACAATGAAACCTGTTTTAAGCAGACACTCATGGACCCGGATAAAAATGGCATTTACGATAGGTGGCCATTTAAAAGAGGTTATAAGAATATAGGAAGATGACATCCGCCATGATTTTGCTCTTTGCAATTAAGTTAGCACTGCTTGTTAAGCAAATATTGATTGATTTTTGTCACAATGTAATTAATACTTAAAACATTGTAAATCTAAAAACACTGAAAGCTTTTTCGAATATTAGCGCTACACGTCTAAAATAATTAAGTTCCCTCTTTTTCGGACTCTTCTTTTTATACCACTGGTTGCTTCTTCCCATTAGGGCTACACATTTTCGTCTAGACTTGAAGCTGCAGTTCACACCCTGAGGAAATTTCAGAACATTATACTGTTACATATCTGAAACCAATTAATTAACTCGCACAATGAGCAATTCTAGCTATCGTTGTTCAATGAAATCTGAAATTGTGTCTCGACGCAGGAAGATACCAGTCTTCGGGTTTTTATAAAATTACTGGCGGAAAAACAACAAATTCGTGAGGAAGTTGTAACTGTCTAATAGAGGTTAATGTACGAAATGTGCCTGGTCACCTGACCGCAGTGCCAGGTAGCACGTACAAGAAACTATTTACACGAGTCTTATGAGAAAATCAATCGTTTCTTTGAAAAATGGCCGTTAATGGAGGTGACCGATTAATCGAGGTGGCCTTTTCATTAGGATTTTCCGTACCATTATTTATTTCGTGATTTTATGGTCGTTCCCCAACGTTCGCGAATATCTTTTTTTATCGATTCTTATTTTTTAAAATCAATTCCTCTTTCAGAAACGTTCCTTGATTCAATAAAGAAAAGCTTTCTCTATTTTTGTTCAAAAGTAAAGTACACAAATCATTATTGCATTACCCGCACTTGACCATTTTGTTTGTTTGTATGGTCTATAGTATACAACGACTGTACTGAAGTGATTATGAATATATAATGGTTGAGATATTATTATAGATTGAGTATTATTATGAATATATAATAAATGAGTTATGAAACCCCTCTAGATGACATTTAAACTGTGTTGCATTTTCTCTCTTTAATTACAATGCTGCAACTCTTATTTTAATACATAATTAATAAACACTATCGATGGTTTGTTATCGATATCGCATCCCTACTTGGGAGAGAGTCGGTGCTGACGTGACGTTATTCATGGGGACCAGGCGTTGATGAGTCAGTTAGTGGAGTGTTTGGGAGATGAGTGTTGGCGTGATGACATACGTAGCGACATTTGTGGAGGCGGTGGCGGTTAGGCATTGATAAGAGTCATTGGAGAAAAGGGGTTGGGAGAGAATAGGCGTTGACATGTCGACACGGGAAGGCGGTAATGGTTAGGCGTTGACGAGGCAGGCAGTGGAGAAAATAGTTTGAAAGAGGATCAACGATGACGTGGTAACCTACAGCGACACAGGTAAAGGCATTGAGGGTTAGACGTTGATGAGCGGCTTCGGGGAAAAGGGTTTGACCGAGTATTGGGATTGATGTGGTGACTCAGGGAAAGAACGGTGACGGTTAAACGTTGAAGAGGCAGGCAGGACTGGAGAATTTATGTCGACATATGGCGGAGTTAGCGACATAGGTGATTGAAGAGGATTGGGAGAGGAACGGTGGAACCGTGGTGACATACTACGTGGCGAAACAGATCGAAATAGTGACGACCAAGACACTGAAGAGACAGATAGTGGAGAAAAGGGTTTGGGAGAGGGTGGGTGTTGACGTGGCTACACACCTGTCGACCCTGGTGGAGGCGGTGATCGCCAGGCGTTGACGAGACATGGAGGGGAGGGATGATGATAAGATCGGTGCTGACGTGGCGACAGAGATGCAGGCGGTGACCGCTAGGCGTTAACGAGACAGATGGAGGGGTTGAGACAGAGTATGTGATGACGTAGCGGTAACGGTTGGGCGGGGGACACGGATGGAGACGGTGACCATCAGGCGTTGATGAGGCAGGTGGAGGGGTTGGGGTGAAACGATGTTGACGTAGAACATACGTGGCGACTCAGGTGGAGGGGATGACTCGGTCATACGTTGACGAAGCGGGCAGTGCAGAAAAGGGTTTGGGAGAGGATTGTTGACATTGGTGGCGATATTTGTGAGGGCATAAGTGGAGGCAGTTGACCATCAGGCGTTGACGAAGCAGAGGAGGGAACGAGTTGAGGAGGACAGATAATGACGTGGTACATACGTGGGGACAGTGTAACGCGGTGACGGTCATACTTTGAAGAGGCGGACAGGGCATAAAAGGGTTTGGAAGATGACTTGTGTTGACGTGGCGAAATTTGTGGGGACACAGGGGGTGTCAGGATGTTGAGGAGGCACCTGTAGGAGGAAAGGGTGGTACGGGAGGTTCGGTGAAGTAGTGGGGACGTCGGGTTAGGGATTAGGAGTTCTGTGTCTTCTTCGGCTGCTGTGATGTTCATGCTACTGACGTACTAGACGTACAATGTTTGAGACCCGTCACGTGTTCTCTTTGAAAATGGATGCCCTAAATACTGCAAAACTATTTTTTTTCACGAAACGATTCAATTACGTTAATCCTTATTATGTGAGATTTGTCTCATGAGGACAAAGTTTGCAACACCATAGCAAATTATACAGGCATTTCATCGACTATGAAACAACGCAATAATTTATAAATAGTACATGAAATGGATTTCTTTCTCCAGTAGCAAGTTTTTGCTAAACGATTATATGAATTCTCAAAGACTGAAGAAATCATTTGGTTCAAATAACACTGGTCAACAGCATTTTTGTAAGAAAGAAAGTGAATGAGTTCTTAGAGTTAGGTGCTTAGATCTAAGACTTAGGTACTGAATTCGGATATTAAATCAGTTTTTGCCTCTCGGGCTTAGATTTCTAGTTACACGCTACTCTATTTACGGAAATGCTTGAAAACACTGCATAATGGTTAACTTGGTGTATCTTCATATAATAAATCTGCAGATGTAATTGTTAAGAAACAATCGAAACTAGTATACGGAATGCCTATACATCACACTGAATTCAGAAAATTCACCTTTAGAAAATGAAAAAGATTTGGTAACATTGCTGTAAAGTCATGATCGAACAGATAGAATCTCGCTGTGTTTCTTGCCGGTTTTGCGACCCAGTGTTGAGACATCTGACAGCGCGGAAAGCAGCTTCGATGTGAATGCTTGTTGTTTTAGGTTCGTGAATGCTTTTGCTGTGTATTAATTCAGAAAAAGAAATACATCGTAACTTTGTAAAAAGCCCAAATACTTAATGTTATATCGATAGAGAATTCACTCCGAAATCGCAAAAACCGAACTTTAACCCTCTGGTAAGGAAATGTTGTGAACTTTATTTTGGGTGTAAGGTAGATGACCGGGGAAAGAAATGGGCCTCCCACATATGCTGTGTGTCGTGTTTACACTCCTGACACACTGGTTAAAAGGTTCACGGAACATGCCCTTGCTGTTCCTATGACTTGGATTTGATTGATTGATTGATTCGTGTTTCCGGGCGCGTCTACTACTTTGGTCATTTGTCCCGTACGTGTAGTGCGTATTTTTTCTCGGGAGGTGGCGGTGATATTTTACCTGCTGGATGGCGAGAACTGGCACCGACCTACCGTCGACAAGGGGGCTTTTCCCCTCAACCAGGGATATCCCACCAGCGGGGAACCGCCCCAGCCGGTGTAAGCTCCCGACCGGTCTCCCGTCATGTGTGGTAGTGTAGTGCATGTTAGTGTGTGTGTTTGTGTGTGTGTAAGGGGAGAGGATAGGATAAGGAAGAGGAAGGAAGATTGCGCGCGGTCCGTGGCCCGTTTGTTAGGGCGCTGCTCCGGCATTCGCCTGGTGTTGATCGGAGAAACCACGGAAAACTATCGATCAGAGCAGCCGGCCGCTAGAATTCTCCTCCAGACAGCGACTGAATTCGACCTAGCTGAAAAGCTAGTGTCGAAAATCCTGCAGCCGTCGGCTATGACTTGGAGAGAACCAACGGATCACACAACAGACTGTGCTTTTTGCCTGACACAAAGAGCTGGAATCACCTCAAAACGAAAGAAAAGTGCAAAATCCTAATTTACCATATGCTATAAAGTCTTTGTGTCACAGTGAAGAATTACCGGTACCACTATCTTCTGAGAACGTGACAGTGAATGAAGATGAATGCTACAGTGACGAACTCAGAAGTCATATCCAACAAACTCAAGAGGAGATATCCAAGCTGACCCACATTTCAAGCCTTCTGTGAAACATTCCAAGCCTCCTCTTCACTTTTACTTAACTCTTATGTTGTATTTCGTACTGTATACATGTGGATCTTTTATATTAGAGCGTGTCATTTTGCCCAGATACATACAATACATAGGGAGTCATATGCAATTACAAAATATATCATCACATGAAAACAGGCCGATACAGACATTCTGAAATTAGGTCTGGATTTGGAGTCAAATTATCTTCTAGAAACTGCGTTTTGCTCTTGTTACAGAAATCAAATTGTAGGCCAATATAATCTTAGTATTGCCTGAATTCGAAATAGAGACGCTTCATTCGTAACCTTGTGAATATACTCCATCATGTGCTTCATTTATTTCTTGTTAAATCTACCAATTGCCAATTCGGCCTGCATATTACTAAATGTCACAACATTTGAATTTGAGCTGATTGTGGAAATAGGTGGTTGAGATTTAGTAAACCACCTAAGCGGCCTCGTTTGATAGTTTTCCTCTCTGCATACCAATAAATAAATGTGTAATCAACATGTAACCGACATCGATACTACAAAAAGTATTGTAGGAGTAGATACGAAATTTTTGCATGATCTTCTTCAGGATTGTCATAGTGTCTTTGCAAAGTTTGGTAAAGATTAATAAAGCACAAATACGAAAAGATTAATAAAACACATGTATAAATAGTATGTTGGTAGATGAACCACAATCATTATTTTCGCCCGTCACTTAGAGCAAACTGGTTCCTAGTATATTTCGCCAGAGGCCAGTAACAATGCGTACGAATAAAATTTTTGATGTAGTTTTAGCTATGCACTATGGCATAAATGAAAGAAAATTATAGTATTTTTATTCAAATTTGAACCAATTACCAGAAAAATATTACTATTAGACACCGTGGTTTACATAAAATTATCTTTCCCCTCTTTCACAAGGATTGGATATGAAGAAGCCGGGTATTTTAATAGTGTCTTGTAATACTCTTTTCTTAACTATTTCAGAGCTCACAATGTATTCAAAGTCACACTTAATCTATTTAATTTCTTCCTTGTAGTACATTTCTTTTTTATTTACATCATTCAAGGGAATGCTGGTATTGAGCGATCTGCAGACCATCAGGAATGAGTGAGGATGTAGAGCCGACAAGGGGAGGGGGGCGTAGGGACGACTCCGCTCAGAATATCAGGGACAGAACGAAGCGCGCCAGGACCCACTCACAGGCGTCAGGTTACGAACGAGGGGAAGTCGCCTCTGTAAACACAACTACGAAGTGGGAGTGGAAACACAGAAAGAGATCGGGTGATGCATGAAAAAGCGATAGAGTTGGACTGGGTCGACAGCTGCTGTAAACTTCTGTAGAAACTAATCCCATTCTTTTATCGTTTATTAGTCTACTTATGTGAAGTCACTGCCAAATATTCATATCTTTGTGTCTTCAGGCAACTTTTCCTTCCAGCAGGAATCTCTCCTTTCATGTAGTATCCCAAATTGATACTATGCCACAAGACAAATCCCTCTATCTCCGTAATAACGTATTCAAAATAACCCTGCTGCCTCTTGTTTACAGTTAATAACTTTTTAAATTCGTACCTAATATCACAACCATAACTTTTACTAATCAATTGTTTTTATTTCCAGTTTTAATACACTCAATACTCGTAAATATCTATTTACATATTTTCATTTCTACTATAGTTGGCGTCTATTTGTACGCGCTAATTAAGGGAGAACAACTAGATATTAACACACGTTGTGTAGCTTCTATTGATTAATTCATGAACTATACGATTTACCAAAAATGTACAGATTTCTGAAATGAGATTATTCGTCTATATAAGAAAAACATTTTTTTCATTTTTTTTCCAGGGATTCACCAAAGGCGAGTCATTTAAATTGATTTTTTTCTGTACTCTAATTGAAAATATTAATCACAGTTGACTGGTCAATTTATTCTGAAATTATTTTGCAGTTATGATTTGGAGCAAGTTGATGTGTTAAATACGATGCGAAATACATCTACATTTTGAGCGACGAGAATGAAGAGCAATGATAGTCTTATCGAGACGACTAAGAGCTAAGATAGTCTTATTGTGTCAACTAAAACTGCAGCCTGAATAGACCAGATGGAAATCTGAGATTCTGAAAATAATTGATTATTCTTAGGCGCAGAAACACATTCGGGAAAGATCTATCTTTTGTGTTCTTTATACAAAATGTCACATCGATATTATTGTAATTCAAATGTTCCTACATGGAAGGTTTGCTACTTGTGTTCCTGAACAGATTTACATTCATTCAGCACCAGTCTGTATCGTGAAAAAGGGAACGAGAGCGAGATTATTTTGGTATGTTATTGAAACAATGGAAGCAAGACACTAAAGAAGCAATGTTATTTAAAAACATACCAAGAGAGACGTTTGCGAGTTATTACCTGTTACTAAAATTTTGCAACTCTTCTCGCTATTCCCTTCCCAGGAAATTTTTTCAAATTCTATTATGCCAGTTTCTAAGGCACTGTTCGCTATCCAACCTGCCTTTTCCAATCTCAAAATACGACTACACCGCAGGCATTTTATCTCCAGCGAATTCTTGAAGGGTGAGGATTTATGTCCAAATTTTCCATTTCCACTCCCATCTTCACATCCACCTCCATATTCACCACCACAAGTCTTTGATCGAGACACTGGCTCAATGCCAGTTACCATTTATATTCCCGTTTGCGGTCAACGCTACCAACTACTGCCATTTATTTTTGTTTTCAAATTCAACTCGCTTTTTCAACTCCCGCTAATTAGACGCTCTGGTTGTAACCACTACCTGCGAGAGACCTTTTCTACTCTGATCAGGCATTTGATTACACTGAAAGAATGTTTTCAGAGGGAGACATTTATAGACTACCGGGAACGAACGAAATTCCATTTCCCCTTGGGAGAAATTAGGGCCTCACAAATTACTCATCAAGAAGACTCTTCTTTAGAAGTTTCACGATTTATGCCAGAGTTACCAAGAGCCGGACAACTCTACTTCGTGGTAAAACAATATTGAAAATGGTAGCGATGGACTAATTTAGGCTATATATTTCATTACGAAATATTGTCTGACGCAAAACAACATTGTTGATGAACTTGTCTTCACGGCCGCCAAGTGATGTGTAATCGGCTCTTGTCGCTCGATGTGTATAGTCAGTGTACACTCGGCGTGTGTTAGGCTCGATGTGTATAGTCAGTGCTTAAGCTCTTACTGTTAAGCCATGCATTCAAAATGATAAGATAACGCTTAACTGCAATTCATATATTTTGTAAATTATTTTGCAATTCATAATTTTATCCTTTATTAGGTGATTGGTTTTCATCGCCATATAGTAAGGTTTCTCTCATTTGGCATGAGGATCTTAGTTCGGCAGCAGTTACTGCTACAATACCAGTAAGCTCTGAAGTTCAAGCTCTGTTATGATTGCTATCATAAACTCAAGGGATTTTTACAAGCAACAACATTTTGGAATGTCAATTTTTTATGATACGTACCTTTTGTGTGTGTGTGTGTGTGTTATCAATCTGAAACACGGCTAGGCCCTACGCACGCTACTAGATTAAAAGATATTCCGAGGCAAACCGAGCCGAATAAGCAGCTTCGCTAGAAGACCTAAAAATCTTAAAATGTAGAGTTTTTGGGTCTTGAAAGTTGATATGGATAGAATGGACAAAAACTTGACGTTCATTCCGTTGTTGTACTTGTGAAAATTACACATTTAATGCATGCGCATATAGTGAACGTAGTTCACTTCGCGTTTGCATTACATCCGTAACTGTAGATCTTATGTAAACCTGCCACCGGGCATGTAAACCCGCGGAGATTAATAATACTCTCTGTATCAATGTTTATCCGGCGTATCTTAACCCATTAACGGCCAAAGGTAGAAAAAAATGACAGAAAGTCAGTATTCTTACTGAATAGTATTTATTTACTGTTAAGAACACAAAAATAAAATTAAAAAAAAATGTTTTTCTATTTGAAGTTAGAAAATTTTGCTGTTGCGAAAACGCAACATTGGCTGCTTGTAGGTACAAATTACACCTATTTTTTTAAATGGTATTCTTCAAAACATTTTGAATGCAAATAACAATTGCACTTTTTACATTGATACACTGTGGTGCTATGGCACAATTTACACCTTCTTCTTGTTTCGTTATCTGATTTTACCACAATGTGACCTACTCCATCATATCTTATTTTGTCCAAAACTGTTGAGCTACGTGAGCTTCCTCCAGAATATTCAACATCTTCCGGACTTTCACATCTTATGAGGCATCTTGCAATGTAACTTTTATAATCCAGTTGGCTCATGGATTTGTCTGGTGTCAGAAGGTTGAATAACTTCCAAGAATTGACCATACAGCTGTCTAAGGAATTGGTAAATAGCGGCCACCACCATTTTTTCCCTCGTATTTGGATTCTGTAATTTGCCACTCCGTTGTCATGAATATCTACTCCTCCCATATGTTTATTGTAATCCATTAGTATGTCGGGCTGATTTACATGTATGGATTTACGTTCTTTCCGGCTGAATCTTTTAGCCTTGTGAAGGGGATGAACTGAACCATAGTTAGTAGCAATAGTAACGATGTTGTTGTCGTTCCACCTCACCATTGTAATCTCATTTTTATTGTCTTGTGCACTATCGTAACTTCCTCTTTGGGTTTTTTGCATTTCCTTTTTGCCCGTGAGTGTACATTTTCCAGTTCGCGCATCGCGAATTGTACCAGTTGCAAAGAAACCCTTCTCTCGAAGTGTGACAAATAAAGCAAAGGAAGAAAAAAAATTATCAAAGAATACACGATGGTGAGATGGATCTTGGACTACATGAAGTAAGTCAACAACAACTCTTTCACCTAACGTTTTATGAACATCGTTTAATATTTGAGTGGCCCCCCCGTAAGGCTGAAAATTGATACAAATAACCGTTTGATGAACAAAGACACCAAATTTTAAAACCAAACCTTACAGGTTTCCTTTTATAAACATTTTCGCGAATGCCTTCCAAAGTATGGAACCATTTGTTCATCAATTGAAAGATTATGGGAAAAAATGCCAAACTGAATAAATTTTTATTCAGATATTCTATGAATGGACGTAACTTTGAAAATTTATCTCTTTTGTCTAGAGAAGCGTTGTCTGATACATGCAAATTTCTCTTTATCTCTCTAAATCTGTTTCTACTCATTGCTTTCTTTACCAGGTCCACACCTTTGTCTTCGTCTGTCGACCAAAACATATCTTGTTGGGGAAAAGTATTATATCCAGATAAGAACAAAATACCTAGAAACTTTTTCAACTCTGTTTCTGAGCAAACAAAATTGTGGCGATTGTTTGAATTAGCATATTTTTTTGAAAAATCTGCTATCATTTTCAAGAGAGTATTATCCACAAACAATGAAAATATTTCAAAAGGTGACAATTCACCATACTGAACCACCATATCTTGTAAACATGCTGACTCAACTGATGTAGGGAAGGCCGAATAAATAGGATATTCTGTTTTATTCCAATTTGGTTTCATAGAGTTTTTCGATGTTTTAGAAATTTTTACCTTAGAGTTTTCCTTTCCATGAATTTCGAACGTCCCTGCGATGTCTTTTTCCAAACGTCTTCAGTAAGCAAATTGTCATCTATATCTTCTTCATCAGTCAACGCTGTCACTTCAGGTGGTATATAAACAATATCAACATTTTCAGTTTCCGAATCAGATGAATCAGATTCTTCTAGGATTGCGGTAAGTTCTTCTACTGTCAAAGCTTTCACACGATCTGAATTCTAACAAAAGAGGAAATTCGGTGTTATATTTCAAAACAAACTAATCGGAATAAACTTTCCTTACTTCAAAAAAGATACTTACCATGGCCCACAACTATTCCACTATGTCATAAATAACGCGTAAGAAACAATCGAACTTATTTGGCATGAAAACAGCAAAAATCACGGGAGAACTGAAGAAACAGTAATATTACACGTCGTCTACGAGAGCGCTCTAAGATAGCATGCGCCTGTGCGAGTCGAGACCTGCTTCTCGGAAAGATCACTGATTGCGCCAACGTTGCGAAAACGCAACAGGGAAATTGGATCCAATATTCTGACGCAACAATGAGTATGATTTTTGAATTTTCAAAACTATTCTTTCAATAAACACTATAGCATTACACTAAACTAAAATATTTATTTGAATTTTATAAAAAAGAGCTCCTTTAGCTAATTAGAAATATGCCATGTTATTCGGTTGAAAACTTAGCCCAAAATAATTCCTCAGAATAAACCTGTATGGTGAGAAAACTGTATAAAACGTACAGCACAGCAAAATAAAGAATAAAGAAGAGTTCAGAGTAAAGTATTTGGAGTTTCATTTCAAAGAGACTCTAAAAAAAAATTATATAATTGGTGTTGCGTTTTCGCAACGGTGGCCGTAAATGGGTTAAACCCGCCTCGACGAAACCCGCGAGGAAGTCTTGATAACCGCGCCTCTCGCCCCCACGAAGCGACAGGTAGCGCCACCGCGCGCCGGGCCGCGCCGCGCCGCGCCCGCCCCCGCCGCGCCGCTCGCGCCGCCGCCGCCGCTGCTGCTGCTGCATGGGCGGCGGCCGGGCCGTTGCCAGGGAACCACGCCCTCCGCCCTCGCCGCCCCCGCCGCCAGGCCCCCGGCCGGGCCGCTCTCGCGCGCGCGGCGCCACCGTCGCCGCCCTGGCCCGGCCCTGCCCGGCCATGCCCGGCCCGACCCGCCTGGCCGCAGCGGCGACGACGACGACGACAGAGCAGCGCGGCGGGAGCCAGAGGCGCCGTGGTAGCGGTCGAATTCAAACCCTTTTATTCCGATGTCAGTTTTGACCTGTTATCCGCCTAGGCTCAGTACTACCAGTAGATTACATGAGATGGTCCTCATTCAATATGACTTCCTTTTGGAAGTTAGACCGACGCTAAGGCGATATAACTTCCTTTTGGAAGTTAGACCGACGCTAGGGCGGCAGGAGTCGAAGGCGTCGGGAAAGCAGTCGAATTCAATTTCTTTTATTCCAATAAGCCCCAATTTGAGTTTTGGACATTCGAATACACGCATTATTATTAGAATCCCTCTAGACTATGAGAGATGAACCTCCTTCGGGTTGAAAAGAACGGTAGGTAGGCCGACGGTAGGAAGGTAGAGCTGGAGGCACCGTCGAAGCGGTTTAATTCAAACCCTTTTGTTCCGACGTCAGTTTTGACCTGCCATCCGCCTACACTCAGTACTACCTGTAGATTACACGAGATGGACCGCATTCGATATGAAAAGGAAGTTAGACAGACGCTAGGGCGGTAGGAGTCGGAGGCGACGGGAAAGCAGTCGAATTCAGTTACTTTTATTCCAATGTGTCCCAATTTGAGTTATGGACTACAATTCGCCTACAAGCATTGTTATTGGAATCTCTCTAGATCATGGCAGATAAACCTCATTCGGGTTGAA
Organism: Acheta domesticus; assembly: GCA_031308135.1. Lineage (NCBI taxonomy): Eukaryota > Metazoa > Arthropoda > Insecta > Orthoptera > Gryllidae > Acheta > Acheta domesticus. The sequence goes on from JAHLJT010009355.1 coordinate 88,445,837, forward strand.
AAGCACGGTAAGTAGGCCGACAGTAGGACGGTAGAGCCGGAGGCACCGTGGAAACGGTTTAATTCAAACCCTTTTATTCTGATATGCCCCGATAAGAGTTTGGGCCTTACATACCCTTACTCGCTGTTTTACCAGAATCTGTTTAACCTGAAGATGACTCCATACATTCGGCATTCGCCGAGCAGCGAGCTACTGCTCGCCCGATCCCGACTAACTGATGTGTTCGCTGAATGTTCGCTCCCTTTGATGTGCCCAAAAGACCGACACGCGATGGGAAGGGCGAGCGCCGAATGTTCGTCACTCGGCAAATAGCAAGCGATCCATCCATACTACTCGGGATTCGGCGAGCGCGTTGCTTGCTGTTCGCGGAATAGCGAATGTGTGGAGCCGCCTTGAGGGATGGATCATCGCCTGGCTGTGAGGGTGGATCTGGGTACGAGGTGGGAAAAGGGAATGGGATAGGTTGTTGTCGACCACAGGAGGATAAGAGCAGAAAGTACCGTAGAAGTGGTAGAAATTGAAACACTTTTATGTTGTCCAAATTAAGTCTTGGTCTGACTCCGCAGTACTATCGGATGTTTTTAGGGAAACGGAGATGGGCCGCATTCATCGCCTGGGAAGGATCACGCGAGGTCCTTGGCCTTTTGTTTAAGATACTTCTGCTCTCGAATCAGTCTCATACAGATCGGAGGAAAAAAAACGCAAAAGACCAATCAAAACATGTACTCTCCAGAATTCCTAAGCAGGTTTCTTAGCTGGCATCGAAAAACCGCTTCCGGCTGGGCTAGAACCTACCACCTCACGGATTACAAGGTTCGCTTGGCATTTGAGGCTACCCACTGTGTAGTGGTGAGACTGCCCAACTTCCAGAGCTCGGGCTGGAAGACGCACCGCCTAGTCCCAGTTAAAAACGGGATTTCTGGGTGTAGTTTCGTTTCCCCTGACTTGTCATTTCACCATCTCATTCTTCATACACAATGAACAAATTATTTGTTAAACAATAGTAGAAGTTTTTGTGTCTGAAAAATCTACACCTTAAGTCGTAAAGGATACTAATTTTGTATGGTAAGGAGCGAATTAATAGCTGATTACTAGAGGGCGGATTATATGCACTTTAAATCGTCAAAAATCTTACATTTATGCACCTAAAATCAGTGAAATATGCACGAAAAATCTGATAATATGCTCAAGAAATCTGAGAATATACACACAAAAAACAGACAATATGCCAAAATTACGTTCCCCTCGATTTATTTACATCCTTTTTGTTTGTTACAATTTTGACATAAAACAACTTTTCCATCAGTTGACAGAGTGGCGTCGTCTAATCCATTTTCGAACCAAAACGCTTCTGGAAGATTGTTCTTCGCCGCCATGGCGAAATAGACCACTGAAACCGCCAGCATCACTCTAAATACTGCATTTTGAATGCGATGAAATTGACGATTAATTTTCTTCCCTTCGGCGAGGTTATTTATCCGAATTAACTGTTGTGCGTTCCATCCTCCCGGTAACAGATCGCAGGGCAGCTGATAGTGCCCGATTTCCCACATTGTTAGTGGTTCACGAGGGATTGAAAAAAATGCGTACAGTACCTTACGAATCAGCTACTGAAGAAATAAGTAAAGCGATAGTCTTGAGAGGGTTAATTATATCAAAATATGCATCAATATGCACGAATTACTGATATATGCACCTATTGTCAATATATGCAAAAATATGCACTCTAAAACTTCATGTATTCCTTTCATGGGGTCTGAATCGTATTGTCTTGCAAAAAGCATATCGCTTGGTCGCGAGGAATAAAATATGCAAATATGGTAAAATCCGCCCTTCTACTGATTACGGTACCTTGCTTCGCTACTCAGGTTGGCGCCTGTTGTGACCCCCACACTAAAGGAACATCGCGCTTGGATTGTTGCAAGTTTGTAGTGAAACAATTCTGGAATAAGATGCCAGTGTCTATTGAAGAAATAAATTAGTGACACGTCGTATCGGCACTCAGAACCAAACGTAGCAATTAGGTTAAACACAACGCCGTAAGGCAATGGATGATAACCCTATCGACTTCTGGAACTCTTGTGGCAGGAAGTTACAACCTGCATTTTACACAGTATCAAAGAAGTCACAGGAACCGTGTCACCTCATTTCCTCGATGCTGCTTTATTGCATCTCTTTACCATATTTTATGAGACCTTATCAAATATTTCTGACGAGTTTCTACTTCGGTCCAATCAATAAGTTCCCTGCGGACCACATTAGATATAAGTGATGTGATATAAACGAGTAATTCACCGCCAAGCTACAAACAAGCGAGCAACCACCGTTAACTTGGAAAGTAATAGTGCTTATGCTTACTTTGGTGTGAATGAGTTCGCATAATTGTATATTTGTAGGAAAGTATTTTTATGAAAAATTATTTTCAGATGGCCAGATTAGCAGCTAGGCCACTCCCCGCGTTTGACTGATATCTGATATTCGCAAACTGTGTACTGACACTCCTGTTGATCGCTTCAAGAAAACTGCCGCTCCAATTACGGGATCTGGCAGCTCATACGTCAGTCACACCCGGCGCCCGTTCTTCACTGTTCTAAAAGCATTGTGAGTCAGTCACAGAAGTAAAGGATTGTCGTATAAATTTCCAAGAATGAACATTGAGAATGAATCAGTGGAAATGTCTTCATGATCCCTACATTACCGAAGATATTGCTATCTGTTGCGATAGCTCAGCGAGTACAATGTTGCCTCTGCAGCATTGTTGACCGGAAGGTCCTAGGATGTGGCACACTTCCGACAATACTACATAGATGAGTCGAAGTCAACCACAGTCTGCAGGAGAATTCTAGTGACCGGCCTCTCTGATCTTTAGCTTTTCGTGATTTCTCCATAAAATACAAGATGAATGGCAGAGTGAACGGCACCCTAAAAAGGGCCGCGCGATCTTTCCTTCTTCATCCAAGTCACCTCATTTCCTCTTATGAGTATACACCGTACACTATTCCCGGGAGATCATTCGAGAGCTCGTTCCGACTGGGGCGGTGCCTCGCTGCGAAAGATACCTCGAGAGAAAAATCCGTTAAAATCCGTTCGGCGGGTTAACAAATGAAATGACGCATGAAATCACGTTTCAATAGTCAAGGAACACCATCACTTCCTGGGATTTAGTATGCCACTACCCTTACGGGACCAACGACCTAAGTAGCTGACGCGTGCGAAATCAATAAAAACGTTCCCGAAGAAACTTGTGTATTCTGAAAACTCGTGGGATTCCCGGACGTGTCAGGCAGGCTTTTAAACTAGAGTCTCGAGAGTTGGACTTGGGTGGCTGTTTTCAAGTTGCGCCCGCAGTGCCCTTGGGTGGCGCTAGGGCCGGCCCTGGGCGCCGTGGCGCTCCGAGGGCCTCGCTCGATGCGGGCCGCGTTATTGGAGACCCCATCGGCCGCGGCGGAGGCGGCGGCGGCGGCGGGGGGCGCTATCTGGCTTCCGGGCCGCGCTAACGGCCGGCGCGGCGGCGGAGGCACGGGGCGAATAGCTCTCCTAGGCACCGGGTCATCAGCGGCGCCCGTCGCCAAGGGCCGACGCCTCCTCAGTGTTGCCAACTACTCGCACGCTCATTCCCCTGGCGCGTACGCACGCCTCTTCTTCTCCTTTACTTTTAGTTCTAGGGTTTTAGGCAGTTTCCCTTAACGCCTTCCCGCTGCAACCCACGATTTCCGAGCTCTTGAGGGAGCTCATCTTCCTCCCGGTTTATAATGTATTACTTGCTTTGATACCCTTGCAGCTTTCGCAACTTCAATTTTTATCAGGTTTTAACGCCTATTATTGTTGTTGTTATTATTATTATTATTATTATTATTATTATTAGCGTATTGGCCATTTCTAACCACGCTATACGTTCCCTTCCGAGGCGCAGTCGTATTCTTTCCTGAAGAGAGATTAACATGTGTATGTAGGTGTTAACGTGTTTATGGGGATCAGCTTTTCGGCTGTATCCCTTGGTAAGACAAGGTTGTTAAGCCTTGATTTATGAATTATGAGGTGATAGGATGATGATGAGGGGTGAAGGGACAATCACAAATACGACCATGCCTAAACAGAATTCGAACCTGTTCCCTGGCGCCTCGGCGCAGTTCCCTGGCTCCCGCAGCCGTCTGTCCCATGGAGTCGGCCATGTCAATTATTATTATTATTATTATTATTATTATTATTATTATTATTATTATTATTATTATTATTATTATGAGGATGATGATGAAATTGTTACATTTCCTTATTTTTACGCTGTGAAATTTCGAAATGACAATCGACTTTATAACGGTTTCGATCACGATAGTTATTTATCTTAATTGTAAAAATGTTACAATAAAGATTACATTAGGGACACTCATTTAACAGAAGATTAAAGATGAATAAGTAAATAAACACGTAATAAGCATATAACAAAAGAAAGGTGAATGAAAAAAAAAAGAAAATGGGGTTGGAGAAAGAAATGGGTAATAGAAATTAGGAGGTAAAATGCAAATGTGTGATTGTAGAGAAATAGTAGAAAACGGAAGAGGGAAAGCAAGGGAAGAATAGTAAGGAAGAGGTGGAGGAAGCATCTGCGAGGCGTAAAGAACGAGAGGCCGAAGAGGCCAGGCGAGAAAGAAGAGGGCAGGTAGAAGGAGAGTGATGTGGAATGATAGAAGTTTTTAGGATCGTAACTAACAAAGAGAAGGAGAAAGAAGCAAAATAGGATGTCGTAGGAAGGAGGATGAGAAGGAAGAAGAGAAGGCAGAGGTAGTGGGGAAGTGGATGGGAAGAAAACAGTAAAGGGCCAATAGAAGTTCAAGAGTTTCTGGGGAGAAGAACGTTGGAGAGAAGAAGAGAAAGAGTGCGAAGTGGGGAAGAGAACGAAGGGAGACGAGAAATATGAGGAAGCGAGACGAGGGAGATGAGGTCATGTAGAAGCAGATTGACGGGGAGGAGAGACTGACGAGGATCGTAAAGAATAAGAGTGAAAGAAGCTGAGATATAAGCAGGGTGGAAGAAGTAAAAAAATGAAATTTATATAATATTTCGATGTGAAATGCTACTGATAATGATAGTTTGGTGCATGTTAGTGTAGTTGAATGTAAGTACAGGGAGAAGACAGAACAAGGAAAAGGAAGGATAGATCGCGCGCGGTCCATGCCCGTTTGTCAGAGTACTGCTCCGACACAAGCCTGATATTGATCGGAGAAACCACGGAACACTACCAATCAGAGCAGACGACCACTAGAATTCTCCTCCAGACAGCGGATGAATTCGAAGTAGCTATCTAACTCACGTAGAAAATACGCCACCGTTGGAACACAAATCCTTGTACCTTCCGGTCTCGGCAGGCACTGCAGTGACATTAGTTGATGCCCTGAGCCACCTCAGCCGGTCGAACCTGTCAAAATAACCGTCCTCTGGCTTCAAGCGAGTATGCGGCCATTGGGTTTGGGCTATGGCATCGTAATAAAGACTGCCACTCCGAGGCTGATGGCCTCCCGCCGTGCACCTGCGCCCCTTGTTCGCCCGCCTCGGCCCGGCCCGGCTCGCCTCGCGCAGCGTCTTTTACGCGTTTCACATGACGCGGATGCCAGCGATCTGGCTCCAGGGATACTAAAAGCTCCGAGAGGAGTTTCAAACTCCTATTACTCTACGACGAATATCGTATTCTACAGAACTCATACGCAAGTTTGCTACGAGCACTCCGGTTGTCTCTTCAAATGAATGAGTTGGTGCAGCAACAGAAACAAATATAAAATGATGGGGTAGAAATACAAATTTTTACAAGAGCCCGGAAAGACAGAATGTTCGATTCCTTATGTTTCTTAAACCAAATGCAAAATTTACGTAAAATTAAAATGTGAGAATTTCCAGAAAGTTAAAAAAGAAGAGAGAGTTAAAACTTCTCATATAGAATCTTTTAACTCTATTCTGCACAATTTAATCTAATTTATTTCATTATCTTCAAATAAGTTTGATATTTTGGGCTTATTTGTTTATGTGTGTACTAAATGTATAATTTATATTTTTATTCAATCCAATCAATGTGTAGATCGAATTATTTATTATTACAGAGTTGGCAAAACTCTTGACGAAGAGATGAATCTACATAATAGGAAGAGGTGATGGATTAAGAATGTGAAATGCAACCTCACAAAAACATGGAAGCTGAAAAGGTAGATAAGAATATGATCATCCATATTTAAACAAAAGGAAATGGTCATTCATATTTAGACAAACAATATATCTTAATAATTACTGATAAACAGTTAACATCAACAACCGAGAACAAAAATCTGTTAGTTTTCCCTTTTACAGACCGCATTCACCCTTATCCGAATAAACGGATCTGAACTCCACATAAAACGGCATGATAAAACGACATGAGCTTTGGCTGGCGGGAGGGGACCTCTTCCCGCCCAATATTTGAAGAACAGGTAGTAGTTTTATACCAATTAATTTTTACTTTTATTTTTTATTAGAGTAGACGACAAGGGCTAGACTAAATCTACCGTATGCTTTGGGACAGACGTATAATAGCGCTGCCAAAAATGAGCGAAGCTTTAGCTCCCTTCGAAGACAAGAAACAGAATGTCACCGAAATCATTGGAAAATGTTATCTGCAACACATTACCACGAACTAGAACTTTTAAGCTAGACGAGTTGGCAGCCATGTTTTTCTGCAGCTTCTGACCAACGCAGGAAAATTTTTGTCTCAACCATCATTACAAAATCACCTGTGTGTAGTATGGGTTTAAGATAATTTAGAATTCTTTTTTGTCAATGGATGTGACCATTTTTTTTGTTGAATAGTTCACTAAATATAGTGTTAGGTGTACTGGTGAATTCACGAATAGCTTTGTTTGGTGGATTCTTCCAAATTTTGCATCCAGAGACACCTATGAACATAGTATATTTGGGGCTTGGTGCAAGAAGGTGGCTTGGTGCAATGTCAAGATTCAAAGTTTTACAGAATGGGTGTCTTTCTTACATCATCGAATTGGCAAACAATCATAGGCCAATGTAAATCAATGTGAAATTAGTTGGTAGAATCGACTTTTGACTCTGGCCTTTCTTGCTCTCAAAGAAGGGGTTTAAAGCACACGCTGGCCATACAAACCGAAAATCACTAAAACTGACATTGGTCCTTCTTGCACCAGGCCTCAAATATATTTTCCCGTATGTGCGCTGCACGGCAGTGGTTGAAGCCTATGTATCTTCCCGGCAGAGGACAGGCAGAGCCAAGCTCAAGGCGCGGAGGCGCCAACGCGGGAACGTGATCTGGCGACGTCTGCGCCGCCGGTGCTCGGGGGCGGGGGCGGGGACGAAGCAGGGTGGGGGACGGCGGCGGCGGGGGCCTGGGAACGCAGCAGCGCTCGTTGCCCGCGCCTGGACTTGAAGGCTGGCCCGCTGGGGGCCCGTCCCCGCCCTCGCCACCACCCCTCCTCCCCCCAGCCTTCACACCCATCCGCTGCCCCCCGGACACTGACAGCAGAGCGGACTGGCGTCGCTGCGGTTACAACGCTCGCTGTCCACCTCTCGGGCCGCACTTTCAATGTTTCAGTTTCCACATGAACTTGGATATCGCGGTTGGTTTTCTTTGAGGTTCACGCGTTTCCTGGTGTTTTTTTATCATCATCATCGCCTTCCTAATTCATATTACCACAGTGAGGGAAATGAGGGAGCACATTGACGGAACAAAAATAAACAGACCCTATACACAGACGCATCCTGCTGTTCCCTTGGCCGCCCCGCTGTTGCATATCTACCGCGCAGAGCATCGGTCTCGCCCCGCGACCGCCGCAATGACCACAGCGCCACCGTCTGCTCGCCATGTCCAGTTTCCTAACGCCTGCAGCAGATACTCGAATCGGGCTGGCGACCACACCGTGCCACCGTTCACATCGCACAACCAGCACTCGTTGCCCAGAGAATTGATTCCTCATCGTCAAGTAAACATCACTGTAGTCGTTTCAATTTAACCACTTTTTTCTCAGACCTCCGCCCTCGCTAACGTATTGTACGTCCTCTCTATTCTGCAAATTGCGCGTAAGCCCATCATACGTATGAGCATATTTCACCACTTGAAAGCAAATTCATGAAAAATGTTCTGGCAAGATCAATTACATGTTAGGATCAACATTGGCTTGGAAGAGCCGACTTTTCCTCATCAACTTCTCTGAACATCTTTCCTGTTGTCACTATCATGCTCGATGCCCATATGTCTGTTCCCACCGGCCTCACACTCTGCTGCAGCAACAGCAGCATCAATAACCGTCAGCACTGCACGGGCTCCCCCCCTCCTCTCCCACAAATCAATGTCGTTTCTCGTGGTAGCGCCACGCCGCCCGCTGACATGATACCCCTTCGCTTGTGCCATCGTGTTGTCGTCACTAACACTGCGCTGCCGCCGACCCCGCTTCCGCCACCCCGCACCCGACGTCACCGCGATCCACCCATACGCCGCCGTGCTCGCTCCCGCCACCACGGCTGTCGCCGCCACCCACGCATCGCTGTTTCCCTCCCCGCCTTCGCCCCGGCTACCACCACGCCCACCACGAGTCGCGAATCCGCTGCTGTGCCCCGACACGCTAATACTTCCCACCCCCGCCGCTACCGTTATCCCGCCACCCACGGCGTCGCTATTCACGCCGTCGTGGCGCCCCCGCTGCCGTGTACACCGCCCACGCACCTCTAGCCGTCGCCGCCGCCGCCGCCCGCCGCCGTCGTCAAACCATGTCGCCACTGTTCCTGCCGTCCCCGCCCCGCTTTAGCCTTCACCCCGGCTCCCCCGCCGCTGCCGTTGCCCTTCCGCCACTATCCTCGAGTCGCAGACCCGCTGCCATCCGCTCCGACGCGCTATCACCTCCCCCGCCCCCGCCTTCACCGTCGCCCCCGCCTCCCGCCACCCGCAACCTCACGCCGCTCGCGTCGCGGTCCCGCTGACGCCCGCCACGACATGCTACCGCTCCCGCACCGGCCCGCGCCGCGCGCCTCCGCTGTCGCCGCCCGGGGCGCCGCAATTGCAGCAGGAAGCGCCCCATCACGGCTGCGCCGCCGCCGCCAATTGCGCTGCTGTCGCCTTAATTAGGCGCTGCACTTGTTTCTACGGTCGCCGGCGCCTCCGCCCCCGCCGGCGCCCCACGCCCCCGCCGCCAATGCAACACTGCGGCCGCGCGCGGCCTCGACCGCTTCGCACACACGCGCGCTCCTTAGGATTCACGTCGTAAACGGAGTGTAAACCAAACATTTGCTGCCATGACATTCAATTGAGGCAATGGAAATAATTGCAAACACTAACATTAGACACTAAGTTAGCAAACACCAGAATTTCATGTTTACTGTAACAGATATGGAACCATTAAGTTTATCTATTGGACTGAAACAAAAAAGAGAAAAAGAAGCAAAAAGCAATAAAATTAATTATTTTGATGGATAATTAATAGCCCGATTGTAAATAAAGAATTTACCGCACACAAACGACACAAAACAATTACTCATAAATTTAAACGTCTATCGCAAGAATGACAGTTTGCGTTTGGTGATGTGTAATAATTTTATCTTCCCATTTATGTCTATGCTAGTTGTTAATGCCAGGGTCGTATTTGTTTTAACATTTGTTCATGCTCTCATGTTTATGTCGTTGTTTTCATTACACAAATAATGTCCAACGCCACACGAACCACAGCAATGGTCTGCACAACATGCTCACTTGAGTTGCATTTGCTACCACGCATACTCGCGTGGAAGCTTCGTAACGCGGGTTTGCAAAGTTCGAGACCCAGATGTATCACGAGTTAAAACAACTAGCCGTCAGAATGAAGGGCACTGGTTCGAGGCAAATTCTATCTGCCCTCATCCGTCGGTTCTGTTGTTGTTCGCGCTCGGGCACGTGTGGGTGTGTTCAATTCTTAATTTCAGGCAACCGGGAGAGGTGGCTTTAAGGCATCAACTGATATCACTGCAGTGTCTCTAACCGGGAGGTCCTAGGTTTGAGTCCCGACGGTGGCAGGATTTGTGACACTAGCTTGTCAGCTTGGTAGAATTCAAGTGCTGTTAGTATGGAAGGAAGAGAATTATAGTGACCGGTTGCTCTGATGGGTAGATTTCCGTAATTTTCCCGATCAACGCCAGGCGAATACCGGAGCAGTATCTACAAACGGGCCATTTATACTAACATGCACTACACTAACACACATTTCGAGAGACCGGTCGGGGGCTTGGAGCTTGTCCCGGCTGAGGTGGTGCCCGCTGGTGGGAGAAACCTAGTAAGAGAAAAACCCGCTAGCCCACGTAGGTCGGCGTCGGATCTCGCGATCCAGCGGGGAAGATCAGCACTATCTCCCAAGGAAAAACATACACTACAATTACGGAACTAATGATCTTAGTAGTAGGCACGTCAGGTATCACTAAAAATCAATCTATTTCAGGTAGTTGCCTGAACAAGAGGCTGCGCCGCTTTCTTCTCTGTTGTTTTCCCCCCGGTCCCCAAGCGAGCTGTTTTAGATATTAGTTCTTACGTTTGAGGCATGGGGTGAGGTTATAAAATACTGGCAATATTTATAATAAAAACCGAAGAAAATTAAGTTAACGATTAATCCCAAGAGTATAAAATCCTGGAAGATTGGCGTAGGGATGCTGAGAAAGGACTCCACAAATACTCGGCTCGGTCGTAAAAAAAAAATATAGCAATATTTCTACCATATACTCCCAGGATTCCTATGGTAAAGAGAATTGGGAGCAGACTTGAACAACAGTGGAGAACAATTCCGATTACTCAACAACAAAGGTAATGATGGTTCAAGTAGAGCTGTTTTTCATCCCTCCTAATTGTCATAATGGTCGTTTGATCTCGGAACGATATCTGTTTACGTATGTTTCTGGGAAGAATTCTAGAAGAATATGGGAGTATAAGTTTTATGAGTTGTCACAATTTCCCATGTTCCATATTCAACTTTCTGGAAGCTGATTTTCTTTTCATATTTCCAATTCCAAGTTCATCTCTGAAACTTCCTGCAATGTTCAAAAATTTTAGCTAATCTTTGTGTGGCAATCAATTGATTAATGAATTAAACACTTTGGCTACCCAATATCCAAAATATCTGACCAAAGTTAATGAGTCAACGCTTTTAAAAAATATTCACTTTGTCTACTCATTTTGCATAATAGATGTGACTTGGTCAAGTAATAATTCTCTTTTTGAGGGTGTTTACTTTTAGGGCAAAATTAACGCTTCGCTAGGTGTGTCAAAGTTGATGTCGAGGTTCCAGCCTCCGCGATTAACATGAAGCATTTTTAAGTCAACCTAAAGCATAATTTCATACGCATTTTAGGCCAAAATACTTTTTTCACTAAAAGAAAAATAAACAAATCTGTAAAACAGTATTTTCTCATAAAACGCTTTGGAAATTGTGCGAGATTTTTTGTGATAATCGCGTAGGCTGAAGGCCGGAATCAACTTGGGCCAGCGTAGTGAAGTGTCAACAGCGCTTTCAAAAAATATAATTATTAGTTCATTAAAATTAATCGCATTAGTTGTGAAGCATAATGACTGGTCAATGTGATTAATTTTTAAGATAATCATTATTTCAGTTAAATAGCTCTAAGTATTATGAAAAGTGACTGAACGAAGTGATTAATTAATCACTTGACTATTTGATTAGATGATA